>CM076578.1:1094028178-1094463115 GCA_034641835.2 Pinus albicaulis
AATGAAGTCGCCTTCAGTAAGTGGGCCCGCAGGCTATTTTTGGCGCAAAGTCTATTTTTAGACTATGTCTATTTTTAGACATATGGAGCATGGTCTAGGAGTTGCAGTATGCTATTCTTGGATGATTGGTCGAGTTGGTAAAAATAGATGGACCTCTATTTTTAGACATACGGGTCGAAGTCTATTTTTAGACTGCCTGTCTAAAAATAGGTCAGTCAAATATTATTAACCCTTAATAATATTTGGACTATAAACTTCAGTTTATCCTCTTGCAGCACTTCAGTTGGAGCTACGGATATGGCCCATGCATCTGACAGAAGGAATTATGCTATTCCTAGGGGTTTGGTGAGCTCATGCATGGTTGACTTCAGTTAGAACTCAAGTGGCGGAGTTTGGTGGAGTTGGTGAGACAGTTGGTGGAGTTGTGTTCGGGTTAACTTAGTTGAACTAGTTGTATTTAGTTTAACTGGCTAATACACTAGAGATGAGTGGGGTGAATTAAATATTATTTAATTCACTAAACATTAACTCATTATTCAACTAAAGAACACATCAGTTGACTGCAGTGCATGGACAGTTCAGTGAAGACCAGTGGAAGAGGTAGATGAAAGGGTGAGTTTGCTATTAGTTGTGCATGAGATTTGCACAAGCATTGGAGGAGATTTACAATGAGGATTGCGCAGTTGAAGCCAAGGAGATTCGAACTTGGATCTCTCATTACACCAACTTGGATTGCGCAATAGAGGCAGGCAAATAATGGATGAGTTTTGAACCCGTGACTTGTTCAAAACTGAGCTAGTTTGTGTGTAACTTCTAGAGATAGTACTGAGTACTTGTGAGGAGTATTGTGCTATGTATTGTTACATGTTCTCTTCCATTATAATATACAAAATAGCTGGGGGTTTTCAGCTATAAGCTTTCCCCATTACATATTGTGTTTATGTGCACATGCGACTGTTTCTATTTCCGCATATTGATGATCAATTGTAGAAGAGGTTATGTGTTATGCATGAATTCGAATTAGTGTGTGACCAGGATAATCTCAGTGGATAAATCTTCATTATTCAGCAAATTTCTACATGGTATCGAATCGAATTGATCATTGGGATCTATTACAGTGATTACAATTGTATTTCGGTAGACAGAGTCTGCATCGAGCCAGGTAGCCTCTGGATCCATCCTTTCTTTGAAAGGTGATATATCCAGTAAATGCCCTTACAGTCGATCTCTGTGCTAGAAATAATTTTTTCTCACAGATCCAGAAGCAGTTGAGTTTTTGAGCTTGGAATTCAAATTTTGCAGCAGATTGTTTTCTTGGTGCCGGAGTTGAAATGTCTTTCAACGGTTTGCGACTCGAGTATGCCCTTGAAGGCAGTTCGAATTATGTTGCATGGAAAGACCGGATGGAGGTGGTATTAGATGATAACAGGCTGAAGGAGTTCGTAGATATGGATGTCCAAAAGCCTACTGATCCTGCTGAAGTTGAGGCTTGGCAAAAGAAGATGGCAAAATGTCGAAGGATTCTGTTGGAGGGCGTGAAGGATCACATTGTATCCATCCTGCATGGAAAAGCTTCTCCATATTTGATGTGGAAAGCATTGAAAGATCTATTCCAGAGCAAGAGCGACCAAAAGAAGCTGGCGCTCAAGGATAAAATAAAAAAAATTAAGATGGAGAAAGGCGACAGTATCGCCAAGTACCTCACGAAGTTCACTCAATGCAGAGATGAGCTGGGAAGTGTGGGGGTGACTGTCGATGAAGAGGACTTGGTGGACCTGGCTCTCCGTGGTCTTTCAAAAAGTTGGCATTCCTATCAGGACTCTGTCAATGGTCGGAAGAAGTTGCCGGGATGGGAGCGACTTTGGGCGGATCTCATGCAGGAGGAGATAAGGCGGACTACCAGGGACGGATCTTCATCAAAGGCATCTGATGAAGAAAATTGTGCTTTGGATGCCAAAGAAAAGAAGGGGAAGAGCAAGAAAGCTTCTCAGTCTGGTGCGAAAGGCAAGAAGCAAGACATGTCCAAGGTGAAGTGTTTTCACTGTCACCAGCACGGACACTATGCCACAAATTGTCCGCAGAAGAAGAAAAATAAGAAGGCTACTGGATCTGCAGTGGGAGAGGCATTGGCCTCCCAGTTTGAACTGGATTTTTCACTGATCGCATGCTTGGTCTCAAGTGTGATGGGATCAGTATGGTTCTTGGACAGTGGTGCGTCATTTCACATGACAGGAGATCGGGATCTGTTTTCAGATCTAGAGGAAAAAGATCTTGGAGTGCACATCGAGATGGGCGATGATGGTAGATACAGTGCGACTGGTATCGGTACCATTTCCTTTGAGAGGGAGTCTGGTAAACCTTTCATATTGAAGGAAGTTTTGCATGTTCCAGGATTGATGAAGAACCTGATCTCTGTGGCGATGTTGGAAGACAAAGGGTATGATGTGGTCTTCAGCGAAGGAAAAGCTTTCCTGCGCAGTAAGACTACTGGTGAGACCTGGAAGATAGGGGTTCGAGTCAAGAACCTTTATCAGTTGCAAGTAGATGGCTGCGCAGCAATGGCATGCAAGGCGGGAGAAGTGGTGAGCCGGGATGATGATGGCGAGCTGTGGCACAGGAGATTGGGCCACCTTCACCATGGAGCCTTGAAGATACTGCAACAGATTTCTACTGGGCTTCCTAAGGGCACTCTTGCGCAGTCAGATCAGTGCAAGGGGTGTACCTTGGGGAAGTATGTGAAAGCCACCTTTCACGAGAAGGATAGTCGCGCCATGAAGATCCTTGAGAGAGTTCACACAGACGTGTGTGGTCCTTTCTCAGTTGCTTCGACAACAAAGCACAGGTATTATGTGATCTTTGTTGATGATTTCTCTCGAAAGTGTTGGATCTTTTTCATGCAGAAGAAGAGCGATACATTCGCGAAGTTCTGTGAGTTTAAAGCACTGGTCGAGAAGGAGTCGGGGAAGAAGGTGATTGCTCTAAGGAGTGATAACGGTGGTGAATTCATCTCCGCTGAATTCAAGGAGTTCTGCAGCGCAGAAGGGATTCGGAGAGAGCTCATCGCACCCCATAACCCACAGCAGAACGGGGTGGCTGAGCGGAAGAACAGAACGATCGTGGGTGCTGCACGGGCGATGTTGCATGATCGGGGCCTACCCCTTCACTTGTGGGCTGAGGCATGCAATACAGCAGTGTATGTGCAGAACCGTTGTCCTCACAAGGTTCTTGGCATGAGTACACCGGAGGAGGCGTTTTCTGGCAAGAGGCCTGATATTTCTCATCTGAGAATTTTTGGCTCACCTATCTACATGCATGTGACGAAGGATGCCAGAAAGAAGCTGGATCTGACCGCAGAGGTTGGAATATTTGTGGGGTACACTGATACGCCCCACAACTATCGTGTGTATTTTCTAGACAGTCGCAAGACTGTTGTGCGACGAGATATCAAATTTCAGGAGGAGAAAGCCATGAAGTGTTCGCTTGAGAGGGAGCCACACTTGCATGCAGATAAGGAGCTATTAGTTCCTAAGGAGGAGCTTCCGGATGTGGATCAGCCACAAGAGGAAGTTAATGGAGTGGAAGAAACCACTCATGTAGTGCCAACCATTAGAGGGTGCAAGCGCACTACAGAAGCTGAGCGACTGGCTCAAGATGCAGAGAGGGTTGTAGGACCACCTACAGCACACCGCAGATAGAGACAGTCACCGGACCGGTACACTGGATACATGGCTCTTGTGAGCAAATGTGTTGTGACAGAACCATCCTCTTTCGAGGAAGATGTGGAGGAACCCTCATGGGTAGATGCCATGGTGGAAGAGTATGATTCGATTGTCAGAAACAATGCATGGGAGATTGTCCTGCGACCGAAGGGGAAATCAGTGGTGGGTTCGCGATGGATCTACAATGTGAAGCAAGCGGCTGACGGGAGTGTGGAGAAGTACAAGGCAAGATTTGTTGCCCGTGGCTTCTCACAGATCGAGGGGATCAATTATGAGGAGACCTTTGCACCTGTCGCAAGGTACTCTTCCATACGGACGATCCTAGCTCTCTCAGCGCAGATGGGATGGCACATCCATCAGATGGATGTGAAGACTGCGTTCCTCAACAGAGTCATTGAGGAGGAGGTGTACATAGAGTAGCCTGAAGGTTTTGAGATCTTCAGCAGTGAGTCGCATGTTTGCCGACTCAAGAGAGCACTGTACGAGTTGAAGCAAGCACCTCGTGCTTGGAACACACAGATAGACAGTTATTTCACCGGACTTGGATTCTCCAAGGGTGAGGCAGATCCTAACCTGTACCAGATTGTGGTGGAGGGGAAGTTGCTGATCATTTTACTGTATGTAGATGATCTGATTTTGACGGGTGATGAGCTGTTGATACTTTCATGCAAGGAGGATCTTGCTAGAGAGTTTGAGATGAAGGACTTGGGCCTCCTTCATTATTTCCTGGGATTGGAAATTTGGCAGCGCAGTGGTGGACTATTTGTTTCTCAGGGTAAGTATGCCCGGGAGATACTAGAGAAGTTCAACATGCATGGCTGCAAGCTTGTTGATACTCCTCTTCCTGGTGGTTGGAGGAAGGAGGATGCTACTTCAGCGGAGGTAGTGGATGCCACTGTCTATCGACAGTTGGTGGGGTCGCTTATGTATCTGGTCAATACACGACCCGATATATGCTATGCTGTTAACCAGCTTTCGCAAGCTATGGTTAAGCCTACCAAGCTCTTCTGGAAGGCAGACAAGCATGTATTGCACTATCTTAGTGGCACATCGGGATATGGTCTGTGGTACAGATAGGAGGATGGAGCGAAGCTTTGCGGCTTCATTGATGCAGATTGGGCAGGGAGCCCAACGGATCGAAAGAGCACATCTGGAGGAGTCTTCAGTATTGGGTCGACAGCATTTTCCTGGTACAACAGGAAGCAGAGATCCGTGGCACTCAGTTCAGCAGAGGCCGAGTACATGGCAGCCAGCTTGGCTGCATGCGAGGCTATTTGGATGAGGAAGATCCTCGTCGGATTGTTCGGGTCACACTAGGAGCCTACTGTGATTTATTGTGATAACTAGAGTTGCATTAAACTCTTGGATAATCCAGTATTTCATGATAGATACAAACACATCGACATCAGGTACCATCATATCAGAGATTGTGTGCAGCGGAGAATCATGTTACTTTCATATGTTCCCACGGAGGATCAGGATGCTGACATCTTGACGAAGGCACTCACCAGGAGAAAATTAAAATTCCACAGAGGCAGGATAGGGGTTGCAGATAATCCATATCTTGTTGAGAGGGAGTGTTGAAAATGCAACAAGATGATGGAGCTTAGTGAAATGAAGTCGCCTTCACTAAGTGGGCCCGCAGGCTATTTTTGGCGCAAAGTCTATTTTTAGACTATGTCTATTTTTAGACATATGGAGCATGGTCTAGGAGTTGCAATATGCTATTCTTGGATGATTGGTTGAGTTGGTAAAAATAGATGGACCTATATTTTTAGACATACAGGTCGAAGTCTATTTTTAGACTGCCTGTCTAAAAATAGGTCAGTCAAATATTATTAGCCCTTAATAATATTTGGACTATAAACTTCAGTTTATCCTCTTGCAGCACTTCAGTTGGAGCTACGGATGTGGCCCATGCATTTGACAGAAGAAATGATGCTATTCCTAAGGGTTTGGTGAGCTCATGCATGGTTGACTTCAGTTAGAACTCAAGTGGCAGAGTTTGGTGGAGTTGATGAGACAGTTGGTGGAGTTGTGTTCGAGTTAACTTAGTTGAACTAGTTGTATTTAGTTTAACTGGCTAATACACTAGAGATGAGTGGGGTGAATTAAATATTATTTAATTCACTAAATATTAACTCATTATTCAACTAAAGAACACATCAGTTGACTGCAGTGCATGGACAGTTCAGTGAAGACCAATGGAAGAGGTAGATGAAAGGGTGAGTTTGCTATTAGTTGCGACATTAGTTGTGCATGAGATTTGCACAAGCATTGGAGGAGATTTCCAATGAGGATTGCGCAGTTGAAGCCAAGGATATTTGAACTTGGATCTCTCATTACACCAACTTGGATTGCGCAGTAGAGGCAGGCAAATAGTGGATGATTTTTGAACCCGTGACTTGTTCAAAACTGAGCTAGTTTGTGTGTAACTTCTGGAGATAGTACTGAGTACTTGTGAGGAGTATTGTGCTATGTATTGTTACATGTTCTCTTCCATTATAATATACAAAATATCTGGGGGTTTTCAGCTATAATCTTTCCCCATTACATATTGTGTTTATGTGCGCATGCGACTGTTTCTATTTTCGCATATTGATGATCAATTGTAGAAGAGGTTATGTGTTATGCATGAATTCGAATTAGTGTGTGACCAGGATAATCTCAGTGGATTAAATCTTCATTATTCAGCAAATAGGGAAGTATGAATGACAATTTTCACATGAATTCATTCATAAGAAGAAAGATACATTGTAAAAATATTAATAAACAAATCATTTGACTGATTTCTGCTTATAAACTGAATACGAATTTACACAGAATATGGAATGGAAATGAATTAACAGAGAAAGGCACAGTGCTTAATAAAATTCCACATGAATCTCACACAATTGCTACAAACTCCTTGATTTTCATTAATAGTAGGTCCACAAAAATACACAGAGTTTTTAGAACTCGATTATCCAATAGAAATACTTCGTAAAATGAAGTATATATAGAAAAATAAAATACAACGATTACATTAAAGGCTATTCAACTGATAACACTTTATTAGCCAACTAACTCTAACTTCATAATGGAAAATAAATTGAATCTGTTGTGCTGTCATTGACTGTAACTGAACGTTGTTGCTGAAGAATAAAATCATGGGTTGTGTTGTCCATTTTTTGACTATTGATCTATCAAAATTGACTTTTCCAATTTAATCAATTACTGCTGCAATTCACATAACTTTTCCCAGCGCTCTTCATCATGGATAGTTAATTTAATTACACTGTGCTAAATTTCATCTACCTCAGTGTATTTGACAAAAGTTGGTTTCACAGCAAAGACATGCTTGATTTCATATTGAATATAGATATCATTGTTTATTGCTGCCAACAATACTTTTCCTTTTAATGTGCCTATAATATTGGCAAACTTGGCAGTATCCCTAGAAATATCCTGAAGTCTTTTTCCATAATCGTCCCTGGTCATCAGTTTATCATTAATTACAAAGAGTGAAGGTAGCCCTTTCCATGTTAGAGAATCTATTGTGCTAAATAATCTCTTAATTGTAACTTCCAAACTGTGGCATTTTTCTTCCAGTTGAAGAATCAAATTATTCTTTGTTAGCACTCTCTTCACTTCTAGAATGGCTTCTGTTCTGTCTTCAATGCCCAATTCATCTAATTCATATCTACTCTTTGAATTCAGAAATCTGATGATATTGTTTGATGTAGTAGTCTTTTCTCCCAGCTGCTCTTTGATTGTTGTTATGGCCTCATTTTCCTTCTGGATCAGTTCTTTTTGTTCAAAGATGATTTTTATTCTTAGCCAAATCTCAGTTATAGACTCTGTTATGTCTACCCATATGATTTTTTTCACCTGGCCCAAAGTATTACCAATGGATGATTCCTTCTATTCTTTCTGCAGTCTTTTAATTAACTATTTAACCCTCTGTGCTTCAACTGCATGGGAGCTATTAGCATTAGTCTTCTATAATTGCAGTAAATTTACTTGATCCTACAAATTTTTTAATCTCCTCTTCTTGAATGGAAATTTTTTGAACTGCTTTAGTAAGTTGTTCAGCTCCAAATGTAGTGCTAGCTATAGAAGTTTGAGCTATTGGAATACCTACTAGTGGCACTGCTTCTAAAGGGGCCTTTGATGTTTTCATTGATGTTTCCTTTTCCTTAATCATCTTCTCCAAATCTGATTCCATTTTCTTTAGTTGGGAATTCTATTCCATTATCAACTTCATCATATCTATCTTTTGGATTTCATTTTCTTTAATATCCTTTGCCAAAGGATCTTCTGTAGCAGGGATTTTCAATTGATTTCTCAATGCTGCTATATCAACATTTTTCTTCTTGATAATCTCTTCAATAACATTCACATTGGATGGATCATATCCAATATTCACCACCAGGTCTTCTAGAGTATTTATTCTTGTGTCCTTCTCAAATGAAGACACCTTCTCCAATTTGAGCTGTGATTGCACATATGCTAGAGAAACCCACAATTTGGACAAACTTAATGCAATATTAGTGAGGGTTGATGAAATCATCTCACCAATTTGCTGGTGAAGCACCATTTGATCTATTGGATGGATTTATTTTGTGTCAAACTAAAATGTAGCCTTCTTATAATCTGCCTCTAACTTTGGCTGTGAGATTTGTGCTTGAAGGAATGCAAATGCATTTTTCCCTTTTCAGAATCAAAGGATGAAAGCAACCTACTTTGTGAACTAGGAGTCTGTTTCCAAAATTGATTATAGGTACTTGTATTCAATATTTCATTCTTCAACTTTATTTCTTTGAAAGTATCAAAAACAATTTTCTCCTTTTCTTTCTCCCCTATAGTAGTTGTGCTAATCTGCATGGATTCCTGCTGATCTTGAGAAGATGATAATGTTTGTTGATCTTTAAGAGTTGTTTTTTTCTGCTCTTTAGAACTAGTGAAAGTAGTAGGAGTAGCACTAGTAACTTTATCACTTGTTTGTGTAGGAGGAGGTGTTTATTCAGTGATAATAATTACTTCCTTTTCTGACTCTTTGACTAAATTTTGGATTTAACTTTGTCTTCTCCCTATAGTGAATCTCGAATTCTTTTCTTGATGATTCAGTTATTGGAGATGATTGATCTTCTCTAACTCTCTTCCCCGCTCTTTGTTGTGCAGTTGGATTTTTCAATGCTGATGTAGATAATGTCTGCTCCTCTACCTCCTATAATGTTCCTTCTGTCCACTCAAGCTGATTCATGTAATTTTCAATCTCTGGCCTTGGTGTATGAAAGTATGCTGTTGATTTATTTTCCACCCTCAATTTAGAGATGACACCAACTAGATCATAAGACCAAGTAAAGCTTGGGATGAACTGCATTTCCTTCAATAATTTATCTACCTCTTCCCCTCTTTCTCTGCTATTGCAGATAAAAAGACCTATCTGTGTTTTAATTTTAAACTGTGACTTATTCTTAGCAGAGACAAAATGCACTTCATTTTCATTGATCATTTGTCTAATATATTCTAGTGCAAAAATCCTCATGGGGAGGAATTTGGGCAGCTTATAAGGGGGAATTTCACACCCATAAACTCTGAGATCTGTATAGTTTTGGTAAAGATACCAATGCCCTATGCTAGCTTGATCTGATAATTGCAATACCTTCATGATTTCCTCACTAATTCTTGGCTTTGGAGTACTGTTTAACAAAATGAATGCTAGTTGGAGGAACAATTCTAAAAACTATTTATAAGAATACTCTTTCTATTCCTTTATGAATAATGAAGTCCAGAAAATAATTGACTGTTGGTGGCCTTCTTCATCCAATTTCTATAGATAAAACTTAAATTTTTCCCCTTGAGATTACAAAAATAAATAGATTAACACAGAGGCATCACTGAAAGCCTCTTCAGTTGTGAATTTCAAAAACTAATCATGAATAACATCTGCAATAAACTGAATGAAATTGAAAATGATGGAGGGTTTGGAATCAATGGATAATATGGAAAAAAACCTATGATGCCTTCATCTACCCATTGGTCTGAATAATAACCAAGAAGGTAGGATATGAATGTGATGATTTGTCTGGTTATTTCAGGGAATATGGATTCTAGGTATGGAGGGTTTTTCTTAGGTAATGGGTCATTTCCAGTCATGAAAATATCAAGAGTTTGATATCTCTTTTCAAATTCTATTTTCTGATAAATTTATATTCAGGATTCTCTAGAAAATGATGTAGCATATTCTGTGTTTTGGGCTTGCATCTTTTGTTCAATTGTTTGGTCATCAATGGTCATTAAAACTTCTCTTGTAGGAGCTATGATGTCTCTTTTGTATGGCATATACCAAGATTTAAATCTCCTAACAAATTCTAGGAAACTATGGGTATGGGGAAAGATGAAATGAGGGAGATTAGAGTTCCACAATCTTATGTCATCTGATTTATCCAAAAAATTATCTTCTAACCAACAATATAGGTTGAAAAGCTCAATATCAGTTAATTTTTCATATATCTTGTAGTCTTTATCTGCTAAGGAAATATGGTGAAAATCCACAGAAGGATGCAATAGAAGACTTACTGGTTTCTCAGGTCCTTTTTTTTTGGGAGGCATGGTTGACTCTATGAGAATGGTAAGAAGTAGAAATTTTTGTGATTTGAATGGAGGAAAGGAGAAAATTTGTGTATGGAAACACAAGTTGAGATTGAGGATGAAATATACAACTAAAGAAACAATAGCTGCAAGAAAAGGCTATAAACGCTGGTGAATTTGATCTTTGGAAATTTTTTAATGGATGAAAGTTTGAAAACCTGTGAAAATCAGATTGAAAATGCAAAGAGAAAGTTTAAGCAGTCATGCAATGGTGAATTTTTGGTCAATTGGGCTTAATTTCCCATTTGAAAATAGGTGTGGGTATGTTTCCTAATAGTTACCCTTTGAATTAATTGGATAGTGATCAGGAGAAGGCGGGAATTAAACCGATTGGAAATGCTAGTCCACATCATTATGACTTCATTGGCTGGAGGAATGATGGTTTTTTTACTAGCGGTAAGAAGGATTTCGAAGGGGTGCTGGAGAGGGAAGTGGTTTTGTGTGGGGGGGTGGGGTGCGAAATCGCACAGGCCTGACACATAGCAGCTAAGGCACTGTACAATTCCACTTATTTCGCCCCCCCCCCCATGATGTTAATTCTTGGACGATGAGGGGGAGTTGAAGTCTGACACGGGCCATCGGATGAAAGTGCGATGCGAAGGATGATCAGGGAAGTGGTGGAGGTTTAACCTATGACGAGGTGATTTGATTGGTGAGGTAGGGGTATGACGGGAGTGATATGATATGGATGGTGGATGAATGAATGAGTGCAATGTTTCACAACTGTAATGGAGGATAATAGATAGTCGAGTATGACGACAACAACATATAACTCATAGGATTTAAATATATGGTTTCAAAAGTATTTTTTTGGAAATATTAAAGATTTATCTTTAATATAATGCAATTTCAAAAATAAAATTCTTCAACAAAGTGTTTTCATTTCCCTTTGAAATATAGCAATGGAGCATAGAAACTCCATAACACAATTTTTTTTTTTTAGACTATAAAAAAGCTTAATCCTTTAAATTTGAGCTATATGGATGAGATTGAAATTTAACTGCCTTTTTAAAAATGAAAAACTAAAGACCTTTCATGGCATTTTGACCCTAAACTTAACCTAAATGAGATGAAATGATATGACTTTAGACCTCTGAATAAAGATGAAAAAGAGTGAAGGAGTAGAATATCTTAATGAAACTTGTTTAGTGATCAAATTTATTGCTGAAGACTGACTGAAAAAGCAAAAAAAATTGACTAATGACTTAATGGAAAACTCTCAAAAGAGTTATTTTTTATCACTAAAAAATTGACTCTAACATGATCTAATATTTGGAGATTTCTATGTGAAGGATGTGGCGAGGATCCACTTGCACTTGAATTTTGGTAGTAGGATGCTCAAGCGAGATGCATTATTTATCAAATCTTCACGATTCAGATTTGAATAAGTTAGCAGATATAAAATATGTTAAAGAGATGCAGGACAAAATAGAGATCATGTTTGAAGATGGTAGCAACAACTACAGAGAGAACAAGAAGAAGATAAAGAATAATAAAAATAAGAAGGGCCCTCAAAAGAAAAGGAACTTAGCCATAAGAGTATCATCCTCCTAGTGAAAATGGTCCAGCAGATAATATAAAGAAATAAAAAAAATAAAGAACCAAAGGTATTGCAACAAAATGAATCTAAATGTATATATACTAATGATTTTATTTTGAGTTATACTTTGGATGGTTCAGATTCTAGTCATGCTGAATTACCTAGTGAATATGAGGATAATATTAAGCATTTTAGAGTTGAGAATGAGTCTACCATGGAATTTACAGAGAAATTATCTGATAAGATTAGTTGACTAAAAAATGCATGCAAATATCAGGAAATGTTATTACAGATCTATGATGATAAGGAGGCCAAGTTCAAGGAGGGGATTATCAGCTTGAGGACTCAGTTGGCATAATAAAAAACAGTTGGATAAGGGATGAGAAAACAATACAAAGGAAAGGAATATCAGTATGAGAAATTAGAAGCTGAAGTGATCTCCATAAGGAAGTATCTGAAGATGGAGAAGAGTACCGTAGCCTTGGAAAATTTTCTTGAGATAAGAATATCACCATTGGATAGATATGATATTGGCTTTCAAAAGGGAGAGTCCAGTTTGCATGTAGACAGAAAAAAAAAAGTAGAACCAAAAGGGCCTTTAGAAAAAAATAGTAGCAATAAAAATATTAAAGAAGGAAACAAGCATCAACTCCAGTGATAGAAAAAATTAAGACTTCAAGGAACACCTACTTTTATAAGATCTTTTTCTCTTAGAGAATATTGTGGGATATCCGTGAAATTCCAAAGGAAACAAAGCCCTTTTGTTCCTTTGATGCAAAAGGTAGGGTGTTAAACCTGTCACAAGTTTGGACATGTTGCAATAAACTATAGAAGTAGAGTGTATATATCTATTAAGTGGAGCTTGCATTAGTATGACAAACCAAGTAGATCAACCGTCAGGTATAATTATGGTTTTAATGGTTTTTGTTTCTCATGTAGCCTGTTTAGCCACAATGAAATTTATAGTATATCTAGCCCATGGAGGAGAGATATGTTGTATGTGAGGTATATATATAGCATGAGCAACAAGATATTTAATCCTCTTGCTTCATATCTTGACCATGTGGGGTCTATTCATGCCACAACTTTGGCCATATGGAGAGAGACTGCATGCTACCTATTTCTTCATGGAGAATCCGACAAGAGGGACCAAAATAGAGAAGAGCTAGAAGAAAACTAGAGATGAATGAAAAAAAGTAGCTTAATATTGTGTGTAAAAACAAGGAGAAACAACCCATGAAGTAGTGATATCAACCCCCTCTACAATACATGGTAATCTCATGCATATTTATAGAGGATTTCAAAATATTGTGAGAGGTACATAGCCTCAGGGGGAGCTTATGGTAGTAGCTTATGGCAACATGGTATATGTAAAAGTTGCAGCAACATCATATAGATGAGTTCATGGGCCTCATGGAAATTCAGGTCCACAATATCAACCTTCCTATTGGAGATATATTGATTTTAGGGGGAACTATGCATGGTATGAGATTTGCATGGGTTATTTGACATTTTCTTCATTTATTTCACTCAATTATTTGTAGTAGTTACTTATATGTTTCCATGAGTGAAAGAGTACATTTTTCAGCCATATATATGTTGTTGGTTTTCACTAAAAAATGGTTGAAAATCACATTTATCATCCATCCATAGAAGAAGACAAATGTTTCAGTCATGTGTAGAGGATGGCGATATCTTCAGTCATATGTTTCTACATGTAATCTTTGATATTATGGATGAAATGGCCTATGTACATGCATTTTATTTTGATCATTATTTTCAACAACATTTTATGATGGTATGCAGTAGGATAAGACATTATATTAGCCAAGTAAATCACTCTTATGTGTATTTTAGCAGCCATGTATCATTCATCTATATATCATTGAGTTGTTGGTGGTATGGTCATTGTCTCAAGCATGTATTGTAGAGATGTCATGTTTGGTTGAGTGGCCTATGTTATGAAGAGAGTTATGATTCTTGGTCATACATTGGAGAGAATTTTGAGCATCATGTAATGCCATATGTTTCACATTGTACATAATCATTTTCAGCCATGTACATTTTATTGTTTCATCATCTTATGTTGGTTGAGAGTCCCAATAGTGAGTTGAGTCTTCATGGTGATAGGCATGCTTTTGAGGAGTCTCATGAAGTCTTTTTGCAGCCATATGTATTGTCTAATGATGTTGTAACAACCATATCATGTTATTTTTTGGTTCATTGGTCCATAAGTGATGTTATAGCAACAATTTACTTCAATGATAAATCCATGTAAAATGCTCATGAGACCATGTACCTATAGTGTCTTTATCATTGGGTCTTCTAGTGGATTGTAAAGAGAGTCATGAGATAAAATTATAGTAATGTATGAGGTTTTGTGTCACTATTACAACCATGTATTTACAATGATATATTTCAATTCTCATGATCATATGGAGTGTTGGTCCACATTGTGCTTCTTTCTTGTGGCAAGGAAGAAATGATTGTAGTAGAAGGAGTTCACTTTCGGTTGGAGACAACTTTGGAGATGAAATGTGCTCATGGGGAGCATATTATTTGCTTTTTTTTTTTTTAATTTAGTCATCCATTATTGGAATTATGTTCTACTTGCATGTTTTCATGATGTGCCTCATGCATGGTATGAATTTTGGGGTTCTTGACCTCATTACATGGGTAGAGAGGTTGATGATTTCCCATTGATGTTGTTGTTGGAGATATGCATTCATAGAGGTTGGTGGCTATTGTAGAACTGTTACTCCATCATATTATGCTACTAACATGTGTTTTCTCCTATGGAGAGTATGGGTTGGTTCCTAATTTGGATTGTGTTGCATATTATGCATGATGCTTCTCATAGATACACATATTGGCATTCATTATGCTATTATTCATTGATGCCTCATGTGCATATTGCTGCTGCCGCTAGAGATTTATTGGTTTGAAATTATCCATATAGGAGATGATTTATGATTGGTTTTTTATTATGCTTAATGCTACTGATGTGGAAATCATGGTTAATTGTTAGTATGCATTACAATTCATCCATGTACAAATCATATGGTCCAATGCTCTTATTGCCTTATCAGATGGAGTTGACCCTTTTTATTGATGTCAAAATGGGAGTGAGAGAAAATAATATTGGTTTGAAGATTATAGGTGGTTGCCATTAGTGCCAAAGGGGGATATTTTTGGCATTATTCTTTTCATGGTTGTAGCTGGGTTGTTTTGGAAAATTTTTCAACTTTGTGATGCCTTGTGATACTCTAGATGATGCATTGATGTCAAACTTATGATATAGATGATGGAACTTATGATGATCTAGATGATGGAATTTATGATCCCTTATGTTGATCTAGATGATGACACTTATTATGGTCTAATGATGGCATTTGATGTGGTAGCTCTTATATTTTGTATGCAGATCTACTAGATACTGATTTGATGCAGATAGGAGTTGGAGAAGGATATATAGGTGATCCATGTTGATGAGGTTGGAAAAATAGGTATTCATATCATGTTGATGACTTATTGTAGAGGTGTTTGGCCTCATGGTTTTCCTCATGATTTTTTTATTGATCTGCTACAGATTTATGCAGAGGTGTTTTAGGTTGTGTAGGTGTCTGAGGAGAGTAGATGGTTTTTCAGCCATCATTTAATCCCTTGGCTTGTTAGCTTCTAGGTCAACTTGGTGGTGGAACTTGGTTGTGATGTTAGCCTACATTCTGAAGTGTCAAAAATCTTGGCAGAGGTTTGGAGGTGTGTATAGGTGTTGTACAAGGTGTAATTGAAGCTGGAAGAAGTTATGAGAAGAAGATCTTAATTTTTTCCTTATCTTATACCATAACTGTTGGCAGAGAGTGTCCTCTATGTAGTTTTAGGCTTCCAACCAAGAATTTCTAGTTACATGTGTGTGAATGCAACCAAGATATGATAGTTTATTCCCTACATCTTTGGCTCAAAGATTATAAATTAATCAAATATGCTTGCAATTGTTTGAATAAATCCTCCATTGGGGGCGAATTACTTTAATGTGAAAGTAGTGATGGTTATGGATGGATTTCATCAAATTTGTGCACCTAAGAAATCATATCAAAAGAGGAATTCACCCAACAAATTATCAATATATCATTTTGGGTTTGATAAATTGTTGGTTAGTGTGTGTGAGAGGGTAAGAGGGTTGCAGAAAGGAAGAATGCTCCAAACATATTAGTGAGCATAGATACATAGTGCATGATTGAAAATGGAAATAGAGTGAGAATATTAGAGGTCTATAGTAGAGTAATGAAGTGGATATATCAGTTATGCAGTTCAAATTGAGGACAGAAGAAGAATTTTCACAATAGGCTACTGTGTCTACATGCTAATTTTTTGTATGTGCAGGGAACGATGTGAATGGAAATGTGCCATAATATTTTATATGTTGTTGTAGGATTTGATTAGTATGTTGCTGCATAATTTGGTTTTGATCTGCATATTAGTGTTGAGGGCTGAGTATTGTATTCATATTTATTTTGTTGCTGATAGAGATATGTATTAGAGTGATCATGTAGGAGGATTGATGTGTGGCATGGATATTTATACTTCAACTTTATTTTATTGATTTGTTGAGATTGTCCTACTGTCGGGGTTTGTTTAACATAGTTGAATATTGTTAAGCATAGTGTATTAGTGAACCTATTTGAAAATGAATGAAATTGAGGTCCGCATAGAGTTGTGGAGGAGTGGCCTTTGGAAAATGGGTGTTTGCTAAGATGGAGCAATGATTCTTTGCAAGTGGATGCTAGTAACAATGTTGCGGAAGTGGTAACTATAATAGTTGGTGGTTTCCAACTCACTCTATATTTGGGAATGAGTCTCCTCACTGGTGGAGGCTAGCTATTTATATATGAGGTTGAGTCTCCAAGCTAGTGGGAGCCATCCATCTATGCAAAAGACATAATTTTCTTGACAAATAATAGAATATTTAGAGCAGTGGAACAACAAGAAGGGTGGTTTTCTCCTGAAAGGGTTTCCACTAGATATCCTTGTGTCTCATGTGGTTGATCATCGTGTTTTTCATTTTTTCTCTTGTGGTTGTTTTGGTTTAGCTACTTAATTTATTATATGCTTATGTGATGATCTATTAACGTGATGTTTCTTACATTAATGCATTAATAAATTGAAGTTAAAATTGGTAAAAATAAATCATAAGATGCACTATTGATTCACCCCCCCTCTCAGTACTTCTCAAGGATTATAACACAAATAAACATCCATTATTTGATGGAAGAAAATTTTCTTTATGGAGTATAAGAATGTGGACTTATATAATTGATATTTTCTTTGAAATTTGGAAATATATTGTGGCTAGTTATAAATCTCCAACAAATCCATCAATGGATCAAGTTGTAAATAAGGATAGTAAACATAATGCAAAAGGAATGAATGATATCCTATGTGGACGATCAGAATCAAAGTTTTTCAAGGTTGTGCGTTGTGAATTAGAAAAAAATATTTAGGAGACTTCAAAATATATATGAAGGAGATGAAAAAGTCGACAAGGCAAAGCTCCAACTTTGTAGGAATTGGCTTGAGAGTTGAAAATGAAAGGCAAAGAAAATATTGTATCCTATCTCCTTCATGTGGATGAATATTACCAACAACCTCAAAGAACTTGGTGAAAAGGTTGAATAATTGATGATTGTACAAAAGGTGTTAATGTCACTCCCCTTAATATTTGATGCAAAAGTTTCTAATTTTAAATAAATGGAGTAACTTGATAGATTGTTAATGGATGAATTGCATATGATTCTCACAACATATGAAATGAGAACTAAAAAATATAAACCATCAAACGGAGAGGAAACCTTCAAAGAATTAAAGAAGATGAAGAATATATAACACAAATCAATCAATAGCTCTAGTACTAAATTAAACAGAGAGGAAGGACATTTTGTGAGAAAATTAAAAAGAGAAATATTGAGAATAAAAAGGTAATATTATCTTTAAATTGTTTAACTATGATAAATTATGACATTTTGTAACTATGTTTCCATATGCAAAGGATGCAACTGGTGATGATGAATAAGAGCATAAAGTAAATAAAGGAAGCAAACATAATAATAAAAAAAAAACCACAAACAAGACAAGCATGGGAAAAAGAAGATCTTTTATAAGGAAAATAAGAGTCTCTACTCAAAAGGGGTTCATGAATCATTTTAAGAGAGAGGTGATAGAGAATAAAACTCTTTATGGTAATACAAACAATAATTTATGTATTGAAAAATGAATACAAATGGAACAAAATGATGGATTTAGAAGAATAATAAAATATTGATACATATGGGGAGGTGGTGTTGGAAACATGAAAATACTGAGGGGGGGTGGGGGGGGGGCAGCGGCGGAGGTTGAATCAACGTTGTAGGAATTTCAACAATTTAAAAACTTTCCTTCACTTATGCAATGATATTAGGACACCATAAACAATTCAATCATATGAGCATGAAATGAAATAATTTTAGTAACACACAAGGAACAAACAAATTATCCAAAATTCTCGACAATTCCTTCACAAGGAAATCTATAACTTGTTGTTACAAATTTTTCTGGATCCAACCAACAAGAAGCTACAACTCCCTGATTTATCAACTACAAATGAATGGAGCTACAACCCAAAATACTTACCAAAAAATATTGGAAGGATCACCAACCCATGATCTGCAAGATACAACTTGATTGACACTCAATGATTCATTTTTAATCCATTTTCATACTAAAACCATGAATTCTACCTTTGCTTTCAAAATAAAAAAAAAATTGTCTTTCTTCCTCAATCACCAACACCTTCAACAATTTTCCATTATTGATCACACCAAAAAAATCACCAACTCGACTTCAACCACACTTTTTTGGAATCACGATTGCAAAATTCATTAATTGATTATGCTTATAAATAATTTGGCTTGATATTTTTGGCTTCTATGTTTTTTTCTAACTTCACTTTGAATATTTTCACGAGTCTCTATTTTTTTCCTTTGTCATGTTTATTTCAGTCTTTTGGATCTATTCTTTAAGTCTTACATTCTAATTATGTTGTTCAAAAATCAAACTATAAGTTTTTATGCTGATTTGGCTATTTTGTATCTTAACAGGATTTATCTATAGTTTTAACTACAACTCCAATTTTAGTTTGCCACTATTTTGGAAAAAATACCAAATTTCAATCTACCGACTCATCCATCCATGCAAAAAAATTACCACATTGCAAAATCAAGTTGTCGACTCAATCATGCTAAATCCCAAAGGATTTATATTAATTATGCTTCCATATCTATGCATTGGGTTGAGTGTTTTAAGACAATTACAAACATAATTCCATGAACCTTTTTAAAATTATATCCCAAAGGATTTATAGCAAGCAATATTTCTATTCCACCAATAATTCATTTAGCTCCTTTTGCTCTAGCCCATTTTCTATATTTTCCATAAAGCCTAGTGTTGTGACCATCACCTTGGTCCTCGAAGCCCTAAACTTATTTTAAGCCTTCGAGGGATTATTTTATTCATTAAATCTTCCTCTTCTCCCTTGGTCACTGTTGCATGGAACTTGTTTTGGTGGTTATCCCACAATGCTTTATCTCGGTGCTTTAAACTTCAACGAATTTATAAATCTATGAGCTTTATTTAGCGATATAAGCTATCAATGAGGTTGTAATAACCCTGGTGAAAATTATATGTATTCCAAGCTGAATGTTGGGAAAAAAATCATAGTGTAGGTGTTCATATGGTTTATTATGGCTATGGAAATTGGAAAAGGAAATGGCTAAGGCTTTGGAAAGGTAAAGTGGAATTTATTTATGAGAATAATGAAAAATAGGAGAAAAAGGAGGGGAAAGGTTACATGTTGCATGTGAGGATGAAAACGAAGGAAAAAAATGGGAAAATGAAGAAATTAGAGGCCTCATTAATAAAAAGGATTCCGAGGATTAGTTGGTAACCTTTTTCAGTTCAGTTTTGGAGACCTCATTCTATTCTTTCTCTCATACTCTTGGACACTTAGAGTTTTCTTGGAGCACTCTTGGAGAGTGTGACATACTTGGAGTTTTCTAGCAAGTAGGAAACATAAGAGAAGAAAAGTACAAGAGGACATCAAGATCAACAACTACAATGGATATTTTTTGTAGGTACTGAGTTGCATGTATGTTTTTCTCACTAGTTTCGGCATGCATGGCATATGCATGTGTTTTCTTGATCATGATATGTCATTGGCATGGGGGATTGTTTGGATTGATAGTGGATTTGCTTAGCATTTCCATATCCTGGATAGGCATGGTGTTGTGGGTTCATTTCATTACTTGTTTTTCTGGTTGTTTCTCATGTTCCTTTAGTTGTGGGTTGAGTTACTAGTTCCTAGAGCCTTGGTTGGAAAAACACTCTGGAGCCCTATAAAAAATTGGGTTGAGTTATTAGTCTTGGATCCTTGGTTGGAAAAAAACCCTGGAGCCCGACAGTAATTGTGGGTTGAGTTACTAGTACTCGAGCCTTGGTTGGAAAAAATTCTCTGGAGCCCTTGACAGCTTGGGTGGGGATAAATCTGGTGATGGTTGTGATATCCAACCATGAGGTGGAATGAATGGTTTAGGTTTGAGGTGGTTTGGCCTCTAGATGCCCTGGTTTGGTTTTGATTGATGAGTTTTGTGAGATCCCACATTCATGCTTGGAATCTGGCACGAGGGTGACTGGATGAAGAGAGATTTGGCTCAGCAATGTATATGGTCAGGTGGAACATGGAATTCCTAGACTTGGTTGCATTTTTCTTATGGAAATAAGAGCTCTTTCCTCTTGTATTGAAGGGTAAATATGCTTGTTATTATGTGGTCTATATGGTTGTTCTATGCTTGTCATTTATATTATTTATATGCTGGCTATGAATGTGTTTTATGATAGTTTTGATGTATGGTTTTCATCATGTTTTGATTTTTAAATGAATGAAAAAATTATCTACTCCCAAATAGATGGTAATGGAGTTAATGTGGTGAGGCAATAATGCTTCTTAACAACTATTAGATAAGTATGAGACCCCTATGTTCAAATATATTATTTAAACCTGTAGATTACATATTTGTGACATGTTCAAAGAAATGTCTGTCATGGCTAGTAGGGGTTCAATAAAGTCCTTGTTCAAGTTTTCACATTTACATCGTTATTCTGCTACTATATCTCATTTATAAAAGTATCATGGTGTTTTGGGTAGTGACTTGAGCTCCAAGTCTGAAAAAGTGGCACATAAATCGAGGTCAAAGGCTCAAAACTACTACGAAAAGTCCCCAGTCACATAAATTCCATGTTGTGCATGTAGCTAGAGGGTCCCAATCACACTCTTTCCCATGTCAAGCATGTGATTGGGGGGTTGATTCTTGAAAAGGTCAGTTTGATGCAAGGGCTAGCCTTCTGGAAGGTTGTCATGGCTCTTGGGTGTCCTGTAGAAGGTGTATAAGGTTTGTGTTGTTATGTGGTGTTCCACTTCCTTACGGTGGCCTAGGAGGTTGAATTATATCATAGTAACTCTTTGTCACATGTTTACCTCAGTTGGAAGTTACTTGGGTAGATTTGGGAGGAGGGTGTTATAGAGTGGTATCAGAGCATGGTTCACCCCTTGGATTGAATGGACGGTGTGTGTTAGTCATGCATTCATTTTGGTTGAACATGTGTTACTCATCCTTGTGGTCTATATTCTTATTTCATATGTATGGTGTTAGTCATGGTTAGGGAAAATTTTAAGGATGAAATTTTATCTTAAAGTTTAGAAACTTTGGTGAATCTTACTAGTCTCTAGTAGACAAACACTAAAATGTTTGATTATATTTTCTAGAAATATCTAGATTTATAATTATTTCATACTAATCTATATAAGCTATTGGAAAATTTTAAGGTCAAATAATTTTATACTATAAAACTTGAGTGAATATTTTTTAGAAAAGATGGAAATTGACGAATATTTTTTTTGGAAAAAGTATGGAAAATTAGCCCACCTGCGAATATTAGCCCCCAAAATTTTCCCGGATAATGGTTATAGTGATGATTCCATGTTAAAGCAAGGGTTTCGTCATGAGTGTATGATTGATTACATGTGTTTTATACTTGGATGTTGTTATTATACATTGATATGTTTGCTGTTTTCATGCATAAGGGCATGGTATATATAGTTGATATGGTCATGCATTAATGACTGGACTCTAGCTAAATGATATTTATGTGTTGATAGACCTATTTTTGATGTCTATATGCTATGGTTATGTCTATACATGTATTACACTTATTTTTTTGATATTGCAGATGAGATATCCTCCCCGAATTATGCTAAGGTACATTGTCTTATTGTGATTTAGTTTAGCTGATATGAGATGCCTTGCAGGAAGAAATCAAATATGACTATCAAGATGGTAGACTATAAATATTCTCCTTATGAATCAGATGAGCAGTACAGTTTTGGGAACTTTTCTAACTTAAAATACACACTGAGAAGTTTGAAGGAATAAATAAGGAGTTGTAAAGAAAATAGTGACAGAATTATACAAGCACATGAAAAGAAAGTATAGGTTAATGCAGTAATCCTTCATATTTTTTTAGAGTTGCAACAACAAGGACCACTTTGGATTAGCTATGGACAGGAGGATGGGACTAATGGGACATATGGAAGTAGGTCTCCTGGTGGTCATAGGTTGGGTAGAGATGACACTATTAGAAATGGAAGGTTCTTGGACAATCCGGATAGGAGAGGTGACAAACATAGGTACTATTCTAGTTCTGGTTCTGATAGACATTATGATTGTCATCATTATCATCCTTATAGGATGAGTGGCAGGGGTTATTTTCCAGATGAGTTTAAGAAAGAAAAGCCACCCACATTTGACGGAGTGATGAATAAATCATAGGATGTAGAAGCATGGTTTCTTGGTATGAGGAAGTTCTTCAGGTTGCATGATTACGTAGAAAACATGAAAGTCATAATAACTAAATTCAACCTCAAAGGTAAGGTAGACATTTGGTGGGAAGATGTGAAAAAGGTGAGGGATATTTATGAGGAGGAATTTCCTTGGAGCGAATTTGAGAGACTATTATGGAAGAAGTATCTATTAGAGAGATACCATGATGATAGGGAAAAATATTTTTATGAACTAAATATGGGATCTATGACCAATGAGAAGTACATTAGTAGATTTCTTGAGTTGTTGAGGTATGTGCCTTACCTCAAGGAGGAGAAGGCCAAGATTCATAGATTCATTAGTGGGTTTTCGATAGCAATTAAAGATAGGATTGAGTTTGATGAGCCTAGATCATTAGAGGAGGCCATTCAAAAGCTAAAACATTGTTATGAGCAATTGAAGTGCAGATATGAGACTAAGAAAGATTGTAAAGGTAATGATAAGAAAAAAGGAAAATAGGACAAGAAGTGAGAAAGACCTTAGGATATAGGTAACAAAGAGAATTTTTCACCACCTAATAAGTTTAATACATCTAGAAGAGGGTAGGGACTTCATTTTGAGGAGAAAAATAAGAGTGAAAATAGGGGGCTAGTGCAATGTTGGACTTGTGGAGGAGATCATCGTAGGATATATTGTCCACAACATTAGGGTGGTAGACCACAAATCTATAGTGTGCATGATGCATAGATAATGGGAGATGTTAGACAGAGTATTCCTAGGATTTATGCAACACTGGATAACAAGAAGGAAAATCATCAGGCATCTATTATCGAGATGGATGGTAAGCTTTGTGATCAAGTTGTTTTTATTTTTATTGAACATAGTTCTAATTATAGTTGTGTTAATCCTGACCTGGTGGATAATTGTGGTTTTAATAAAGAAGTGCATGCAAATTATTGGTTAGTGTAGTTGGACACATGTACCAAGAAGAAATTTCATCATTGAGTAAGAGCTTGTGCATTGGAATTGAATGGTATTCCTACCTCAACGCATCTGAATGTATTGTCATTGGGATCATATATGATGCTTTTGGGTATGGACTGGTTGTATCTTCATAAGAACAAGGTGGATTTTTATGACAAGGCTATTGAGTTCTTGAATGAAAATGGAGAACAAAGAGTCTTACAAGGTAATAAGAAAGCAACATCCGTGAGAATGGTTACAACTATGTAGGCCAAGTGCAACTGCAGGAAATGATGTGTGTTATTTGTAGTGCACATTTCTAGTGACAAAGGTGAGAAAGTTGATAATGAAAATGTTTTGAGAAGTTACCCAGTTCTACAATAGTTTCAATATGTATTTCCCACAGATATTTTAGATTTTCCACCTCACAGGGAAGTATACGTTTCTATTGAGTTGGTTCCAGGGGTAGCGCCAACATCTATCGAACTTTACAGGATGAGCACACCAGAGTTGGTAGAGTTGAAGCTGAAGTTGAAGGAAATTTTGGACAAGAGATACATTAGGCCATGTTTATCACCATGGGGAACACTGGTATTGTTTGTCAAGAAGAAATATGGTACTCTTAGGTTATGCATTGATTACAGACAGTTGAAAAAGGCGACCATCAAGAACAATTATCTGTTGCTAAGGATTGATGACTTGTTCGATCATTTGAATGGATCAAAAATGCTCTCGAAGATTGATCTGAGACTGGGATATCATCAGTTACACATTAAATAAGATGAAATCCACAATACAACCTTCCATATTAGGTATGGAAATTATGAGTTTGTTTTAGTTCCATTTGGTTTGACTAATGCTCCAGCTACCTTTATGTTCTTAATGAATAGTGTGTTGCATCCTTATATGGAAAATTTTTTTATTGTGTTCATTGATGATACATTGGTATATTATAAAAATGAAGAAGACCATGCCAAACATTTAGCAGTAGTGTTGATATTGATAAGAGAGCATCAGTTGTATGCTAATGTTAGCAAGTGTAGTTTCTTTCAGAGAGAGGTATATTACTTGGGACATGTTGTTTCCAAGGAAGGCATAGTAGTGGATCCGGAAAAGATAAGGGCC
This sequence comes from Pinus albicaulis, assembly GCA_034641835.2. Classification (NCBI taxonomy): domain Eukaryota; kingdom Viridiplantae; phylum Streptophyta; class Pinopsida; order Pinales; family Pinaceae; genus Pinus; species Pinus albicaulis. The sequence continues at coordinate 1,094,053,069 of CM076578.1, forward strand.
ATCATGGAGTGGGAAGCCCCTATGAATGTGGATTAGGTAAGGTCCTTTATGGGGTTATAAGGTTATTACAGGATTTTCATCAGTAAATTCTTATAGATTTATTATCCTATCACATCATTTCAAACGAAATGTAATAAGTTTTAATGGAGAGAGGAATATGCGATGAGTTCTAAGCAGTTGAAGTAGTTGTTGACATATGTTCCAATGTCAAATATCAAAAATATAGACAAAGAGTTTGTGATATGTACATATGCTTGCAAGAGAGGGCTTGGTGGTGTCTTTATGTAGAAGGACAAGTAGTATGTTATGAGTCAAAAAAATTGAATGAGCACGAGCAGAAATATTTGACATATGATATTGACTTGGTAGCGATAATTCATGCATTGAACACATGGAGGAATTATATTTTGGGAAAATGATTTGTATTGATGAGTGATCACATTGGATTGAGGTATCTATTTGACCAATCAAAATTTAATTCCAGGTAAGCTAGATGGTTGGCCATGATCAGTGAGTTTAACTTGGAGATCAGGTATATTAAAAGTAAAGAGAACATGGTTGTGGATGCTCTTAGCAGGCATATACAAGTGAATCATATAGCATATATGAGCTCCTATGAAACAAATCTACAATATATGATCTTGTAGGAATGTCAGTGGGATGTCAGGTATATGGAGCTTAGGCATAGATTATAGTAGAATATAGGTACATGTACGGGTACAAGTATATGTATGAGAAAAGGATGTATACTATCATCTCACAGCATATGGATTGATCGGGTTTACCAACAGGATATATGTGATAGACATTAGTGAACTCAAGAAGGTGATCTTGAGGGAGTTTCATGAAAAATTGTATTAAGGTTACCTAGGCTATCAGAAGATGCTAATAACAGTAAATAAGTTTTACTATTGGCCAAATTTGAAGAGAGACATAGCAAATTTTGTGGATATGTGCTTGGATTTTCAACAGGTCAAATCATATTGTAAGCATCCAGGTGGAATACTACAGTTGATTGCGATTCCGGAGTGGAAATGGGAGGTTATTTCCATGGAATTTATCACAGGTTTACCAAGGACATATAGACAGCATGATCCAATCATGGTTGTGGAGGACATGTTGACGAAGGTAGTGCACTTAATTCCAGTGAAGTCTACATACTATGCGAATGATGTAGCAAAATTATTTATCATGGATGTGGTCAAATTACATGTTTTTCTACAGAATATTGTATCAGATAGGGATGAAAAATTCACTTCCAAGTTTTGGAAGGAATTTTTTGTAGTTTTGGGCACAAATTTGTCCTTTAGTATAAATTATCATCCACAGACAGATGGACAGACATATAGGGTCAACATGATATTGGAGGACATGTTGAGGATGTATGTCATGCATCAACAACGGAAGTGGGAAGAGTATCTTCAACTAGTAGAGTTCGATTACACCAATGGGTATCAGGAATCTTTGAAGATGAGTCAATTTTAGGCATTGTATGGGAAAACATGTAATATTCCCATCAATTGGAGTGATCCAGCTAACAAGGTGTTAATTGGACTGGACATGTTGGCAGAGATGGAATAATAAATGTAGGTAATCAAGAACAATGTCAAATAAGCACATGACAGTAAGAAGATCTATGCATATCATAACATGTTGTTTAATAAGTTCAAGGTTGGGGAATATGTGTACTTGCGCATCAAACTTGAGAAGAGCTCCTTGCGGACTGGATCATGTGCCAAGATGGAACTTTGGTTTTGTGGACCTTTCACGATTATTGAGAAGATTGGGCCAATAGCCTATTGACTTGCACTACCTTCGACAATGAAAGTCCATGATGTTTTACATGTGTCATTGCTTAAGAAGTATGTTAAATATTTTTATCATGTGAATGACTAGTCTGTATTGCAGGTGGAGCCAAGAGGAGAATTAGAACCAGAACCTAAGTGAATTTTGCAGAGAAAGAAGATCATGCTTCAAAATCGAGCAATCGAGCAGGTTAAAGTGAAATGGAAGCACTTTGGGCCTGATGAATCTACATGGGAGATGGTGGATCAAATGCAGGCCATGTATCCTTCCTTATTAATTGGTTGAGCGAATTTTTAAGAGTGTGTTTTGGTATATGTTTTAGTATATATTGGTATGATGTTTTGTGAAATATGTACATATGTATATGGATTTAAATACCTCCATGATCTATGTTATAAAGATCCAATAAGTGGTATGGGTGTCATGTCATTATGATGTTAGATTTATCATGTTGTCAAGCTGGTTTGCTTCTCAGCACGTTGATCATTGTAAATAATGCAACGAGCTAAGTTATAAAGCTCCATGGGCTGTATGTTTTTATTACAATAGTCTTGTTGGTTTTAGGTATCATTGAACACTGACTACAGTGTACCCCCAAGGGGGAGGTTTCTGTAACAACCCTGGTGAAAATTCCACGTAACAAAAGTTAATAAATTAAAAATAATAACCAAGGTCATGGGACACATATTCCAAGCTGAATGTTGGGAAAAACATCCTAGTGTGGGTGTTCATATGGTTTATTATGGCTATGGAAATTGGAAAAGGTAATGGCTAAGGCTTTGGAAAGGCAAAGTGGCATTTATTGGCATTTCTTTATGAAAACAAAGGAAAATAGGAAAAAAGGGAGGTGAAAGGTCACATGTTGCATGTGAGGAGGAAAATGAAGGAAAATAATGGAAAAATGAATAAATTAGAAGCCTCATTAATAAAAATGCTTTTGAGGATAAGTTGGTAACCTTTTGTCAGTTCAATTTTGGAGCTCTGATTCTATTCCCTCTCTGGCATACTCTTGGACACTTAGAGTTTTATTTGAGCACTCTTAGAGAGTGTGTCATACTTGGAGTTTTGGAGAAAGAAGGAAAAGGAAGAGCAAGAAAGTGCAAGATTACATCGAAATCAACAACTATAATTCATTTTGTTTGTAAGTACTGAGTTGCATGTATTTTTTACTCACTAGTTTTGGCATGCATGGCATATGCATGTGGTTTCTTGGTCATGATATGTCATTGACAAGGAGGATTTCCTAGATTGACAGTGGATTTTCCTAGCTTTTCCATTTCTTGGATAGCCATGGTGTTTTGGGTTCATTTCATTTCTTATTTTTCTAGTTGGTTCTCATGTTCCTTTAGCTCTCGATTGAGTTACTAGTTCGTAGAGCCTTGGTTGGAAAAACACTCTAGAGCCCTGTGACAACTTGGTCTGACTTACTAGTCTTGGAGCCTTGGTTGGAAAAACACTCTGGAGCCCTTGGTGGGTTGAGTTACTTGTTCTAGAGCCTTGGTTGGACAAACACTATGGAGCCCAGCAATAGATATGGGTTGAGTTACTAGTCTTGGAGCCTTGGTTGAAACGAATTCTCTAGAGCCCTTGAAAAATTGGGTGGAGAAAAATTTGGTGATGGTTGTGATGTTCGACTGTGAGGTGGAAGAAATAGTTGAGAGTTGAGGTGGTTTGGATTCTGGAAGCCCTGGTTTGGTTTTGATTGATGAGTTTCATGAGATATGACATTCATGCTTGGAATATGGCATGGGGGTGACTGGATGAAGAGATATTTGGCTGAGTCATGTCTATGGTCAGGTGGAACATGGAAGTTATAGACTTGGTTGCATTTTTCTTATGGAAATAAGTGCTCTTTCCTCTTGTATTATAGGGTAAATATGCTTGTTATTGTGTGGTCTATATGGTTGTTTTATGCTTCTCATTTTATTTTTTTTATATGTTGGATATGAGTGTGTTTTATGATAGTGATGATGCATGGATCTCATCATGTTTTGATTTGTAAATTAATGAAAAATGTATCCAAAATAGATGGTAATGGATTTAATGTGATGAGGAAACAATGCTTCTTAGTGACTCTTAGATAATTATGAGACCTCTATGCTTAGATATGTTATTTAAACCTATATATTACATATTTGTGACATGTTTGACAAAATTCCTGTTATGGCTAGTAGGGGTCCAATTGAGTCCTTGTTCAAGTGTTTGTATTTACATAATTATTCCACCTTTATATTTCATTTTGAATATCATGGTGTTCTGGGCAGCGACCTAGGCTACAAGCCTAAAAATGTGGCACATAAATTGGGGTCGTAGGCTAAAAAATACTGGGAAAATTCCCCAAACACATGCATGCCATGCTGCACGTGCCATTGGAGGGTCTTAGTCGCACTATTTCCCATCTCAAGCATGCGATTGTGGGGTTGATTATTGAAATGGTCAGTTTGATGCATGGGCTAGCATTCTGGAAGGTTTTCATGGCTCTTGGGTGTCTTATAGTAGGTGTATAAGGTTTGTGTTGTTGTGTTGTGTCGGTTCCACTTCCTTAAGGTGACCTTAGAGGTTGAATCAGATAATAGTAACTCTTCATAACATGTTTACCCAGATTTGTTGGTTTCTTGGGTGGATGTGGGAGGAGGGTGTTATAGAGGTCCACTCTACCGATTTCTCATTTGTTAGTTCTCTGTTCTATCCACCACCGTTAGCCTGATACCTCGTCATCCTCATGTTTATTCTGGTGCAACTTTAAAATTAGTCGAGACTTTCTTTATGGGATGAGCTGTCCTGGTAAGGTCCACCCGCTTTACCATGATCCAATCACAATATAGTCGGGTTGAGTTGGCTCTGATAACTATTACATCATCCCGATGCTGAGTCAGCCCAATGATTATAGCATGCATCGCTGAAATATTTTGGGGTATCGCCTATGGGATGATGTCATGCTTACATCACTTATGCCATGTGTTTCCTTATGATTTGTCCATGTGTGACCCAAAAATGGTCCATTCGACCACTGAAAAAGGCCAAAAACACTTGCCACATGCCACACTCTAGTTGGGCCACATCACTACTGAAATCATCATCCACATGTGCACCTTATGAGTCAACCAAAATTTTCCACCTGTCTGCTGTCAGAGAAGAGAGAGAGACGTCCTGGGGCCTAGGGTTTTTCCATTTTCCTTATATAAAAATTTCAAGTTTCTCAATTTTTTTTTATATTGCTCAAATATTTCGTTGGGCCAACGCTTCTCTTATGCATGCCTTGAATCCTTCTAGGCTTGCCTTTGCCGTCTTTTCTATCAATGTGGGGGCTGTCGCTTAAATATTGAGCTAATACTCTACTTCTATTGCGCTGCTATTAGGGCCACATCCACCCATCTTATATCATCCTGCTAGATCATTTAAGAGATCCTTATGATTTCTTTAGGCTACTACCTTTGGGTTAACTACATCGGGCTTAATTTTTGTGTGGGAACTGCCTCGACCAATAAAAATATTATCTACTACATTGTGTTTTCCATGTCTTGCCACTCATTCTCCTTTTTTTTTTTCCTGGGGTGTTCCCACCGGGCTACCTTTGTTGGGATGATTGTTATGGGGCTCCACCTACAACCAATAAATATGTTTACCACTTCTGAGTTGTTCATCCATGTACGCCTAAAGTTTTCGAAAATGGTTCCACTATCTGTTCCACTAAACTTTTTTAATGCGCTAAAATTAACTACGCACCAAAAGGGTCTCCAACCACTTCTATCTCTACCACTTTGAATTTGGGGATACTCAAATTTGAGTGGCTCTAACTTTCAATCCATGAGATACATGATACACTAGAAATTACTTCATATTCACTACACCATTCTCCACTAGTGCTAATCTTCATCTTCTTCTTGAGATTGATACTGAACATTTGTGTCCTCCTTTTCCATATTTGACATCTTTTTCCATCTATTTCCATCAATGAAAACATATTTCTAACATTCTCCCCCTTTAGAATTGATGTAAACACCATGATCAAACAAAAAATACTAAAGAATATATACCAACTATGATTGTCTCCTTTGAATGTTGACCCCCTTGAGATGCACTTCTCTTATGCTTAAATACTTCTACTATTGTGCTTCTGTTGTTGTTCTTCTGCATCATGACCGCTTCTCTTTCTTTTGTTTGATCACCAAGTACCTCTCCCCCTTTGACATCAATGGAAATGACACCAACACGCTCCCCTTGCAACCTTATTCCCGTTGTCAACAATATTCCTTTGTCTTATTGATCTTGTGGACCTAGAAGCTTTGCCTTTATATGTTGAATATGTACCGAGTTCCTTTCTTCCTCTTGAAGGAAGATCTAGTGGAGGGAGGCAAGAGGAACAAATCCCAATATTTGCCTCATGTAGTCAAATTTTTCTTTAGGAAAATGTTTGGTGAAAATATGAGCAACATGTTATTTTGTAGTGACATACTCCAACTTCACAATCTGATTGGAAACTTTCTCTCTCAAGAAATGATATTTGATTGGAATATTCATTTCCTTGGAGTGGAAAAAAATATACTTTGACATGCTTATGGAACTTGTCTTGTAAAAAATAATGGCTATAGGCTAAGTATAAAAGACATGTAAATCTTGCAAGGTCTCCTTCATCCACAATAGTTGAGTCCAACAAGAAGTTGTTGCAATATACTCTGCTTCAGTGGAAGCTAAGAGATATAAGTTTTCTTCTTTCTCAACCATGAAACTAAACATCCTCTAAGAAAGAAAGCACCACCACTAGTTCTCTTTCGATTATCTACATCACCTGCAAAATCAACATTAGTATAAAGATTTAGTGAAAAATATTTACCTATGGGGTACCATAGTCCATAATCCATTATTTCTCAGATATATCTGAGAATCCTCTTGGTTACTAGTAGATGGCTCTATTTGGGGGTTGCTTGGAATCTTATAACAATACCAATGAATTGCAAATGTCTAGTCTTGAAGATGTAAAATATAATAAGCTTCCAATTATGGATTTGTATACGGTCTGATCAACCTTAGGTGATTCATCAACCTTACTAAGCCTGCAACATGTCACCATTAGTGTGCTCACTAAAGAGAATTCCTCCATGAAAAACTTCTTCAACACTTGAGATATTTCCTTTCTGAAATGAAAATTTCTTTGGGAGTCTACGTTATTTTCAATCCAAGGAAATAATAAATCTATCCAAGAATGGACATCTAAAACTCATCCATCATATTAGCTACAAATTAACTGATTAGAAAATCTGAATCACTAGAAAAAATAATGTCACCAACATATACAACCACAACTATAAGTTTGTCATCCCTTTCTTTGACATGTAAATTGTTATTAGTTGCACCTATTTTAAATCCACACTTGAGCCGGTAGATGTCTAGCTTGGAATACCAAGCCTGAGGGGCTTGCCTCAAACCATACAAGTCCTTCTTAAGCTTGTAAACATAATCTTGATTCATTGTCAGCTGAAAACCTTTTGGATTATCTATGTAAACTTCTTCCTATATTTATCCATTAGGAAAGGAAGATTTGAGATCCATTTGATATATTTTGAATTTCTCAATGTAGTAAAATGTGAAAAAAATTTAAATTTACTCTAATCTTGCGAGAGGAGAAAAATTTTAATCAAAAACTAGTTTCTCAGTTTGAGCATAACCTTTGCATACCAACCTTGCCTTGTTTCTTACCACTTCTCCTTGATTATTTAACTTATTCATGAAGACCCATTTCATGCCAATGAAATTCTTGTTTTCAGGTCTAGGAACAAGTTCCCATGTTTGATTTTTCTCTATTTGGTGTAATTCTTCATGTGTATATTTTAACAAATTTTGACCTTGATTGGGTTTTACAACATCATTTGGCTCCTCCATTAATAATAGGGCTATGCGTACTTAGGCAGGGCGGTTGAGAAACTTCCTTCTTGTCTGAACACTTGTTGTTAAATCACCAACAATTTTGTTAGTTGGGTGATATATTGGCACATACCTTGAAGGATCCTTGGCTTAAGGATTGGTGGGTGTTGAGATTCAACAAGAAAATTTCAGCACCCATGCCTAGTGCATTAAGCACCTACACTAGGGTGGGGCCCAAAATGATATTTTTGGGTGCATGTCTATTTTAGTTATCCCTTAATTAAGATGGCCAATAAACTGTAATCTATTCTCAATGATGACTTGAAATAGTTAATCGAGAGTGATAAACTCAGTTATCTAGTGGATTTATAGTTAGAGGAAGTTGGTGAGGCATGCATAATAATGCTAGTTGTAATGGAGTTTGAAGTGTAGTGGTGCATTAGTTAATGTAGGTTGTAATAAATTTAACTCAATTAAGTGATTTAAACTTGGTTGTGCTAGTTGTAACTAAAGATACACTAGTGAGATATCATGTGAATTAAATATTAATTAATTCACAATAATTGATCTCACATGCAACCGAGGATTTACTGTTATTAGCTACATGCATGTGAGATCCAGTGGAGACCTAGTTGAGATCTAGGTGAAAGGGAAGTTGACTATCATTTGTAGGATTGTGGGGTTGCACACATGCAATCAAACACCCATTGGAGTGCCCATGGTACTTGCATAGTCAAGGAAGGCCATAATTCCTATATTTTAGGGAGGGATTGCATTCATCAAGGATTGCGCAAGGCAGACAGGCTGTCTAGAAGTTGAGAATTGGCTACGTGTTGATCAGTTTTGTTCATGGAAGTGTGAGACAATTAGCTGAGTACTCGAGGGTTCTTGTGAGAAGAGTTTTGTATGTAATTTTTTCATGATCCATGATGAATATACAGTAGAATATAGTGGGGTTTTTAGCTGTAAGATATCCCTAGGAAATTATCTGTGGTGTGTGTGATTTGATTCTTCTTTACTTCATGTGCTTAGCGATTGTGTTTTTAATTCCGCAAAATATTTGTAGAAGCAATTCAGTATTTAATTGTAGTAAATTTTTAGTTCGGGTGAATCCAAGATATACATGCACATTGTATAATTTCTACAATGGGCTCCTTATTGTCTTCTTCTGGAAGTGGCTCATGGTCCTCCTCATTGTTATCAATTGGTTCATTGGCATTGGTATTTTCTATTTGTTTTTCTTCAGATTAAATATATTCATCCACTTTAACATAAATGAAATAAAAAATCCTCTTAGTTTTCTTATTATAACATCTATATCCTTTTTTGTTTTGAGAATATCCAAGAAAATTTCCTTCATCTTTCATTTCCTCGAACTTACCAAGATTTTCATCATTCCTTTTGATGTAACACTTGCTACCAAAAAATATGAAATGATTGAAAGTTGTAGGTCTGCCATACCAAAGATCATAGGGAGTTTTTTCACTCTCTGGTCTGAAATGAGATTTGTTGAGAATCACTACCATTGTGTGAATATATTCAACCCAAAATATCTATTGAACTTGCCCTTGATCCATCATAGCTCTGGCAAGCTATTGTATATATATATTTTCTCTTTTTGAAACACCATTATGTTGTGGAGTCTTTGCTATTGTGAACTACCTTTTGATGCCATGCTTCTTGAAAAACACATCAAAATCCTTTGAAGTGAATTCACATCCATTATAAGGTCTTATGCTCTTGATTTTGCAGTCAATTTCTTTCTCATCCATAACTTTGAACTCTTTAAAATTTTCAAAGGCTTCGTGTTTCTCTCTAAGAAAATCAACCCACATCATCCTACTGAAATCATCAATTATTAGCATGAAATACAATTTACCTAAGGATGATTGTGTTCTTGATGGTCCGCACAATTCCATGTGTACTAGATGCAATTTATTTGACGACGAGACCTCCTTTGAATTGAATGATACTCTTGTTTTCTTTCCCAATTTAAAATATTTGCAAATTGTATTCTCTGGTTTTGAAAGCCTAGGTAAATCCTTGACATAATTCTCCTTTCTCAGTTTTACTATCCCATCAAATTTCAAATGTCCAAGTGTCCTATGCCACAACCAACTCTCATCAATCTTTGATAGGAAACATATTTCCTTTTTATCTTTGATAATGTACACATTGTTCTCTATTCTCACTGCGTCAAAAACTATCTCATCTATCTATATACTTGATTTAACAAGTTTTAGCTTTAAAAATCACATCATGGCCTTGATCACACATCTTTCATACAATAAGGAGGTGCTTTAGCCAATCAACATACAACAAATTATTAGCTTTACCTTTTCCATTTGACATAGGGAAAATTTTAGGGGCTAATATTTGCAGATGGGTTAATTTTCCATGCTTTTTCCAAAAAAAATATTCACCAATTCCCATTTTTCCTAAAATTGATTTGCCCAAATTTTATTAATAAAATCATTTTACCTTGAAAATATCCAAAATTTCAAAGAGAATATATAAAATGGTTAGAAGTTTGAATACTTTCACTAAAATATCACCAAGCATCTTATAGTTTTCATATTATTGATTATTAAGATTCACCAAGATTTCTAATGTTTAGGATAGATTTCCATCCTTAATTTTCCTCGTTTCCAGTCTAAGAATTCCTTTACCAACAATCCTGCCAGGCGAATGGTTACCAAAAGTTACATTACCCTTGTCCACTGGTTTTCATGTCAAGAAATTTCTTCTGTCTCCTGACATGTGTTTGGAACAATGACTATCAGCATACCAATGTGAGCATACAAAAAAATATCACATTGCTCTATTTTCTATTTTTATTTGAGAATATCCAAGAAAATTTCCTTCATCTGTCGTTGCCTCGAACTTACCAAGTTTTTCATGATTCCTTTTGATGTAACACTTGCTACCAAAAAATATGAAATGATTAACAGTTGTAGATTTTCCATACCAAATATCATAGGGAGTTTTTCACTCTCTGGTCTAAAATGAGATTTATTGAGAATCACTACCATTGTGTGAATATATTCAACCCAAAATATCTATTGAAATTTCCCTTGATCCATCATAGCTCTGGCTAGCTATTGTATATATATATATTTTCTCTTTTTGAAACACCATTATGTTGTGGAGTCTCTTCTATTGTGAACTTCCTTTTGATGCCATGCTTCTTGCAAAACACAGCAAACTCCTTTGAAGTGAATTCACCTCCATTATGAGATCTTATGCTCTTGATTTTGCAGTCAATTTCATTCTCATCCATAACGTTGAACTCTTTAAACTTTCAAAGGCTTCGTATTTCTCTCTAAGAAAATCAACCCACATCATCCTACTGAAATCATCAACTATTAGCATGAAATACAATTTACCTAAGGATTATTGTGTTCTTGATGGTCCGCACAAGTCCATGTTTACTAGATGCAATTGATTTGATGACGGTACCTCCTTTGAATTGAATGACACTCTTTTTTTCTTTCCCAATTTAAAATATTTGCAAATTGTATTCTCTGGTTTTGAAAGCCTAGGTAAATCCTTGACATAATTCTCCTTTCTCAGTTTTACTGTCCCATCAAATTTCAAATGTCCAAGTGTCCTATGCCACAACCAACTCTCATCAATATTTGATAGGAAACATATTTCCTTTTTCCCTTTGAGAATTTACACATTGTTCTCTATTCTCACTGCATCAAAAACTATCTCACCTATATATATACTTGATTTAACAATTTTTAGCTTTAAAAATCACATCATGGCCTTGATCACACATCTTTCATACACTAAGAAGGAGGTGATTTAGCCAATCAACATACAACAAATTATTAGCTTTACCTTTTCCATTTGACAGAGGGAAAATTTAAGGGGCTAATATTCGCAGATGGGTTAATTTTCCATGCTTTTTCCAAAAAAAAATATTTACCAATTCCCATTTTTCCTAAAAATTATTTGCGCAAATTTTATTAAAAAATCATTTTACCTTGAAAATATCCAAAATTTCAAAGAGACTATATAAAATCCTTAGAAGTTTGAATATTTTCACTAAAATATCACCAAGCATATTATATTTTTCATATTATTGATTATTAAGATTCGCCAAGATTTATAATCTTTAGGATAAATTTCCAACCTTAAAATTTTCCTCGTTGATAGTCTAAGAATTCCTTTACCAACAATCTTGCCAGGTGCATTGTTACCAAAAGTTACATTACCCTTGTCCACTGGTTTTCATGTCAAGAAATTGCTTCTGTCTCCTGACATGTGTTTGGAACAACCACTGTCAGCATACCAATGTGAGCATACAAAACAATATCACATTGCTCTATTTTCTATTTTTATTTTAATACTTTGGGATTTTGTTTAATTTTATCAATAATTGGTTCATTCCTATTCCTATGTTTGCAATTAATTGCTATATGCCCAAAATTTTGACACTTAAAAAATTGGACCAAATGGTTTAGAGGAGAAATTTAATTATCGTAAAATAATGGTGTCCTATAAAATTTGGACGAATCATTTTAGAAAAAAAAATGGAAATTGGTGAATCTTTTTTTTGGAAAAAGCATGGAAATTTAGCCCACCTGCGAATATTAGCCCCTAAAATTTTCCCTGATGGGGGTGCCAACGGAACTTGGAAGGTGAATGATTACACTAAAGGGGTGACTGGATTACCTGAGGGACTGTGTAGCAGAGAAGGTCCAAGGGAAGGACATAGATGGATTTGTTTTTGTCATTAGCATTTCCATATGGAATTAGATGCACATTGGGAGTGTGACCTGGAACAATGAGTCAGTAACTATTCACTAAGAGGGAAAATGGTGTAGGATTGTAGCATTGGACATTGGATGAAACATTGAATTTAAAAATGGGTTATGTACTTACTGGGAAGGAAGTGAATCCTGCTACTACTTTGAGGGTGGAGGTGTGAGCCTCTAGATTCCTTTGTTACTGCTATGGGCATCGTACCATTCTATTTTCTGGTTGAGAAAATGTGTATATGTGTATATGTGTATATTATTGTAAATACTGTATCGAGCTATATTTATAAAGTTCCAAAGATGGTATGATTATTTTCTGGTTGAAGTAAATGTGGTTGTTATTGTAAATACCATAATGAGCTATGTTATAAAGCTCTAGTAAATGGTATGATTGTCATGTTTTCAGTAGGATTTCATTGTAAATACTACAACGAGCTGTGTTATCAAGCTCCATAGGTAGTATGTTTTATTTTCAGCCATTTGCTAGTTTGTAGGTGTCATTGAACACCGAGGGCGGTGTTCCCCAAGGGGGAGGGTTATATAATATCCCTGGTTAAAAATCCATGTAACAATATATAAGACCATGGTTGATGGGACACGTATTCCAAGCTGAATGGTGGGAAAAACATACTAGCATGTGTTCACTTTGGTTTATTATGGATAAGGAAATTGGAAAAGGAAATGGAAAAGACATTAGAAAGGCACGAGGAATTAATTGGTATTTTATTTATGAAAATAATGGAAAATGGGAGAAAAGGGAGGTGAAAGGTCACAGGTTTCATGTGAGGAGGAAAAGGAAGGAAAATAATGGAAAATGAAGAAAATAGGGACCTCATTAATAAAAAGGCTTATGAGGATCAATTGGTAAGTTTTTGCTGGTTTAGAACTTGGTTAGTGTATTTTTGGAGTTCTCTCATTATTCTCTCCCTCTCTCTCATACTCTTGGATACTTAGATTTTTCTTGGAGCACACTTGGAGAGTGTGGATACTTGGAAATTTAGAGAAAGAAGGAAAAGGAAGAGTAGGGAAAGCACATGTGTACATTAGGATCAACAACTACGGTGGAAGGATTTGATTGTAAATAGGTTGCTTTGTATGTTTTACTCACTAGTTGTGGCATGCCTTGTGTATGCATGTGGATTTTCATAGCCTTGAAATTTCCTGGACAACCAAGGTATTATGATTTTATTTCCATTGATTTTTTTTTGGTTGGTTCTCATGATTCCTTTAGCTGTTGGGTTGAGTCTCTGGAGCCCTGGTTTGGTGTTGATTGATGTTCTTAATAAAGTCCCACATTGTTTCTTGGAATATGGAATGGGGGTGATTGGATGAAGTGAGACTTGGCTCAGCCAATCTATGATAAGGTGGAATGTGGAAGTCCCATCTCCGGTTCATTTTTACATTTAGTAATGAAGATCTCATTACTCTAGTATTTGATATGAAAATGTATTGGATTATGTATGGATTTATTTCTTGTTATATACATTGTATTTATGTTGTTATTATGTTGGTTACAAGAATGTATTTGATCAATGATGATGTATGGATTTATCTATGTTTTTTACTCGAAAATGAATACAAAATGTATTTGTAATATTCCCAAATTTTCACCTGATATTTGGAATATTAGAGTTCTTAATTTTCTTAATGAATTAAGTAAATAAAAGGGTGGAGGGACCCATAATCCTCAGTATGAATAAATATCCACTTTTTTGTGTGAATGTGGATTAATTAAGCCTAGATCTGCATAATAAAGTAGTTGAGCAACTACTAATGTGAATGGAATTGGAGATCATGTCTCATTTATGAGATAGATCATGGAGGTTGACACAGTCAACTAAGATATTGAAGATGTCAAATAGAATATCATGGAACATTCATGATAAAGTGATGGAGGATGTTGTGCAATCAAAGAACACATGATGGAGAGGGTGTACATTGCACCTAGACAGGACGGTTATTTTGGTCAAACGACGCAGTCAAACTTGGAGGATCTTGTCCACATGCACTATGCAGTCTAGATGACTGCCAAGGCATGGGAAGGATCAAACATTATATAAAGAAGATGAAGGCAAGGATGAAGGCATGGTGATTATTCTTTATGTAAAGATCTTTTCAGATCTAGAATTGTCATGTGACATTCCATTGCTTTCTTGGGCTATTTAGCAGAGATTGCAAGTGTTGTTTAGCATAGGGTGTTCCTGGTCGAGAATCCCACCTCTTTCTTAGAGAAGCTCTAGAAAGAGTATTGTACTTCATTCTACATCAGGCATTAGTGCCACATCTATTTTCCTACTTTCTGCAGAACATCCATATTCAGAAATTGTAGATTTTTGAAGATCAGTTTGGAAGGTGGAAGTTGTCTTCAGTACTTCAGTTGGAGAAATGGTGAGGGTTTATTCCTATCACCTTGGGCTTATATATCAGCTTCCCAGAGCTTCATTTAATATTTGGAATCAGGTCAAAATTTATTTACCTCCTAGCAACAGTATTTCATTCAGGAATTACGTTGTCCCATTTGCACATCAAAAAGGAGGAAGGAAGTTACTAGCATTTTAGCTAGTAATACTGTGAGGGATCATCCCCTCACATTTCCATCAATATTACCATTAGCATGGAGTTTATTGTATCATTATTCAGCAGGAAGGGGGCCTCTCTTTCCCTCTCAACACAGTTTCTAGTGGAAGTTGTGTTGCAGTAGCCGTAATCATCATTGGAGGATTGAGAAGCTAGATCTAGAGCTTCTAGCTTGTAGATCTGAAGAAGGGATCAACCCTTCAATATTAGATCTGATATTGAAACATATTTCAGCCATATATTTGATATATCTAGCCTCAGATCTGTATTTCCAAACAGATCAATGATCAAATCCTAGGGAGGTGATTTTCCAAAGTTGTAGATCTAGAAAATCCTTTTTGGGTTATCTTGGGAATCCATCACTTTGGACAGATCTTGAATCTTGTTATCATACGAGCTCCAGATTTGATTATATCTACTTTTTACCTTTTAGCCTGCAACTATATGTTCATATTCTACTGAAAGGACAACGCAGTATTTGCTTCAATGCCTCTCCAGTTACGCTGTACCTATGGTAGCATGTTTTCTGGGTGATTCTAGAGCAACGTTTTGGCTAGATATACTCATATTTTGTACATTGTGTAACTGATTCTTCTCCAATATAATAATATGGCTCAGCTTCTCTGTAAATTCTAATGTTGTCTTAAAATTAATTTTTTACTTAGTTGTAGTTCTTATATTGTGTTTCAGTATTACTGCATTTTCCCCTTTTGGGATATTACAGTATTTATGGTTAAATATACTATATTGTAGCTTATGATGTAGGTAAGAAATGATTCTTAGCTATTCTTAGATTTGTGAGAGACCCCCATGTTTAAATATGTTGTTTATACCTGTAGATGCAATGTTTATGATATGTTTGACGAAATTCTTGTCATGGCTAGGAGGCTCTAGATGAGTTCCTCATGATGCGATTGCATCTGTACCTTTTTTTTGATGTTATTTAACCTCTCCATAAGTTTCATGAAGTTTTGGGTAGTGACCTGGGCTCTAGGGATAAAAAGGTGGCACAAATCCCAAAGTTGCAGGAATAAAACTGACCTTTTGGGGCCCTGGCCGTGACCTTGCCAAGGCATGCCCATGGTTATAAGTTCTTATCCTCTAACTTGACCTTACATGTCCACAGCTAAGGCTTGAATTGGTCAAAATTTAGTATCCCTTGGGATTCAGGGGTCTGGAAGGTTGGGTTACCTCCCAAGGATGTTTTTGATGTTGTGTAAGGTGTGTTTTTCTTGTTTCTATATGTTCCACTTATTTAATGTCATATAGGAGGTTGAATCTAATATTGGTAGCATCTTGTTGCATGTTTACCCTGATTGGTCGGTTACTTAGGTAGGTGTGGGAAGAGGGTGTTACAATCACAAAGAAATGCCTCCATTAACTGCACAATACGCAATCAAAATTCTCAATCATTGTCAACAACTCTTTCCCATTGCACAATACTTTCCCCATCTTGCCTCCACTAGGCACCCCACACTTTCAGCCAAAAGTCAGGACATATATCACTCCCCATAGTGCTCAATTGCATAGTGCATTGAACCTTCCTCTCAAAACTATGCACTGTGCAATCACAGTGAGAAAGGATATCATCCCTACCTCCCTAACTTCCTTAACTGCATAATCATGCTTCTGTATCTCTCGGCCACTGCGCAGTGCATAGTTACAAATCCTATAAATTTACTTCATACCTCTTGATCATATGTGTTGCGCATTCCCTAGGCCACCTCCTCAATCCTGCAAAAATTCCTAGCTCAATCACACTTTTGCATGAGAAACAAGATAGGCTAGTAGATTTTGGGACTATTTGTGTCTTGTCAGAATGAATTCCATTTGCAGGTGTTATTATATTGGCATGAAAAGATGATGCTAAAGGAGGATTTCAAACAAAATTTAGAGGAATACATTGATGATGTTGAAGATACAAAGAGGACATAAAGCGAAGAGATAAAGGGACACTAGATCATGACAAAATAAGGAAGATTAAGATCACATTGAAGAATCCATATCCCAACTAGCCTCTTGGGGAATGAAGTTGAAGAAAAATCAAGACCTATCACGAATACATGAGTATAAAATCAAGGATAAAATCTTAGCATTGATACACTACAATGAAGTTCCATGTCATGATTTCCAAGTCATAACTTCTCAAAGTGTCACAATAAAAGTCATATGTGAATTTGAAAAGCGACATGAGAGATCAAGAGTCATAAGGTGATATGAATTTGATTTTTAGTTATTTTTTTGCTAATATCAGTTTCAGATTTATAATAAAAGTGCTTATGTTTGCTTCTTGTACAAGGGTTTATGGAAGTGCTTATGGTTGATAAAATAAAATTAAATTGTGGAGATTAATTTGATTTCATGAACATAAAAGCATGGAAACTAAATATTGAACAACAACATATAAACACACAAAAAACCTTAACAACTGAATCAATAACACATTGTTTTGATGAAGGAGTTCACCCCTCCTGGGCTACATCTCCTTGGTTCAGCTTCCATGGCATAGGACTTTGTATTAGGTTCAATTGTGAAAAAAATATTTTTACAATCTCTTGTTGCCTTTGCAACCTGCTCCAATGGCTCCAAAACATCAAAATCTACCAAGAATGAATCTTCCTCATGAGCAAAAATTGGTTGCAAATTGTCTTAGTTATGGAAAAAACCAATTTCCCTACTATTTCTCCTCCAAATATAGAAAATATCCAGCTAACCCTGATAGATTTAGAAATTCCACATAAAAAGGCACCTCCACCAAGTTGACCGCTAGTCTAATAACGGATTAACACACAATTAATGATGGCTTAGTTGGATAAGTGTGTCATTAACTGCACGTTATCCTTTGGTTTATGGGAGGATTAGTTTAGGAGTTAATCACGGATTATCATTTAATAAATCATGCTTATGGTTCCCGTCGGTTGTTGAGCCCTACGCTACAGTTATCTGGTGAAGACACATGGGAGGGGGCTGGCCCACGGGGCTAGCCCTGTTGTGAAACCAACTCCAAAAATATAAGAAAAGAGATATCAACGCCTTAGAAATAAGCCACTTCGAGGGGGAAACCTCCAATACATTACATTAATGAAAAATTATTGGATGATACAAATGACCAAAACCTCCTTCTATATATAGGAGTCCATGGGGCCACAATATAATCCTAGTGGGGCCACAATGTAATCCTAGCCGACCTAACAATAATAATGTAAGGGCACAATAATAACAATATAGGGGTTACAGGGGTGCAATAATAACAATAAGGGGGGCTACACTAACATAATAATGGACTACACTATTAATATAGGTACTTAACATGCCCCTCTCCTTCAAACAAGTGTTGTCGTCAACACTTGATTATTTCTTGATGCTTCTGTATAAAATTCTCATCCTCCCATGTGTAATATTCTACAGGAAAGTTCTTCCACTTGCTGAGATACTCTAAAATTGATTGTACTTGTCGAGTTCTTGTTTCTATGACTGCTTCAGAAATTATTTTGATGTGATGTTGATCTTCTTGTTGTTTCATTAGATTCTGCACCAAAGTTAGGTTATCCTTTGAGAGTTGGAGAACTTGTTGTTGATGCTCAATGTGATATTCCACTAATTTATCATCCATATTAGCTATTATTTGATCCTTAAAACCATCCAACTTAGCCTCCATTTCTACTTTTAAACCATCTATGTCATCTTCGGTTGCTCTTCGTAAGATCGAAATTTGTTGCACTTGGTACCGTAATTTTGATATCTCATACTAAAATTCTTCCTCTTCATGCGTCATAGTATAGATTTTTGAGGGCTTAATGGGTATGGAATTATTTTTTGGAGGCATTATAGAGCCCAATACTGATAAAAATTCTAAAATATGCCCTTGGAGTCACTTCAAACTGCTTTTTCAAACAAACGTTATGCAATTTTAAAACCAAATACACACTTTTTTCTTGATTTTGAGGAGCTCGATATTGAGACTGAATTACCTTTGTGATTTAGGATATTTAATATCTAAAATTTGGCACTAAGGTAGCCCTTTGAATTATCTTTAGAATGCCACAGGTCTGACCTAATTTGGATTATTTAAGACAAAGTTGTGCCCAATATCCTACGATGACCTAATTATGGACTGTTTCAGTAGAGCGAACTTGTACGACTTGCCACGTGTCATTGTTTCCTCCTTTGGATCTGAAATTTATTGATAGGAAACTAAAGTATGTGTACTTGCAGCCAATTTTTACAGCATTCCAATCCAATGCTCAGAGAGATAGCTATGAATATTGTCCCAGGATCACCTATTTGAGATGAAATTCAAGAGCCTGAAACATACCTAAATTCCACAGACCATATCTCCGAAAATATTGTGAACAAAGCTCTGAAATTTTGGGAAGATGTTCCTCAATATTTTAGATTCGCACTCTATAAAGTTCAGCATCTGAACCTTTGTAGAAACAAAATTATAGCGAAAATTCCACGATGACTTGTTTAGGTTAAATTCAGGAGCCTGCAAAAAGACCTAACTTCCACAGATCATATCTCCAAAAATATTGCCAAACAAGCTCTAAAATTTTGTGACGATGTTCCTTCAGATTTCGGCTTCATAATCTAAAAATTTCAGCTTCGAGGTCTTCGTAGAAAAAACGTTATAGAAAAAATTCCCGATGACTTGTTTTGGGCAATGGGCTCCCTAGAATCTCAAAGCTGCGATACAAGTGTTGTGAAACCAACTCCAAAAATAGAAGAAAGAGATATCAATGCCTTAGAAATAAGCCACATTGAGGGAAACGCAATACATTACATGAATGAAAAATTCTTGGATGATACAAATGACCAAAACCTCTTTCTATATATAGGAGTCCATGGGGCCATAATATATAATCCTAGTGGGGCCATAATGTAATCCTAGCCGACCTAACAATAATAATGTAAGGGCACAATAATAACAATATGGGGGTTACAGGGGTACAATAATAACAATAAGGGGGGCTACACTAACATAATAAGGGAATACACTATTAATATAGGTACTTAACAAGCCCCCTCCGGACCCCTATCGTTGGTGCGGATATAATTCAAATATAAACGGTGAACCATATGGGTTAAGACCCATCGAAGGAGCATAGTGGTAAGGCATGGGCATAGCACAGGGTTGGTCATGGGTTCGATCCCGACCCCTGCACCATATTTTTAATACATTGTTCAAACAAAAAATCAAAAGTTATAAACTTTGGTTAAAGTCATATGTCCGTCCATATCATGTCTCCGCTAAAGCTAAAGCACATCCACCAATAGATAGATGTATGTCCACCATAATAAAAATCTCTGCCACATATAAATGTATCTGCCAATTAGGTAGCATAGGTTATAGAATAGGTTTGCCAATGTAACTCCAACAGTTGAACCTTAGGCTAAATAAAAATATATGCCACCATATATATATATATATATATATATATAACTTTGGTCATGAAGTGAATTCAAAATTATCCAAGGTTGGATGGGTCCACACTAGAGGGGTCACGTGGTGGCCCCTGGTTGCAACACATGTCCAGCTCTGGTTGGACTACTCCAACCTAAAAATAATTCTCATCCAAACTTATAAATAGATGTAAAAAACTTTCACTTCCAAAGTTCACTGGCGAATCTGATTGCGACACTTGTCACAATGTAATTGGGCTAAAGTTGGTGAATATTCCCTAGATATACCTAGAGTGCTGATTGGACTGCCATGTCATCAGTCTGTCACCGTTCTGCTCATTTTTACCTGTTTGCGAAAACATATATCATGTCATAAATTCTTCATCTAGAGTCAGATTTTGACGAAATGAATTGTGGTGAAATCCTAGCGATGAGCTCTATTTGGTCTGTAATATTCCAAATCTGGACAGCTAGCAAGGCATGACCGGAAAATGCATTTTCCAGGAATGACTGCTACAGGAATTGAAACCAAGACCTAGATCCCTTAGATCAATGTGTCTAAGTCCTAAATCCAAGAGGAGGCTCCAAAGAAATCCCTCTAGGTGGGTTAAACAAATCTCCCACACCTACTTATCCTCAGAAAGTGCCCGATGAGGGACTGCAACAATGTACGAGCATACAATGGAATAACAATGTTATTTTATAGCCATGAACACATGAATATAAAAATAGAAAACCAATGTATAATATAGCAGCAAAAGATTACAATGCTTTGAGGAATCAATCACTCAAGCTTGGCAATGGAAGCCTGAATAGAACATGTACAAGAATTATGAGCACACTGCTACACAGAAATTATATAAGGCTATATCAGCGCAGTTTATAGGAGACACTACAAAAAAATGAATGATAACAAAATGATATGACAATATCAACTCAAAAAATGTGGGGGGTCAAGCTCTCAACCCCTGAAAATAACAATACAACAATCCTTAAGAGGATTGGCTACAATATAGATACAAACGACAAATCTGCGGAAATGCCAGAGTTGTTGGGTAGCAGATGAAATTCAGAAAATAACTGGAGATGGCTGAAGATGATGTACAATCTGAGATAAACCTCCTCCAACAGATCTCTCAAGTGATAGGCTAATCCTATCCCTGAAGATCTCTTCCTCCAAGATGATGGTGTAAACCCCCACTGCAAGTACTCACTAAAATAACGAAATCTAGAGAAGGGACTGCGTTGTATATGATGAGAGATGCTTGGCCTGATGCCAAGATGTGAAAATCAGCTCTGAAACCTTCCTCACTAACATTCCCGAGGAATAGAATCTCCCTCCTCTGAAATATGAGCCAAGGAATGGTGTTGTGGAATCCTCCACTACAACACCCAGCAACACTACGTTATACTTTAGCAGAAATAATGTAGTGACTGAAGAAGTGGCTTTGGACTTGAGCCTACATGTGGAGAAATGAAGTGCAATCCTTCAAAAGGCTTCTCAAGAAGGAGAGGAAATCATAAACAGGAATCCCTCGTGCTAAACAACACTGTAGCTCAGCTAAACAGCGGGAGAATGCAAGTATTCTTCAGACCAAAATCATATACTCAAAAACATCTCTCACTATGGCTGCCTCTTCTTCATTTTATGCAAGTGAATGTCTCTTTGCCCTAGACCCCACACGTTAGGGTTTCTTCCACAAAGAATCTTTCTCCCTCTCAAACTGTGTTGTCTTCCCAAGCAAGCCACACCCTCTTTGGTAGCGCTGTTGACTTGGTCAAACTTGACCTTGTCCTCAAGAATTTGCCCCTTTTCACACTGGAAGGTGCAAAATTAAGCTACTCAATATATCCCTTTCACACTATGAGGGATTTTATTCCTAATCATGGGAATTTTAACCATTTTATTCACCTCCTTGATGATATAAGAAAAAATTAATATTCCAATTTGCTGCTTGCAAATTTTGGAATATTACAGTCCTCCCCTCTTAAAGATTGCTTGTCCTCAAGCAAGTGCAAGGATAGACTGAGTTATTTCTCCTCCTCTCCCTGTAGCATCCATGTATGATGATCTCCTCCAAGTGAAGTGATGCTATCTCATTAATCAAGCCTCCACATTTCTCCTCCTCAGCATGCAAGTCAACTATCAAGCCATCATCATGTAAAGATGAAATACTCAAGAGGATAAAAAAGTGATGTCTAGAGGCCCCTTTGAGGAATGGGATCTGAAATATAATGGGAACAATATTTCCCATAGGGATCCTCCATCCCTAAGCTATAAGCCATGCAAAATGAGTCACCTCCCAACTAGGCAACTCCTGGAAACTGTCCTCCACCTTTGGCTCCGGCAAAGTAGGTGGGATTAAAATCTGCATATGGTAGAAAATGTAGCCTACCCCACGCTATCCATCTCTCCATTCATGATAAGTGTAGAGTGTTGGCTAATCTTGCGCTGCAATCAGGTTTCCCTCAAGTGGCAAGATGAGGGCTATATCTCCAAATATCTCTCCTCCAACACTGCAAATCATTCTAGCCCAAATATCCCCATATATGATGAGTTGGAAGTCATCATCATATGGCATCTCATCCATCATATGGCTCAACTCATAAAGTGACAAATGTGTTTTTAAGGTGACCATACCATATCCCATGCTCCCCTTAGAACATGTAGTGCAAAAAGTGTGGGAGGATTCTCCTTCAAAGGACACATTCACCTAATGTGTCTCTCTCCCCAACATGCTCCTCATTAAGACAGAAACAATAGAACCATAGGGAAAAAAAATGAGAATCATTCTTGCTGCCATATGTAACAAATGAGAAGGACAATGGTCCCTCAATTGTAACCAACGTGGCTTGACCCTCAACTACAATAGAGACTGATTAAAGGTGTGGCTTCTCAACCACTTGCCTGCTTCTCCAATCTCCTCATAAGTATGGAGGATGTGAATTATGCAAGGTGTACAACGAGCATGTCCTCCATAATATATCTCTTCTCCAAGTCCTCCTAGGGAATGGCCATCAATCATGCTTATGGCCTCAACTAAACCATGAGGTCTAGAAAAAAGAATGCTCCTCCTTGGAGCATCATCCTGCACATGTATGGCTAAGGGATGCATATATACATTTTACAAATAATCATGTAAACAATAATGAATACCCTTACCATATATTCTTCTCATACAAAGGGAGTGGCTCATAAATGAGTCCCCTCTCATTCTCAAAGATAAAAGAGGTGGCTATGATAACTCCTCCATCTCCATATGATCCATGCATCTACTCATATGCTGATATATCTCCTCCTCAAAACCCTCCCAAAAATACCCCTCCATGATGGTGTGGTTGCTCTCATAGATCAAGTGGGGCTGAAAAGGAAATCCTCATGAGCTACTCGTAGCAACTTCTCCTTGAGCTTGGAAGCTCCAGATAAGAAGATCCTACCATGATAGAAGATGCCCCCATCTCTGACTGAATACTCCTCCAAATGCAACTGGCCATCCAATATCCTACAAGCATAAAGATCCTTGGAATACTCCACCAACAGCTGGGAGTTCCAATATGGATCTATCCTCCATAGTGATAGCGATGATGATATCTCATGAAGAACATCTGTCATATCGCTGCCTTCTTCTTTGACATCTCCCCTATCAAAGATGCAAGTTGGAAGGCTGTTATCCTTCCCCTACTGCTCCTGCCACAACGCAGAATCTGAAATGGAAGTGGGTAATGATGATGTTGAGGGAATGCTCCCTCTCTCCTTGAGTCTACCCCATACTCCCAACACTGTATCAAGATCTCCTAAGGTCCCCACTCTTCTGAAATCAATGAGTGATGCCTCAATTGGTGAAGCATCCATCCTCCCTTGCTGATCCATTGGTTTCCCCAGAAAAATGTCTCCATACAATGAGACATGATCATCAAAAGGTGACTGCATATATGAATGGACAATTCTGCCCATGCTCTTACTACGCAATCCAGTCTCCCTCCTATGTGTAACAACCTCCAGAAATGGATAGGGATGTGTACTCCTCATCTCATGATGCTAGTTCTCCACCCTACCTCCTCCTTATGTCTCCATGGTTCCACACCTCCTCAACAATGGCACATGATTTGTGCCTTGATCTCCACACATGAGATCCTAGGGACCTCCTTGCAAAGATGCAAGCATCCCTCTACTTGGAGCAAGAGCTCCTCCTTCCTCTGTATGAGGCACTAGATAATCTCTAGATGTGATAGTGCTGTTGCCCTCAATTTCTGCAACATGAATGGGCAACATCGCAATGATTGGATCCCTCTTTGAAAAAGAGATCTCCATGCGTCCTCGCTCAAAGGTGTGAGATGAAAGTCTTTCTTCCGGCAAGGTATGGTGCAAGTTTTCAGCCTCCTTCATGGTTTTTTGAAGTGGAATTATGTTATCATGCAAGGGTTTTGTTTGAGTTTCCTTGTTTAGATCCACCATATGTGTCTCATGAATCCTTCCATCAAATATTTTCACTAAGGCCTTAGTGAAACTTGCATAAGATGTAATGTTTACATTTCTTAAAGAAAAGGATTCAAAGATCCACCGGGCATAGGCCTTACCTCTCATATGCAGCGCTAAAACTTTGATGGCTTCATCTTTAGGAATTTGGTGCTGATGCAAGAAGGTATCTAACTCTTCCACCCAAGCTTTGGCTGAAAATGTAGGTGAACCTTCAAAGGTAGATAGAAGAAATCTATCCTGCTACTCTCTTCCCTTCACCTTGATCTTGAAAAACTCTGAAAAACTGAGATGATCTCGTAATTTTTGAGTTTGAGACTCATAATATTTTAGGAAATAACTAAGATTTTCCCTCCTAGCAACCTCTTCTCCTCTTTCCATCTCTCTTCCGGCATTATTGGGCATGTGATTGTGCTGTGTGTTAGAGTGTGTAGTTACTTGCTCACACTTCTCATATGACAATCTAAGGTTTTCTTTAGATTCAAACCCTCTTGGAGTTTCTTCATACATATCCTTCCTAATCTTCTTGAAATATTCATTAATGTTTTGTACCGATTTAGGAAGAAGCTTTGTAAGCTTATCCCCTTTTTCTCCTCCAGAAAATGAAGTCTTTCTCCTGCTCATCTCTTTGTCTCCTTCTTGATGAGAATAGGAAGTGTAGGTTCCTTCCTCTTCTATCTGCTTATCCTCCTTGGGGAGGTTCTTCATGGTTCTGAAATATGATGAGATAAATCACATCCTCTTCAATCTTCTGATCTTCTTGGGCTGAGACTCACAGGCTGAGCCAAGAAAATTTCTTTGATACCACTGTAATATTTCAAATTTGGAACAGCTAGCAAGGCATGAATGGAAAACACATTTTCTAGGAATGACTAATACATGAATTGAAACCAAGACCTGGATCCCTTAGATCAATGTGTCTAAGTCCTAAATCCAAGAGGAGGCTCCAAAGAAATCCCTCTAGGTGGGTTAAACAAATCTCCCACACCTAGTTATCCTCAGAAAGTGCCCGATGAGGGACTGAAACAATGTATGAGCATACAATGGAATAACAACGTTATTTTATAGCCATGAACACATGAAGATACAAATAGCCAACAAATGTATAATATAGCAGCAAAAAATTACGATGATTTGAGGAATCAATCACTCAAGCTTGGAAATGGAAGCCTCAACAAAACATGTACAAGAATTATGAGCACACTGCTACATAGAAATTTTATAAGGCTATATCAACGTAGTTTAAAGGAGACACTGCAACAAAATAAATGATAACAGAATGATATGAAAATATCATGTCAAGAAATGTGGGGGAGGAAGCTCTCAACCGCTGAAAATAACAATACAACAATCCTTAAGAGGATTGGCTACAATATAGATACAAACGGCAAATCTGTAGAAATGTGGAGTTGCCGGGTAGCAGCTGCAACTCAAAAAATAACTAGAGATGGCTAAATATGATGTAAAATCTGAGATAAACCTCCTCCAACATATATCTCAAGTGATATTCTGATCCTATCCCTGAAGATCTCTTCCTCCAAGATGATGGTGCAAACCCCCACTGCAGGTACTCACTGAAATAACGTAGTCTAGAGAAGGGACTGCACTGTCTATGATGGGAGATGCTTGGCCTGATGCCAAGATGTGAAAATCAGCTTTGAAAACTTCCTCACTAACCTTCCCTAGGAATAGAAGCTCCCTCCTCTAAAATATGAGCCAAGGAATGGTGTTGTGGAACCCTCTACTGCAACACCCAACAACACTCTGTTATACTTCAGCAGAAATAGCGCAGTGACTGAAGAAGTAGATTTGGCCTTGAGCCTACATGTGGAGAAATGAAGTGCAATATTTGAAGAGGCTTCTCAAGAAAGAAATTAAATCCTAAACAATAATCCCTTGTGCTAAATAGCAGTGCATCTCAGCTAAACATACGGAGAAAGCAAGTAGTCTTCAGACCAAAATCATATACTCAAAAACATTTCTCACTATGGCTTCCTCTTCCTCCTTTTATGCAAGTGAATGTCCCTTTGCCCCGGACCCCACACATTAGGGTTTCTTCCACAAAGAATCTTTCTCCCTCTCAAACTGCGCTATCTTCCCAAGCAAGCCACACCCTCTTAGGCAACGCTGTTGACTTGGTCAAACTTGACCTTGTCCTCAAGAAGTTTCCCCTTTTCACATTGGAAGGTGAAAAATTAAGCTACTCCATAGATCCCTTTCACACTATGAGGGATTTTA
Organism: Pinus albicaulis; assembly: GCA_034641835.2. Classification (NCBI taxonomy): domain Eukaryota; kingdom Viridiplantae; phylum Streptophyta; class Pinopsida; order Pinales; family Pinaceae; genus Pinus; species Pinus albicaulis. The sequence goes on from CM076578.1 coordinate 1,094,080,201, forward strand.
TTCCTACTCATGGGCCTTTTACCCATTTTATTCACCTCCTATATGATATAAGAAAAAATTAATATTCCAATTTGCTGCTTGCGAATTTTGGAATATTACATGGTCATTCTGGTTTGGAGAATTTTTGAGCACTTTCATTTTTGAGCAAAATGGCGAGCCTCTGATCATTCCTTCGCACTAGAAGAATTTTTGACCCCAAAAGACACTATCAATTTTTCATCAGGAAAGGGAAAAACTCCCTCACCCTTTCAATCTCCATCCATTTGGCCTTGGAAGGATTTTTTTCCCTTGAGTCCCACTCTAAGGTATTCGACGTTCCCTCTCCTTGAAGTTTTGGTTCTTCTGCCAAGTATGAGATCTTGCAGAAGTTCATCAAGATATTCTGGTGAGTAATCATCTATTGATGGAAAATAAACATGCTCTCCTTGATCATCAATCAAAGGAGGCTCAAACAATCTCAAATTCTCAACATTAACGACAAAATATATTTGCATATAAGGAGGCAATTCTAGCTTAAATGAATTGCTATCAATTTTTTCTAGAATTTTAAATGGACCATAAGGGATTGGATTAAGATTTTTACCTTCCCCTTTCAATATTTATTTGCTGATATATAACCAAACTTCATCTCCAACCTAGAATTTGTGATCAACACGGTGTTTATCATGTCTTGCCTTGTAGTTGTTTTGACTCTTTTCAAGTTGTTATTGCACTTGTAATGTACCAACTGAATTTTCTCAAAGAAATTCTTTGCCTTATCTATGTCACTATGACCATCTATACCAACATATTTCTCAAATATGAAGTCCAAAGGCGATCTTGGCAGCTACCCAAGACATGCCTAAAATGGCAATGTGTTTGTGGAAGAATGCTTTGCCCTATTGTAGGCATGTTGAATATAATGCAATTGTTCATCCCACAACTTGGGATGTTTGTTGCAATAACCTATAAGAAGATGAATGATTTTCCTATTAACCACCTCGGTCTGGCCATATTTTTTCATATGAAAGGATGTACTTTTCTTCAACTTTGTGTCCATCATGTCTCATAATTTTGACCAAAAATTCCCAACAAACCGGGAATCTCTATCACTTACAATAGAAGTAGGAAGACCAAAATGAATCCATACATTTTGAAATAAAATTTGATATGTTTGTTAAATTGTAAATTTTTTTTTTACATGGAATCAAAAGACACATTTTTCTGAACCTATCTACAACAACATACAACTAATCATGACCTTTCCTTGACATTGAAAGACCTCCTACAAAATCCATTGAGATACTCTCCAAAGGATGTGAAGGAACCAGAAGTGGAGTGTACAATCCAAGTTCCCTATTACTAGGCTTACTTATTTCACACAAAGAACATCCTCTAATAAAATGGGATGCATTATCAATCACGCATGTCTAATAACAATACCTTTGGATATTAGCTACCATATTGCCTACACCGAAATGTCCAACAATCAATGAAGTTTGCGCCTCCCTTATGATATTGTTTCTTTATCCCAGTGGTATACGTAAATTTCCCAAGTGATACAATAAAATTTTATGGACATGATAATCTAACTCTTCAATTTGGTTTCCTTGACTCAAGCTTTCATACACATCTTGAAAATCACTTTCATATGCATATTGTTCAATGTAACTTTCATGCATAACTGAATTTTACTTGAGTATAATAGATGAATTTACAATAGGCCTAGAGAGAATATCAGCTACCTTATTGTAGATTCCCATTTTATACCTGATAAGAAAATGAAATTGTTGTAGAAATTCCATCCATCTGAAATGTCTTGATTGCTGCAACTTTGACGGTGATTGTAAGTACAACAATGGCTATTTGTCAGTATGTATAATGATCTCTTTCCCCATCAAATAGTGCTTCCATTTCTTTACACTTTTTACCAATACATATAACTCTTTTTCATAGGTGGGATAGTTAGTCAAAAATCCATTAAATTTTTTATAATGAAATGGAATAGTATTACCATGTTGCATGAGAACCACTCCCGTGTTGTAATCACTTGCATCTGTTTGGATCTCAAATGTCTATCTAAGATCTGGAAGATTCAATAACAGTGATGAACTGATATTTTGTTTTAAAGCATCAAATTTCTTTTTTTGCATATCTCTCCAATGGAATAATTTCTCGACGCTTGTCAATGCATGTAATGGAGCTGCAATGGAAGACAAATTAGCAATGATTTCCTCCAATACTGTGTTGCCCCAAGAAAGCTTCTTACCTCCGTAACTATATTGGGATTGGGAAAATTCATAATGACCTCTACTTTGGAAGGGTGTATCATCAACTCACGTCCTCTAACAATGTTTCCCAAATATACTAAATAAGTCTTTCCAAACTCACACTTCGATATCTTTAAAAATAACTTCTCTTTCTTCAAGACATTAAGTACCTTGTTCACATGCATGCCATGTTAATCTCTTGATTTGCTGAATATAAAAATATAATCTAGGTAAACAATGACGAATTCATCTAGAAATGGTCTTAGAACATCATTTATAACTCTCATGAAAGTATATGGAGCATCTGTTAGACCGAATGGAATAACTAGCCACTCAAACAATCCTTGTCTAGTTTTAAATGCAGTTTTCCAAATGTCCTCCTATGCTATTCTAACTTGATGATAACCACTTTGTAAGTCTAGCTTAGTGAAATACTTTGAATACCTTAACTGATAAATAAAATCATCAATGCATGGGAGTGGATAGCGATTCTTTACCATGATTTTATTCAGTGCACATAAATCTATGCACATGTGCCAAGTCCCATCCTTCTTTGGTACCAAAACAATTGGTGAACATCTTTTGTTTCCCCTTGTTGTTTGGTTTCTTAGGCCTTAGTTCGAGATGTATTTTCCAATAGTGGGCTTCATCATGCCCTTCTTTGGAACAATTTTTGCATGTAGTTTTCTCCCCTTCTTTCTTAATGATTGCATTCTTCTTTCCCTTCCATTTCCCCTCCTTCTCTTTTCCCTTACCCTTGAATGGCTTCTTATTACTACCCTCTTCTTAAATGTTCTTTCCCCTTGCTTCAATATTCACGGCTTGCACACATACTTCATATAATTTTCTTGTATTAAACATAAGGATAGTACGTTTCAAATAGAAATGTAAACCCCCAATGTATTTCAAGAGTGTGTCTTGGGAATTCAAGTTTACTCCTAACAACAAAGCACTCTTTCTAAAATCCTGGGTATACTCTTGAACTGTTTACCCCTTGAGTTGCCTAAAGTTTTTCCAAATCATAATTTATTTTTTAATATAGGCTAATGGATAAAAATTTCTTTTAATGGAAGAAATAAATTCAACCCAAGAAATGGATATCTTACCATGGATTCACATTTCCTCTTGAGTCTTTTCTTCCCACCAAAATAGTGTTGCTCCTTCTAGCCTCAATGAAGCCAACTGGATATTTATGTCACCCTCTTGTAGATTCTGAATTCTGCAGTATACCTCCAATTGAAGGATCCAATTGTCCAACTTCTCTACATTTACCTCACCATTGTACATGGGAAGTTCAAAATTAATGTCCAATTTGAGTAATGGAGTTTTTCCTTTTGGGGTTTTTGAATGAGTGTGGGTGGTTTTTGTTGTGGAAGTGGAAAATGATGCTGATGAAGATGATGAGGATGAGGATGGTGGATATGGAGGTGGATTTCCTCCACTTCTCTTCGAACTCTTATCTTCATCCTTCTTATCATCTGAAGTTCCTTCTCCACGTGGAGGCTTAGAACCTTCTCCTGCCCTTTCTGCAGTGAATGCATCAAAAATGATTTTAACCATCCTCTTAATGTCATTGAAGTCTCTCTTGACATATTCATATTTTGAATGTATTTGAGTATCTCCAACACCTAACATGATGGCTAAGATTCAAGCTCAACTTCTGATGCTTGTACCTTTTCAGTCAACTCAGCTTCTTGTGCAATTTGTACCTCTTCAATATTAACTTCTGGAGATAGAACTTGAGGTGCTTCAAGTGCAACTATGAGTGGAACTTTGGGTGAATGTGATTCTCTCTCATCTCTCCTTCTTCTCGACCTAACCTCAGGACTAGCAACCAATAACTTCCCTTCTCCTCTCTACAACTTCAATCTTGTAAGCATCACAGAACTGCAACTATTAAAACCCTTCTTGCAAAATATCAAGCAAAAAAAGAAAATAACCTTTGATCTGATACCATCTTGATATGAATTTGATTGTTAGTTATTGTTGTGATAATATCAATTTCAGATTTATAATAAAATTTCTTATGTTTTCTTCTTGTAAAAGGTTTATGGAAGTGCTTATGATTTATAAACAAAAAAAATTGTGGAGATTAAGTTGATTTCATGAACATAAAAGAATGTAAAATAAATGTTGAACAACAACATATAAACACACAAAAAACCATGAAAACTGAATCAATAACACATTATTTTGTTGAAGGAGTTCACCCCTCATGGGCTACATCTCCTTGGTCCAGCTTCCATGGCATGAACCTTTTTATTAGCTTCAATTTTGAAAAAATGTTGTTTACAGTCTCCTATTGCCTCTGCAACCTGCTCCAATGGCTCCAAAACATCAAAATATACCAAGAATGACTCTTCCTGAGCCAAAATTGGTGGAAAATTGGCTCAGTTATAGAAAAAACAAATTTCCCTACTATTTCTCCCTCAAATCTGAAAAATATCTAGCTAACCCTGCTAAATTTAGATTTTCTGCCTAAAAAGGCACCTCCGCCAAGTTGACCGCCAGTCTAATAGTGGATTAACACACAGTTAATGATGGCTTATTTAGATAAGCACATCATTAATTGCATGTTATCCTTTTGTTTATGGGTGGATTAGTTTAGGAGTTAATCATGGATTATCATTTAATAAAGAATACTGATGGTTCATAAATCCTGCCAGTTGTTGAGCCCTGCGCCATGGTTATTTGATGAAGACACGTAGGAGGGGGCTGGACCCCTCTAGATCCCCGTTGTTGGCGTGGATATAATTCAAATATAAACAGTGAACCATATGGGTTAAGACCCATCGAAGGAGCATAGCGGTAAGGCATGGGCGTAGCACAGGGGTGGTTGTGGGTTCGATCTTGACCCCCGCACCATATTTTTAATACACCGTTCAAACAACAAATCAAAATTTATAAACTTTAGTTAAACTCATATGTCCGCCCATATCATGTCTCTGCCAAAGCTAGCATGTTTGCTATATGTAGTGGCCTCCCACCATATGTAGAAGCCTCTGCCAAATCTAAAGCTTGTCCACCAGTAGATAGATGTTTGTCCACCATAATAAATATCTTTTCCAAATATAAATGTATCCACCAGTTAGGTAGCATAGGTTATAGAATAGGTTTTCCAATGTAACTCCAATATTTTAACCCTAGGTTAAATAAAAATATATTCCATACACACACACACACACACACACACACACACATATATATATATCCAAAAATTTGGTAATTTATCCAAGGTTGGATGGGTCCACACCAGAGGGGGCACATGGTAGCCCCTGGCTTCACCATGTTTCCAACTTTGGTTGGACTACTCCAACCTAAAAAAAATTATTATTCAACCTTAGAAATAGATGTAAAAAAATTTCACTTCCAATGTTCACTAGCGAATCTGACTGCGACACTTGTCATAATGTCATTGGGATAAAATTAGCAAATATTCCCTGGATATACGTGGAGTGATAAATGGACTACCATGTCATCAGTCTATCATTGTTCTGCTCATTCACATATTTGGGAAAATGGACAACAGGTCATAACTTCTTCATCTGGAGTTGGATTTTGACGAAACAAAATTGCACCGGAATCCTGGCGACAAGCTCTACGCGGTTGTTCTGGTTTGGAACATTTCTGATCACTTTCATTTTTGAGCTAAATACTGAGCCTTTCATTATGAGGGAAGCTCAAGATTCAAATAGAGGTGGAAAGACAAATCATTTGTTATATATGCACCCTCATAGCTCAAGCAAAGGACTTTTTCACCTTGGCTTCTCAAACTAGGCATAAGAGAGAATATTAGTCTTTTGAGAAGCAAGTAGTTGTTTAACATTCCACTATTGGAACTAGTGTTGTATCATTGTAATGGTGTATCTTGGGAGTTTCACTTTATAATTCGAAGCTTTTGGAGTTGGCACACTTCCATGCATAAGTCGTGAATTATTGTAAAAATATTCTTTCATTGTTTGAGGTGTATGTTTATGTTTCTACATATACTAATGAAAATAAACTATTTCTTTGGCTTTAGTATGGATATTTGAACTATGTGTCTCTTGTTTTCATGGTTTTTATTTTATTTTGAACTATTTCACAATATAATCAATGATTATTTCAAATATTTGTGTGTGCGTCTTTACTAGGATAATGCTATTACTCTTGTTTTAAGGACTCACTTTATTTCCCATTTCCATGAAAGAACCATTAAACACTTTTCAATTGAATACATCACAAGGATAAATTACTTGCCCATATTGAAAGTATATGTTCTTTTCTTATGTTGTTCACTGCAACCAAGGAAAGTCATTAATAATATGGCAGTTGAGCCCATTTCCCAAATGGGGCTTGTACTCCAAACAATGTGAGGTCTAGTTGGGACTTCATATCAGGGAGATGCCATGATTATTGGCGAATCCAACACCGTCAATAAATATGGTGCTATAAGGAGGGAAACATTTTTATGGCCAATAATTTACCACATTTACATAAAGAACCTTTTGTGAAAGGTAGTAATTTCATGCATCCAACTCCAACTTATATACATGAGAAAGGAGATTACACACCAAGGTACGAAGCATGCATACAAAGTTACTTATAGTTAACTTTATCAGATTCAACATATCACTTGTAGATTTTCTAGAGCTCTTGTGATGCAGGGGCATCCGAACAGGTTCAAATTCAAGATCGAATCTACAGCTGAAGAGACTGAGTATGCGAATAGTCATGTAAATTGGGGCAAATTTTTATTGAAATCCGATGCTAAAACTTATGTAACTGATCAATAATTAGATCTGCCATGTGTGCGTTGAGGAAGTTCGGGAGAGAGTTGTGAAACTCTACCGATTCACTAACCTCTGTAACCTCTATAAAGAAGCAAAAATGTAATGTGCGAAGACAGAGCGAGTGAGCACAATGTAGTCTGAGGTGAACCTTCTGTCTAAGGCTGAAATGCCTTAGTTTGTAACTGGTTTTGTATATAAGTAGATTATGTGGATTTCTGTGTATCTGTGTGTTCGAATCTGTGTGTTCATGATTTAGAATTACTAGTTAAGTGTTGTGTTGAATCCTGTGTATAATTTGAGTGCGTATAAATCCTAAGTGAATGATTAAGTGAAATCGATAAGTCCTCTGTCCTTTGATGAAGGACGCAAGTGATATTAGCTTCGGAGTATTGTGCATGTCTAAATCTTGAATTGAAACTCTGTTTGCTTGAATACATGTTGGTAATCGATTAGTTTTTGCTATGTTATATTAGCCATTAAGAGAGGGCATACTGAAATGTTGCTTGCCCGTAAGAGCTGTGAACCTTGTCTAAAGGAGGGGACCCGCCTAGAAATAAATCAGGTTTATAGTTAATGGAGCCATAGTTCCGAGGTTTGAACCTGGAGTTAGTGGGCCGAAGCAAATACAACGAATTGCGTTAGCCCCAGGTTAACCCCACGGTCACTTACTGTACAAAAGTCGGAAGCGGTTTTGATCGCACCGCCTTTATACGGTAAGCTGTATTCCCCATTTGGACACGATCAATGCCACAGGCTGACATGTGGCCTTAAGCAGTTTAGAGATACCACCCTCATCGAGTTCCATCATGCGTTAACTATCGACTGCAGACTTAGCATGATATCGACATACGCCGTCTGATCAGGAGGCTGGCCATCGAACAGTGATCGCCCTCAGATATGCTCGAAGGTAAACCTAAGGTATGGACGTTGAATTAAATTGAATTTCGTCGATTGTATAGGTGGGCCCATAACCCATAGGCACAGGATCGAGAAACAAAGATTTAGGATTATGAATATGGTAGCTTTGACATAGGTTTGAAAAGGCAAAAAAAGGGGGATCCTGCTAATAGTGGGAAACGCTCCCCATCAAGTGGTATCAGAGCAGGGAAATGATTTCCTGCGGGGAAGAAGTTCGCGTACAAAGGAATAAGAGGTACAGTTTGTGAAAATTTGTAAGTTTGTGATTTTCTTTTGTATTATGAAGGTAGCAGCAGAGGAAGGTGAGAATATTGCAACAACCTAGAGCAAGAGTGCTCAACTGGTTCCACAGGAGCGAGCCAAAGAGATGCCGAGAGCTAGAGCTCAAGAGAGAAGCTTGGTGAGGTATCTGGTAGCAAGGAGACTTGCTATTGCAGAGGTTTTGTTGCAGCTCACAGAGGAAAATTTCGCAGAGGATGTGGGTGAGAATTGTTCAGGAGATGTTGCTATGGGAATATCACGAAGAGTAGTTCCACATATGATGTGGTTAGACTTGCTGGCAGCTAGAGAAGACATATGACCAGGAGGTCATAAATTTTTGTGCCTCGGGAATCTGATGCAGGGGCATCCGAACAGGTTCGAATTCAAGATCGAATCTGCAGCTGAAGAGACTGAGTATGCGAACAGTCATGTAAATTGGGGCAAATTTTTATTGAAAATCGATGCTAAAACTTATGTAACTGATCAATAATTAGATCTGCCATGTGTGCGTTGAGGAAGTTCAGGAGAGAGTTGTGAAACTCTATCGATTCACTAACCTCTATAACCTCTATAAAGCAGCGAAACTGTAATGTGTGAAGACAGAGTGAGTGAGCACAATGTAGTCTGAGGTGAACCTTCTGTCTAAGGCTGAAATGCCTTAGTTTGTAACTGGTTTTGTATATAAGTAGATTATGTGGATTCTTGTGTATCTGTGTGTTCATGATTTAGAATTACCAGTTAAGTGTTGTGTTTAATCCTGTGTATAATTTGAGTGCGTATAAATCCTAAGTGAATGATTAAGTGAAATCGATGAGTCCTCCGTCCTTTGATGAAGGACACAAGTGATATTAGCTTCGGAGTATTGTGCATGTCTAAATCTTGAATTGAAACTCTGTTTTCTTGAAGACATGTTGGTAATCGATTAGTGTTTGCTGTGTTCTGTTAGCCATTAAGAGAGGGCATACTGAAATTTTGCTTGCCTATAAGAGCTATGAACCTTGTCTAAAGGAGGGGACCCACTTAGAAATAAATCGGGTTTATAGTTAATGGAGCCACAGTTCCAAGGTTTGAACCTGGAGTTAGTGGGTTAGAGCGAATACAACGAATTACGTTAGCCCCAGGTTAACCCCACGGTCACTTACTGTACAAAAGCCTGAAGCGGTTTTGATCGCACCGCCTTTATACAGTAAGTTGTATTCCCCATTTGGATGCGATCAATGCCACAGGCTGACACGTGGCCTTAAGCGGTTTAGAGATACTGCCCTCATCGAATTCCATCGCGCGTTAACTTTCGAATGCGGACTCACCGCGATATCGACGTACACCGTGTGATCAGGAGGCTGGCCATCGAATGGTGATCGCCCTCAGATATGCTCGAAGGTTAACCTAAGGTATGGATGTTGAATTAAATTGAATTCTGTTGATTGTATAGGTGGGCCCATAACCCATAGGCCCAGGATCGGGAACCAAAGATTTAGGATTATGAATATGGAAACTTTGACATAGGTTTGAAAAGGTAGAAAAAGGGGGATCCTGATCATAGTGGGAAACACTCCCCATCATCTTGGATTAATTCTTGTCACAACTATTCTTCTTCATAAGAAATCAAAGCAAGATACAAATCACCATGGTGTTTTAGTCTCTTCAGTGGAGGGATTCTTTATTGATACTCTTGAGGACTTGGTTATCTCACTTTAACACTCCATTCATTGAGGATGCCTTATACCACCTGTTGGGGAAGATCTGGAAGGAGATGGGGAGGATTTCCATTTTTCTGATGAATAACAGTCAAGAGATTATAAAAAAAAAGTTAATAATGAAAATTTGAATGGTGAAGGAGAAGAGTCTTAAAAATCAGAGAGTGAGGAGGAGGAGGAGAACAAAGACATGGCCGATGACCAATTGGATTGGATGGCCGAAGGACCTCTTTCTCTTCTGAGAAATATTAATTTCTTACCAAAGCACCTGGAAAACATTCTTACAAAATATGATAGGGATAAGAAAGCGAAGGACACTGATCATATTGATGACTTCTAATTTCATCTATGGATTTTAGAGGTATGTTTTGATGATGTTTCTTGTAAATTATTTACACACTCTCTAGAAGGTAGAGCATCATTTTGGTACCATAAACTTCACTAAATTAAATCCATAATTGAAGGGAGTTTAAACAATCATTCTTAGAAAAGTTCGTTGATGATAAAACTCCACCCATGTTACTTAACTAACTCAGAAACATTAAGATGGGGGATAAAGAAAGGTTCAATATTTAAAAAAAATAGTTCCCCATTGATGTGCAACCTCACAATTCAATTATTAAAGATTATTATATCGTTGCCTTGCCCACTATCATTTTTGTTTTTTCAAGTGTGTTGCAAAAGAAAATTTGGCTCTTAATATTGAAGAATCAATTTCCATTGAAAATGACTTAAGGTCAATTGGGGTCATTGCTGATCACTGGAATATTCAAAAGACTGCAAAGGCACTAGTAAAAATTCTTGATCCTCTTCCACTAAAACTAAATAGAAATATCCTTTTGACATGGAAAACTTGATAAAATCATTGAATTTTTCAACCAATGAAGTACTTGAACTCAAAGGAATTAAATTGAGGCTTCTACAAAGGACAAGTATTTTAATCTATTTATTAAGGAGAACTTTAATCAACCAAACAGTATGCAAAAAGATCTAATATTGTATTCATCATTGAGAATTTGGGAATGGATAACTACTACACCTTTCACTAAGAATAAAATTTAGAGAAAGCATGCCCTAAATGGAAACAAAACATTAATGTTATGGCTGTCGATGTTATAGAAATCTTGTGAGAAAAAGAGCATTTAGATCAGACTCAAGAGATTGATGAACTAGACTTGACAGAGGAAAACACAATTGTTAGTGATTCGGTTTTCACTTTTGATATTATCTAGAATAGTGATGGAAAAGGTGCTAGTGAGCCCCCAACAAGTGATGCTCCCTCTCAAAGGACTAGTGCATGAAAAATATGTGAGGGAGAAACTGTTGAGAAAGATATTACCTCCTAGTAATCCTGCTCAGAGTACTTAGAAAATATAGAAGTGCACAACCTTAGAAGAATGCTTCCAGAAATAATAACAAGCTCGTCACTCTTGAGTTTTCAAAAAAAGTCATACCACCTACCACTTCATCACATCCTTCCCAAGATGAAGATATAAACTAGAATTTTCTTGAATATATGATGAAATATTGTGCTAATAATTCCATATTTGAGCTATAAAAGCTGGCAGGGAAATGTGAGTTGATCATCCAAGAATTTTCATCTTAGCCTTCGTTAGGTAGAATGGTTTCTGATTCTCAAGACTCATCTGGTAAGTTTCCTACTATTCTTGAATTGGTCCTTAATGTAGCTAATGTAATTTCTAGATCTACTTTCCCTCATTTTCTTTTAACTTTTGTAACTTCCTAGTTTATTATGGTGCATTTGTGAATTTTATGCCTTTATTTGTTGCAAATAAAATCAATTCCAAGTGGGAAAATATTGACACCAAAATCATATAGTTAGAAGTATCTTTAGTACAAGAAATTGGTGAGCTTAAAAATGTTATAATCTGTTTATCATCAGATCATACAATTCACCAATGTATTGATATTTTCATTTGGGACATTCTAAAATCTTATGGCTTGCTTTTAAGTAGAGTTTGTTCTAGAAAATTGAAACAATAGTGTTGTATCTAAATTTTACACATATAGATTTCCAAAAAATTCTCAAACAAGCTCCAGCGAAAAAAAAATTAGGCGAAAGGGATAGTGATGATTTTCCATGTATATTGAATGATTTTTATGGCTATAGTGGTGCTAGTTTGTTTTCAAGATCATTTCCTATCATGCTCCACGAAAAATTGAATGTAGAAGATGAGGAATATGGTGGGTGAGAAATTTATTGAGCATCTTATTTAGGGTGCTTACAAGGAGGACAACATTATTAGAGATTATGATATCACATGTGAAAGTTTATGATTTTTGTTAAAAAAAAAAATTGTCCAAAAAAAAATGGTTTTATAATGTTATTGGTGCTCTCATACATAGATGACAGTTCATTGGTCATTGTTCTATATTAAAAAATATGGCTTTAAAATCCTTTTTGTGCTCTCTGAGTTCGAGGTTAATTTTTATAATAAAAAAAAATTTGGGTTGTATGAACATACCCATTTTCCAAGTTTATAGCCATGATTGTCACTTTATACACAATTGAAATCAACCAAATCCAACACATAAGGTGCCAAATCAAGGGAAGAACCCATGAAGGATCGATACAAGTGCTCAACGCATTCACATATGCCATGAGTCTTGAGATATATAAATAATAAAATTACTTTTATTTGGCCGATGTGGGATATATGTCTCAAAGCTAGCAAAAAAATGTTTAGGTAAAAATATTGCATTTGTTTTTCCTATGCTAAAGCATATCAAAGATCAACATACTCTTGATACAAGTTTTGGAGTAGCACAACAAATTAGTGATTTGAAGAGAGGTATAGAAATTTTTGTATACACACCTGGTAGAATGATGTATATCTTATGTACAAGTGCTATAGGGGGTTTATATGTGAAGGAGCTTTAGCTTTAGTAAACTTTGATGCATCGAATCACTATGAATATTATGTGAAAAGAAAAGGATGCATCAAAGAAGAAAAAAGAGAGGAAATATTCCAGTAAATAAGGGGAACCTTCAAAAGCATCAAAAAATTACAAAGAGAAATATGTGAAAGATGTAATAGAAAAATTAGACAAGAATAAGGTGAAAGCATAACCGAAAAAAGGGGATATAAAAGAAACTAGAGAGACCTGAAAAATATAGTAGATTGCATTCTTATTGATTGATTTTATTTTCTCAATTAACAACTGGATGAAATGGTAGCAGATTATGTATTAATCACCCATGGACAAGGGGATTTCGTCATCTTCTGAAACTCGTTGATTAGCCTCCAATAATTTTACTTTATTTTAACTTTGTGCCAACTATAATATATATATTTTGGGGAGTATAAAATACCTCAAAGTGGTAATTGTGGTAGTTGTATCACTAATTCTAGCTTCCAAGATTGGGAGTGAGGTATCCCCAAAATAAAATCAACACTTATATATCTATTTGGTTTTCTCTGAGACGTTTTTTGTAGGAATTTTACAAGCTTCATTGGGCCTTCATAAGGGTATTATTTGGCATTCTCAATTTTGACCTTTCAAAGTGACAAGATTTTAAAAGGAAACGGAAATACCCAATCTAAGTCCAAATGATTGATAATAAAGAGGAGATCATGTCCATTAGGAGATTATCTATCAAAAATTGGCAAAAAATGGGACCAAATTCAAAGTAGATTACAAAATTTATTCACAAGTCATGTTCTTTGGAAGAAAGAAAGGTTGGAGTTTCACAACTTGTTGAAATATGTCTCCTAGACACTAGTACAAAATGGATAATTAGTTACTAAAAAAAGACTAATTTTAAGTCGGCGATCAGTAGTAGCTAATTTACACTATCTTATAACACGACCAAATTTTAGTCGTTTCTAGATTATTAATTTATTAGTTGTCTCAATTTTATCATCTAGTAGTATATTTAGTCATTAACTTAGCCATTGATTTAAACATTAATTGCCACAACTAATGACCAAATATACAACAAAATATATTACTATATGATCACCTGAGAAAATAAATTAATGACCATAGAAATATGACTAAAATGTTGATCATGTTACAAGATACTATAAATTAGTTACTAATAGTCATATATATGCAAATTTTAGTCATCATTTGAAACCAATTAATGAAAAAAAAAAAATATGAATAAATTTTGATCATGTTATGAGATACTGTAAATTAGCTACTAATAGTCGTATATATGAAAAATTTAATCATGATTTGTAATCATGAATTTATCATTTGCAGTAGCCATTTGTCTTTTTTTGGTAGTTTCATACTCATTATATAAACAACTAATTTATTAGTTTATATTCATTTCATTCAATTTCATTAATAATCATTATAAATGACTAAGTTAGTCATATATTCATTTTATTTGTGTTCATCATTAATCAATATAAACTACTAATTCAGTAGTTTAGATTGATTTTATGTATTCATTATTAATCAACATAAATTAATTAGTATGATTTTGCGACTAAATTTAAAACATTTTATACAATGTGAATGTTCATCTAATATGAAAATGCAAAGTTGGATATGGTAATTACAATATTAAACAATATCAAGTGAAACTATAAATAATTTCAGCCACATAAATTATATTATATGAAATGTTTAGGTATTATAATATGAGTTTCAAACTTAATATTGGTTGGACTAAAATTTGAACATGAAATTATGTTTCATCACTTCAAAACATTATCATTGTGTTTCCAGGTGAATTCACCAACTATGAATACTTGACCATCAATCTTTGTGTGTGTTTCTTATGCGGTATATTGGATCTAAGGGTATCATTAGACCAATTATTCTCTCTCTCTCTCTTTTTTCATTTTTTTGCTCCAATTTTATTACTGTCCTCTTTCTTCAATTCCTACTTCTTACCATCAATACTGAGATAATTTTTCTAAAAGCAAAAAGAAGATACAATGCAGAGTGTAAGACATGAAAGACAATGAACACTATAATATAAACTAAAGTAGACTATAAAGTGTTTATACGACATATACCTCAATATCAACAATGTCAAAGCCATTTATAAGAAAGAAACTCAAACAAGTTTTCTTCAGTTGGGAGATAGTGGCCACTATAATGTGCCCATTTGACCTGTATAAACAAAGAAAATAAAATGTCACCATAGAAAAGAACACCTTAGTAACTTAGTATTCAACCTTCAGGGAAAACGTAGGCAAAATCATGCCAACTAAGTTACATGCTAAAAATCTCAAGTTGTAGATAACTTGTGAAAACAAATAATCCGAGGTGTGATGTTTAATCCTTGTCATTTTATTCGTAAAAACATTTCATTTCCTAATGCATGAACTTGGTCAAGTATATAAACAACATGTTGTCAAATAACAACATGAAAGTAAAATTTTCTAATAGTCATGAAAATATTTTAACACAAAATAGCTATATAGATTCCAATAAATATTGTGTAATACTAATTTCATCTTCAAGTTTTGGCTATTGCTTAAATGGACATGATACCAAATATTTTCAATTCCATTTTTAAAAGAAAAAACAAAATCAAAAGAAACATTCAAAATATAATCAAACAATAAAGAGAGGATATCATGGAATGGACATCGCAATTATAAAAACAATTGTTTACCTATCCACCAATGTCTTGTTTGGCATTCCTAAAACATTTACTTACCAAAAATAACCATGAGGTGAAAGAATCAGAACATTAAAAACCATAGGAATCCATACTAGAAAGATTTCCAAAGTCGATGGCTCAGGTGCTTGAAGGATCTCTAATAACAAATGAATAATATCCAATACATGCTTTGCATTGTATCCCCATCCTTTTTCCAATCACATTTTGTAACCTACCCACAACAGAGTCAAGTAAAAATCGATCGAAGGAATTAACATTTTTTTTAATATTTTATATCTATAAAATTTTAATCCGATTTGTTTCAGGAACATATTAATTCATATTTAAATCCTTCTTGGCATATGAGAAGGTATCAATCAAGTAGGACATAAAAAAAGTTGACCTCAATGTGGTCCTCAAAAAAATTCTACAATATCAATAATTTTATTGTTGTGATATCTTGGGTAGAAAGAAGAACATATTTGCAAAATAAAAATCATATATTACTTATTTTCAAACTTTGTATATGGTGTGTTATTAAGCATATTTTTAATATGTTCTTCTGCCTTTACCAAAGAGAACTGTAGCTTGGTTAAACTCTGTATCCTTTCATTCAACATCAATTTTTGTAAGATAAATCTCACAAATTATTCTTTCCCATTTCTCAACATGCAACATATAATAAATTGAAATTCACATAAAACCAAGAACAAACCTTTTTCTAACCAAAACAAACAAACAAACAATGCCTCTAATAAAACATCATTCTAATATCAGCACATGAAACGAGAGTGCACCATTTTTGCTGCTTAACTTTGCCTATTTTTGTTATGAAAGTGCTTGAGCTTCAAGAACCAACAAATGTGACAGAAGTTATGACTGTGAAAAATTATGTTGAGCTTTGTAGAAATATTCAAAATGATGTGAATGATGCCATTTTTGGATGTGGTAAATTCATAATAATAAATGGCCACATTGGATGCAGAGATTAAATACAAAAAATTGTGGACATGCCATGTATTCTAATAAATTGCATTGCAATGACTACCATGTGCCTCTATGGGTAACAGGTCCTCAGTATGTTAGTCTTGATGATGAAAGATAGTAATAAGTATGGGTGGTCCTAGTTTGTATGGTATATATCTTCAATTCAAGGTCATCATCTTAATGAACCTAGGTTTCAACATGGTAAACATGGTTCTAGATCTGGCAGTAGATTACATGGCAGGACTTTCAGCCAAGTTTATAAAAAATATGACATTTTAGAAAACACATACACTAAATTGACATGCTTCTTAAGCTAAAATGACAAAAAGCTATACATCAATCTACAAACATGTTTACATATATTCTAGAATAGTATCTCAAACACTCATGGTTAAAGAAAAAAAACTAATTACAAATATTCTAGATATTTACAAGATGGTTTAACCATCATATTTTGTAATCTCACTTAATTTTTTAGATAATTTTATGAAATGCACCTATGATTGAGGAAACGAATGTGAATTAACCCTCCTTTCATTTCTAAGTGTTTCTTCCATTATGACTAAAGAATTTGAATTGACAACATGCTTTGTTCACTAAAAGTTGGAAGTAGTTGCAACAGATTATTTAGAATTTTTCCCAGCCAGAAGCAGAAGCAGTCTTTGCTGAGCCAAAAGAAGTGCTTTAAGGAAAGCTCATCTTCAAATCCTCAACAGAAATGAAAATTCAATTGTTTCCAAATGTGGTCAATATGGATTTACCTCCCAAAAAGGAAGAATAAGGGTAAATAACAAAAATTAATAAATAATTATAAGGGATAATAACAAAACTCACCTTAAGCTGAGAAAGATATGATAATGGATCAAAATTATGCCTTGAAGTGGCCCTTGAAAAATTTGGCCCAGTGTTTTGAATTGGAATGGAAATCATCACAGAGCCAATTTGGTTATCATTTTATCATTAAGCGGGGGAGGTAAGGGGACCAGATTCTCCCACTATCTAGGGGAGGGGCAAGTGATGCTTTTTGTTTGCCCGTGCTTTAGACACTCCCTTCTAAGCCTGCAGTTGAAAGCATGCCTATACCTAGATATGATGTATTATTAACATTTATAATTAAGGATAGTCTCACGTTCCTGCAATGATCATTAAATTTCCATCCTTCAATCATGAAAAGGAACATTGAACACCATGAAAAAAACGAAATGATTTAGCTATAAAATATAAATCTTAATACGGCATGCTAAGGACATAAGAAAAAAAAATACCTTATTATATTAATTTAATACTATTTATGGTTCATGTAAATACTAAGCAACTAATAGATTATAAATTATATGAAACATATATACAATATTACCTAGACTAGCCTGGTATTTCGTGTGGTAGGAAAGGATGATTATGCTAATATTTTACTTACAATTTGTAATTGATACAAGCCACAACAAAATTCTAAAATGTATCAAGATTCAAGAAATCTAAAAAATAAGTTATAATAAATAACAAAACACATAGCATGTTTGGCACTTGCTTATTTTTCTTTTCAAATATGAACATGCCTCAGAGCAACTTATGTTAGCTATGTCCAAATGATGCTAGTTTCTATTTTCCATTTAAATTTTGAATTCAATCCTTTGTAGCATTATCCAAGAATTTTGGATCCTTCAGAGAAAATGACAACTGTGTGTACAATACAATTTAACCATACAAATTGGTCTTATTCTATAATGAAAATTGTTAAAATTACAATAAAGTTGTGAAAATTTGGGGAAAATAAAAATATTTACAGATCAAACTAAAGGCATCCATGTAACAAGTAACCCAATCTAAATGTTCAGATTTGGAAGTGACTATATAATGCATCTCAAGGGTAATGCAACTCATCCTCATATTGGCGACCCCTTTAACACACACATACACATACAAACACATGTGGGTCAAGAAAACATCCTGACCACTAGGGTAGGTGTCCCATGAATTCCAATTTCTCAAAGACATCCCTAAAAGAACATTTAAGGGGACCTTCTAATATAATGAGGTCTTAAAGTGCATATTATTAGAGTATTAACACTCCAATACTATAATTTAATTTCACAAAGTTTACAATATATTAAACTTTACTAAAGAGTTATGAATCGTAAATTTCATTAATTAAGAGGTCCATGTAATTTAATTAATTAGTTTGTTTTCAAGATCATTTCCTATCATGCTCCATGAAAAATTGAATGTAGAAGATGAGGAATATGGTGGGTGAGCAATTTATTGAGCATCTTATTTAGGGTTCTTACAAGGAGGACAACATTATTAGAGATTATGATATCACATGTGAAATTTTATGATTTTTGTTAAAAAACAATTGGCCAAAAAAATTGGTTCTATAATGTTATTGGTGCTCCATACGTAGATGAAATTTCATTGGTCATTGTTCTATATTAAAAAATATGGCTTTAAAATCCTTTTTACGCTCTCAGAGTTCGAGGTTAATTTTTATAAAAAAAATATTGGGTTGTATGAACATACCCATTTTCCAAGTTTATAGCCATGATTGTCACTTTATACACAATAGAAATCAACCAAAGCCAACACATAAGGTGCCAAATCAAGGGAAAAGCCCATGAAGGATCGATACAAGTGCTCAACAAACAAATCCTTCTTGGCATATGAGAAGGTATCAATCAAGTAGGACATCAAAAAATTTGACCTCAATGAGGTCCTCAAACAATTTCTACAATATCAATATTTTTCTTGTTGTGATATCTTGGGAAGAAAAAAGAACATATTTGCAAAATAAAAATCCATATATTAATTATTTTCAAACTTTTTATATGGTGTATTATTAAGAATATTTTTATTATGTTCTTCTTCCTTTACCAAAGTGAACTGTAGCTTGGTTAAACTCTGTATCCTTTCATTCAACATCAATTTTTGTAAGATAAATGTCACACACGATTATTTCCCATTTCTCAAAATGCAACATATAATAAATTGAAAGTCACATAAAACCAAAAAAAAACCATTTTCTAACCAAAACAAACAAAAAAACAATGCCTCTAATAAAATTTCATTCTAATATTAGCACATGAAAAGAGAGTGGACCATTTTTGCTGCTTAAATTTGCATATTTTTGTTATGAAAGTGCTTGAGCTTCAAGAACCAACAAATGTGACAGAAGTTATAAATGTGAAAAAAAATATGTTGACCTTTGTAGAAATATTCAAAATGATGTGAATGATGCCATTTTTGGATGTGGTAAATTCATAATAAGAAATGGCCACATTGGATGTAGAGATTAAATACAAAAACTTGTGGACATGGCATGTATTCTAATAAATTACATTGAAATGACTACCATGGGCCTCCATGGGTTACAGATTCTCAGTATGTTAGTCTTGATGATGAAATATAGCAATAAGTATGGGTGGTCCTAGTTTGTATGGTGGATATCTTTAATCCAAGGTCATCATCTTAATGAACCTAGGTTTCAACATGGTAAACATGGATCTAGATCTGGCACTAGATTACATGACAGGATTTTAAACCAAGTTTATATAAACTATGATATTTTAGAAAACACATACACTAAATTGACATGCTTCTTAAGCTAAAATGACAAAAAGCTATACATCAATCTGTAAACATGTTTACATATATTCTAGAATAGTATCTCAAACACTCATGGTTAAAGAAAAATAATAATTACAAATATTCTAGATATTTACAAGATGGTTTAACCATCATATTTTGTAATCTCGCTTAATTTTTTAGATATCTTTAGGAAATTCACCTATGATTGAGGAAACAAATGTGAATTCACCTTCCTTTCACTTCTAAGTGTTTCTTCCATTATGACTAAAGAAGTTGAATTGACAACATGCTTTGTTCACTGAAAGTTGGAAGTGGTTGCAACAGATTCTTTAGAATGTTTCCTAGCCAGAAGCACAAGCAGTCTTTGCTGAGCCAAAAGAAGTGCTTTAAGGCAAGCTCATCTTCAAATCCTAAAAAGAAAGGAAAAATTCAATTGATTCCAAACATGGTCAATATGGATTTACCTCCCAAAAGGAAGAATAAGGGTAAATAACAAAAATCAATAAATAATTATAAAGGATAATAACAAAACTTACCTTAAGTTGAGAAAGATTTGATAATGGATCAAAATTATGCCTTGAAGTGTCCCTTGAAAAAATTGACCCAGTGTTTTGAATTGGAATGGAAATCATTGCAGAGCCAATTTTGGTTATCATTTTATCATTAGGTGGGGGAGGTAAGGGGACCAGATTCTCCCACTGTTTAGGGGAGAGGCAAGTAGTTCTTTATGTATTCCTTCTAAGCCTGCAGTTGAAAGCAAGCCTATACCTAGATATGATTTATTATTAACATTTATAATTAAGGATAGTCTCACATTCCTGCAATGATCATTAAATATCCATCCTTCAATCATGAAAAATGATTTAGCTATAAAATATTGAACACCATGACAAAAATGAAATGATCTAGCTATAAAATATAACTCTTAATATGGCATGCTAAGGACATAATAAAAACAATACCTTATTAGATTAATTTAATACCATTTATGGTTCATGTAAATACTAAGCAACTAATATATTATAAATTATATGAGGCATCTATACAATATTACCTAGACTAGATTGGTCTTTCGTGTGGCAGGAAAGGATGATTATGCTAATATTTTACTTATAATTTGTAACTGATACAAGCCACAAAAAAATTCCAAAATGTATCAAGATTCAAGAAATCTAAAAAATAAGTTATAATAAATAACAAAACACATAGCATGTTTGGCACTTGATTCTTTTTCTTTGCAAATCCGAACATGCCTCAGAGCGACTTATGTTAGCTATGTCCAAATGATGCCAGTTTCTATTTTCCATTTAAATTTTGAATTCAATCCTCTGTAGCATTATCCAAGAATTTTGGCTCCTTCAGAGGAAATGAAAAATATGTGTACAATACAATTTAACCATACAAATTGGTTTTATTCTATAATGAAAATTGTTAAAATTACAATAGAGTTGTGAAAAATTGGGGAAAATAAAAATATTTACAGATCAAACTAAATGCATCCATGTAATAAGTAACCCAATATAAATGTGCATATTTAGAAGTGACTAGATAATGCATCTCAAGGGTAATGCAACTCATCCTCATATTGGCGACCCCTTTAACACACACATACACATACAAACACATGTGGGTTAAGAAAACATCCTGACCGCTAGGGTAGGTGTCCCATGAATTCCAATTTCTCAAAGACATCCCTAAAAGACCATTGAAGGGGACCTTCTAATATAATTAAGTCTTGAAGTGCATATTATTAGAGTTTAACACTCCAATACTATAATTTAATTTCACCAAGTTTACAATATATTAAACTTTACTAAAGAGTTATGAAATGTAAATTTCATTTATTAAGAGGTCCAGGTAAAACCACAAAAATTATTGCAAAGAAATCAACTCTATTATCATGCACTTTAAATGAGCATGTTTTCTTATGAGCCCAAGCCATAGAGGGAACTTTAGGAGTGAATGCAAAAAAATCCTAGAGATTTATGGTCATTCCTATAAGCAAAGGTCAATTTCTAAGCCTTCGAATAAAGCTATTAAGGCCAATAACATGATAGATATTGGGGTGTTTACTAGTCACTAACTAATCAACACAACCCTTGCCTTGCACAATGAAGGAATTCCTTGAAGTGACAATCACAAAGTGTCAGAGATCAAAGGTAGTGCAAACAGAGTTGCCTAGATTTTTGGTGGTTTGAGTCTGCTCAAAGGAACTGACAGAAATAAAGAACCTTGAAAATGTGTCAACATGGCTCATATGGCAAGAGCTATGTGACTACTTCTATTAGCAATGGAAAAACACAAATTGTTCTTTAGGGATGAAAATGATAGTCCAAGCACAAAAAATAATGTCTTAGATGTGTTCTTAGGTGTATGGTAAAGTAGTATTCTTGGATGTACTCATAGGTAGATAATTGGTTAATACATTTCAATCAAGATCACTTAGGCCAAAAATAAAATCTTTCCTTTGGAACTGAGGTTGCATTCCAACTGTTTAACAAAATATTTGAACAAAAACTATTTAAAAAAAAAATTCTAACGATTGAACTGTTAGGGGACCTTAATTCGAGAGGTTTTTGGAATCAAAGCAAGCTTTCAAATTATTTCCATGTCTATCATAGGGAAAACCTTAATATTTTGGGTGAACTTTCTTTATTGTATAGTAAATACAAAGAAAAAACCAGAGCTCATGCATAGGATCCTTGTGGAACGACAATAACTTTTTTTTGCACGAAACCAACTAGATGACCATTATCTATTGTCTTAAAAATCCAAAGACATTATTCTAATTTTCGTGTTGTGCCTAGAAAACGGAGTGATGGGAAAATGTGTGTTTTCATCCTCAAAGGCTATTTATTTCAAGGATAACGTCTCAAATAAACCCCTCCACTTTAGCTACTATAATTTTCAATCAATTTTACAATATTTAAAATTACTAAAGGGTTATGAAGCATAAGTGTCATTAATTAAGGGGTTAAGAAAAAACAACAAAACTTGTTGCAGAGAAATGACCTCTATTAGTATGCACTTTAAATGTGCATGTTTCCTTATGATCCCAAGCCACAGAGGTCACAATGGTAGATTTATATGAACAACAGGTCACAAAACTTCTCTCATTTTGTGAGTCACATGCAGTGATTCACAACACCTATATTAGAATTGTACAAGAGAATCTTTTCAAATTGAAAAAAAAAGTAATATGAAGTGTATCTATTCTCTGAAGGTTTCTTTATTATTCAATTTTCATATGTAGATGACTACCCAAAATATTTTGAAAAGGGTCCTCTAGGGAAGAGAAAATCCTTTTTTTATCCCGCGGTTCCCGCACTTCAACCGAACCACTATGTCTATCACCAAAATGCCAATTTGTTTTCATGTCCTAATTTTCCAATACTAGTTTGTAATTTATCAGTCTTTTTAGATATTTTCAATACCCTGGGAAAAAATTTAAAAAAAATCTTGAATAGATTAAGTTTGGTTTTTTCACATTCTTGACCCAATCACTTATAGAAAAAATAAACTATCATTGATGATACAAACCAAAGTCATGACTCATTTCACATAATAAACATATATCTTATTATCATTAACATGGACAACCTATATGCAACCTTAAAAGGACTACTTAGCAAGGTTAATAGGCCTCATATCCATTATATCCAAAAAAATAAGTTAATGTAATTGGAGCAACACTGCACAAAAGCATGAGGGCCTTCTTTTCTAGTCATTCCTAAGCTATTATATTTGTTGTGTATTATCATATTTTGAAACATGATTTTGGATTTGACTCTTAATAATGGACAAATTGAACTTTGTCCATTTTAGTTCACAACTTCATGCCATGCTCCTCGAATTTTTTTATGTATGTTGATATGATCATATGATATTTTTTAATATGTTGTTTTTAAGTCTCGAAAATCTGATTAAGACTAGTTTCCAATCGAGTGACAATTGGTTCTACCTATAGTTATAGCCGTTAATTTTTGGCTCTATTCTTACTCCACATAGTACAAATATTTTGGGATTATAACTTTATTAGGGAAAAAAGTATATACCTACCATTTTGATCATCCAACCTCCCATTTTCAATCTTAAATCCACTTAATGTTCAATGCTATAATACATCCTCTCAAAAGACATGGTAACAATCATAGCAATCTCTTGAGTCTTCATTATTTCGATTTACAAGCAAGTCTTGACAACATTACATTATAAAATGACAACTCTTTAAGTCTTCACAAAGTACAAGAACAACTTCCCCACCTAGCAATCAAACCTTCAAGTTATAATCTCAATGCTCCTCCATCCGTAGATTAGTCAATTGTCACTGCTAGGAAAAGAATCTTGAAAGCCCAAAAATTGGTATAAAATAACGTGAGATTTGTGATTTTATTCAATGTTACAATGTTTAAATTTCATGCATAATCTAAATGCAAAGTAAAAAATAATTTTTTTTTATAAAATCTGTCCTTTTTTTCTATATCAACAGAGTCCAAACAATCCAATCAACAACACAGCTCTAGGCTACTCGAAATTAAAGCCTTCCTCCTACAATGCAACCAAATGTACATCCAAACATTGATTTCCTTGTTATTGTGTACTATGGTGACTCTAAAAAAATATTATAGATGTTTCTAAATATTCCCATGGATAGAGAAACAATAAAGAAATGGAATTTCATTGTGCTTTTGTTTCTTGACAATCTATAGGAAAAATATCCTGCCATTCCATTTATGGTAAGAGATTTTGGGCACCATCAGGGTTAAAAAAATGAATTTTGGACCCAACAATTACATGCAAAAAAATTGAATTTTTTCACAACAAATTGAAAACGAAATATCAAACATACTTTGTGACCAACCATTGAAGGTAGCAACAACCTTCAAATTTGACCAGCCCCTTCCATTATTGCCAATTGCAAATAAAATTATGCAAACAAACACACAAAAGTTAGAAACAACCTTCAAATTTGACCAGCCCCTTCAGTTATTACCAATTGCAAATAACATTATGTAGTTCAATATGAAAATAAAAAAATTTGTTCCATAGTTCAATATAGGATTCTAAAATGCAAATTTGACTATTTATGTGATTGGAATGCATCAAGATGCAATATATATATACATACATACATATATATATATATATATATATATATATTCAAAAGTCAAACATTGATAAAAACACATTTTAGAACATTGAACACACTACTAGGAAAATAATCTTGAAAGACAAATAAATTGGCTTAATAAGATCCTTGGTATAAAAGAATGCGGAATTTATGGTTGTAGAAAATTACAAGATTTCTTTTATTCAAATTTAACTTTTCCAAAGTGCAAAAATTTTCAGACACAATGTGTTGCATAATCAAATGTAATGATTCTCATCCTTGCAACCATCTTAAAACCATAGTTACCAAGTTCGGCTGTATCGGAAAAAAGAATTCGGATATTTGTCAATATGGTCAGGTTCGTGTACTGATACAATAATTTTAATATGATAGGGAGTTTTTTTTTTATGTATTCAATTTAACTTGACATGTTCTTATTATCTTCATATGGCTTGTTGCAGAGGGAACAACCCCTTGGAAACCATTTTCGAATCTCCATTCATCAATTAGCTCCTATCTAGGGTAAATAAGATATATAGAAATAACCATGTCTGTAAATAAGATAAATAGAAATAACCATGCCACTAGGGTGATCATACATAGAAATATCCATGCCATAGGCGCAATCAGCGTTTTAGAGCGACCTTACAATATTTATTTTATTAATAAGTTAAAAGGTGATCATACATAGAAATAGCCATGCCACATGGGCAATGTTTCAGAGCCACCTTACAATTTTCATTTTATCAATAAGTTAAAAATAAATGTAAAAAATGATTATTTTTATATTAAAATATGTTATAGAAATTTTGTATTTAAAAAACTACACTTAAAAAAATAATAAATTTACTATTAAAAAGTTACACTTTTTCATATTAAAAAAATTACAAAAACTTTAAAATAATATTCCTTATTCACATTTGGATGTTAGTTATTAGCAGATTAGAGGATAGTTTTTTATTGCAACTAATGGTTTGCAATTCAATAAAAAAGGTTCATTTTCTGTAATATTACATAAAAATTAATCTAATGAATTTGGATTGAGTTTTTGTTATTCATATTAGTATATTTGGCTGTTAATCTTTACACTATCTGTATTCTCAATGTTTTGGCGTATTGTATTTTACATTGTCAATTTTGTTCCGTATCTAATCGAATTCGAATTCGTATTTGAATTCTAATTTGATAGCTATGCTTAAAGTAATCATGTATAAAAAGTTGTATTCCACATGCTATGACCACCAATACACTGTACCATCAATTACAAAATGACTATTTATGAGACACTAATTAACATGACAGATATCTAGCCTTACTATCTGCAAAAAACTACAAGGAATGTCAGTAAGATATATATTTACTCTGGATGACGAGTCTGAGTATGCATCACATAACATGGACTTCCCTCTGCATGGGTTACTCAATGGACTTGATTCATTAGTACTAATAACATAGTGAAATCAATAATCTTATAGATTCAATAGAGGTTACTACTAGCTTAACTAAGGTGATATAGTGATAGTTATTAAGCTTAAGATGGGTATCATAGGTACAATATGGTCTCTTATACCAATCTTCTTTTAGTTCCATGTCACTCTTATCATTGTAACTAATACATGGGAATCATAGAAGAGAGATAAGGGTGAATACATTACTCAGATTAAGCTAATCCAACTCTATTAACTAATCAAAGCTGGAAAGAGCACATTCAATGATATTGAGCTAGAATAGGAACACACATATCTAAGTATTGAGCTTACATTACACCTATGAACACATTAGCTATTGGAATACAAGATTATTTATTAGGTAGAATATTGTATTCTATTCCTTACCTATTTATATGGGTTAATAATCCTTGTTTATATGGTTTGACCATGAAGGTGGGGAGACGACTTTCCTTTGACTAGACAATATGGATTCCTCAAGGTTAGTAATACTTATATTATGAAGGGTGGGAAGGGAGGTAGGGGTAGTAAAACCTATACTAGGGTGGGTAAGGGCAGCACTAATGCTCCTCTTCTTAGGATGGGAAATAGTCACAACTCAAATACAATAAGGGGTTTATCTTAGTTTTTTCGGAAACTTTTGATATAAGGATCTATAAAATAGGATCTCTAGACCAACAACATGGATTGAGCTCGCCTCTACTGATAGAGATATCCCAAGTCCAATAAACCTGTATTGGAGCGGGGATCTACCTACCCCGCCCCCCTATTAATTAATAGATGCGGCTCGACTATTATTATTATTATTATTATTTCCAATCTACATGAAGATGCATGATTCTTAGAGGAGGAGCTATATTCCCTTCCTTTCCAATTTCTTCTTCAATCAGTATTTCCCCTCTCTATATATTTTGGTTCTTATTTCTTATAGTTATGAAATATCCGCTGCTTGTAACTTGGGGTGGCTAATACGTAGATAGTGAATCTTAATTTTAGGGGAAGATAATAATCCATTCCATTTTATTTTTAGGGTGGGCCATGAGCACGGATAGTACAAATGTTCCCTTTTTCCACATCACTTTGTCATGGACTTATTTCACTAACAATAGGATGGGGCTCACTAAATAAGAGTGCGCACAATGAGCTAGTCTACTCTTTAACTGAAAAACCATTGTGGTTTCTATGGAGCCCCATAAAGGGATGGAACCATATAAATAACTGGACGACTACCACTCACTTTCATATTGTGGTTAAGTGCAATAATGCTTCTAATTTTACCTACAAAAAAAATATCTACGATGCCTTTCAAGAATTCGATGGTCAGTCTTTGAAAGTTACTCTTGTTAAGGACTGGATCAAGCTTCTTATTTATATCTTAAAGCATGATAATCGTCCCTTTATTTTTGGTGATCCTTTCTATGGGGAACAACTCGTTAAACATCCTAATTTCAACAACAATTGGGGTCCGATATGGAGGGAAGCACATAAGAAGGTGAACGACGGACAAGCTGATGGATGGATAGGTAGGGCGTCTAAAGAAGAAAGAGGAAAGGGAAACCTACTCACCTATTAGATTCTGCCTTAGGTGGGGTGAGCTCTCTCTCCTTACTAACGTTCTAAGGTTTGAAGAGGATTCCCTTATGAGGTCACTGAGGTCTTCCTTCATGGCATATTGTTATATAATGATATTTGGTAGATCGAGTGTTTTTCTTACTTTCACAGCTTTTCTACTTTTCCTATGATAGAAGTTTCCTTCTTCGGGTTAATTGATTGCAAATTATTTCAAATAAGCTCAGCATTATCATATGTTCTAATCTAATATTAAAAAATAATTGGGGAAATCCCTAGCATTTATTCATATTACTAAGAAAATACATTGTGGACTTCTTAGAAAAGAGTTGCATAGGTTTCAACTTCATCGAGAGAACAATAAACTCCAATAAAAAGGTTTTCCACAACACTAAGCTTTATGGAGATATTGATTTTCATAATTTTCTAAATTTTATCTATGCTTCTCGCTCATCATACACATCACGTGGAGGAATGGAGCTATAATATCAATCTAAGTCTCCAAGCGGAACCAAACTACCCTCTCCAACTCTAGCTGATCCAGTTCAAGGAAGAAAGAAAATCTATTATGCATATTAACCCACAACCTTTATGTACTAGTCATAGCCTCTAGAGTAACCTCATCAAAAGGAAAGACCATGTTCATAAAGTCATTTTCACTGGGAGGGTTGGGTGAGGTAAATAGATCATACTCCTTGTGAGGGAAAAGATTCTGATCAGGATCTATAGTGGCCGGCACTAGATCAACATACGTACTATGATCCTGAGCCTCAATCCAATCTAGACAATGTCTTTCCCACACCTGAAGGCAACCAATCCATGCCTTATTTTTCTAAATTTGGCCTAGGTGTTTTTAAAAAGACACCACCTTGTTTGGTGCATATCCAAGACAACCACCAAATGTTCTACTAAAAGAAACATATCAAATGTGCACTGTTATGTATGGGGAATAATATTATTAGCCAAAAAAAAGCCCGCTAATTGACCATATGTAGGAAGTACATGGGTTGGATCACCTATTGCATAGATTCCATTTCTATTCATTACATAATATCATTACATAGTCGAAATAGGATGCAAAATAGTGAATCTTCTCAATCTTCTGTGCATTTGAGTTTGGCTTCACATGACACAACTAAGATTATCCAACTATTGTGCTATATTTAATTTATACCACTCTTTGAACCCTACAAAAATGAAGGGGCCATCAAGCCTTGAACACACTTTTTGACTCGCCCTTGAGTCCACTCTACTGCTCTCCTACACCTTTCTTTTGTGCATGCCCTTCTAACATATAGAAGAAAAATTGATAAAAATTGGTTAAGTTTCAAAGTGAAAAACCCCAATTGCATTTACTACTGGTTGGTGGGACAGGTACCCCTCCATACGTGTGAAGGATTTAGATGTAGACTTTCCCTTCCTAACACAATAAACATTTCAAGTTTTCATTTAATGACATAGAAACCATCCCATCAATCCTTGTAGGCCACTTAGTGTCGTTTGGTCATTACCCTAAACCCATGACTTTGACTTGAACTTGTCACAACCCATACCCCTTACTTAATTGGAATGATATCCCTAAACATGGACACTACTTAGAATTTCAAAACCTGACACTGTCAATCACAAATGCAGTCTTAAAAAAATAAACCAAATAAAGAAATAGCTTCTAATAAAACCCATGAGAGCATGGTAAAGGACTGATAAAAGGTATGGAGATGGTTTGATAGCTTTGGCTTAAAGTGTGTAAGTGGCCGAATCAGATCGTATGATTAAGAGTTACCAAATATAAGTATAACAGATGCCCCTAATGTGTGAGATGAAAAGGGGAGATGATGGCCGAAATACACTCTCAAGTAAGATATCTATTTACTCTAGGTGATGAGTCTGAGGATGCATCACATAACATGGAATTTTCTCTGCATGGGTTACAGGTCTAAGGAGAATATTTTCTACCAAATTCGTCCATCACTTGCACCTTGTGTCACTTCATTCGGTGACTTTAAAGCAACAAATTTGCAATTCGCCAAATTTGAAGGGGGCATAAATTAATTTAGATCAAATTTGTACGTTTTTTTCATGATTTTATGCAATCCATGTTATTTTGTTGGGATCCATGGTTTTCATTACGTTGGAGGATGCATTAGGGTAGCGAGAATTGAATTTTTTCATCTTTCCCTCCTCCAAACTCGAGGTAAATCATAAAAGTTAAAACATGTCTCAGGGTCTCAATTAACTTTCGAGTATACTGTGTCTTTGTGTGTTTATCTGGACTCTAGACATGAAATCACCAAATAAACACACAATTTGCTGGTGAAAATGAATTTTGTACACAACTCAATTCTTGGGTCATTTTTTTAACCTTATATTTAACACTCGTATACTTGTGAAGAGATGAGGGCAATTTCACACTAGGACAATCCATTGTTTTTTCAGAGCTTCCAAAATTGCAACGAAGGATCACGTGTTCTCAATTCCAAAGTCGAATATGCCATAATAAAATTGATTTGCAGTCTAAATAAAATTACCTACAGGGATACTAATGCTTCATTTTTATATTAAAATGAAGATGAAGGGTCTTGAAATGAGGAAGGAGCCAAAATAAGAGAATGGTTGATTAAAATTTTTTTATCTCTTAATATAATAAAGTTTGGATCAAATGTAGAAGTGTTGGTCGGCAAAAGCTATATGTTTCACCATCGTCACGTAATGTGTTTGGGTCCCCAAGGAAAGAAAATTCGTTCAGGACTTGTGAAGGAGTAACAAGATATTCCATCAACCTCGTCATTCAACTAAGGCCTCGAGAATGATATTCATTTTTTTATTTGATTACGTTAACAGATTCCCTTTAAAATTTCCTAGATCGTCAGACTTCCACGACAACTGTGCCCTGCAAGGAGCTCCTTTATTGATCTGCTGGTAAATCATTCTCTGAATAGTTACATTTTCGTATTCATATTATATCATTAGAACTCCTCAAACCAAATGCTGTGGAATACTGAAATTTAGATTGAGCGGCAGACACATACCTTTACCACACCATTACTGTGTTCGAAATATATCTAAATGCCACAGGCAGGCCTAAGCTATGCCAAAACCATGCATGGGAATATATCTAACCTTGAAACCAATTCTCTGATCCAATGGCTTATAAGAGCCTAGGGAATCCACTTTAAATTTTAGTGATCAAAAACATTTAGCTTGTATATTTTCTCTCATTTCATCCAAATTAATATGCTTTTGAAACATTTATTATAGGACATGTATAGAGAAAATACTAAAGCAGAGAATTTTTTGGCAACTAAACTATGTATGGTTACATCATTAATTATTTTTCCTGAAAAAATGTTTTATATATTACATTATAAATCAAGATACATCTGCATCAAGACTGTTACATCATGCAACCAAAGAGTGGTCAAAGATGTTAAAGGTTTAATCTTTAGTTAGGAATTAGTTTCTAGAGGAAGTTAGTTGAACAGTTTCTTCTTTGTAACTTTTATTAGATGTATATATACTCATAATAAAACAATTTGGGTGTGTATGCTCTTAGTAATTTTGTGTTTTGGTGTTTTTATTTTCTCTATCTTCTTAAATTTTTCATGGTCTCAGAGCGTGGAGTGGATTCTGTTTATTTTTTGTGAAGCTAGTGAGGATATTTGTCGTTTTTATGGGAGTCTGCCTGTTGTCGGAAAGAAGTGAAGGTCTACTGCCATCGCTAGATAAAATGAGTCTTGCTACTTTGCAAAAACAGTTGTTGTTATTGGAGTATGCAACCAAATAGTCGAGTTGTTCGTTGACCCTTCACATTCGTCACATCCGAATTCGCAGTCCCCAAATCGATTTAGCTTCGATTTGGTTCTATCACCATTGTGTATGTAAAGAAAATGAGGGTTTATGCTACTTAATTCCAAGATCTATCACTTGAAAGAGTTACACCGCCATCCGTGTTCGTGACATTGGGATTGAACCTCCAAAATCAGATGAGGTTCTCGTGAAAGACTATGTCTTTCACTGTGGCATTTTTTTTCCTTACTGGTTCCGTTAGTGGCAATTGTTTGACCTAGTGTCCACTTGATATCGACTAGATGAGCGGATTTTTGATGCATCACTTGCTGAGCTTCAGTTGTGGTGACATCTATTTTGATTCAATTGCAATCAGAAGACTTTAAATTTGATTTGATGTAGGGAATGTTGTATGCAACATATGTATACATATTAAGTTAGCTATTTTTATTTTTTATATTTAGGATTGTGGTTCAGTTTCAGCAGTAATATTCATTTGGAAAACTACTGAAAATGTTGTGAACTGCAAGGAATTTTTTTTTCTA
Source organism: Pinus albicaulis (assembly GCA_034641835.2). Classification (NCBI taxonomy): domain Eukaryota; kingdom Viridiplantae; phylum Streptophyta; class Pinopsida; order Pinales; family Pinaceae; genus Pinus; species Pinus albicaulis. The sequence continues at coordinate 1,094,112,715 of CM076578.1, forward strand.
CTTCTCTGATGTCTGCGTAGAATTGGGGAATCTTGTTCTGTCTTTTACTTCATAGAGGGGAAAAGAGAGTGCCCTGTTTGTTTTGAAGTTTTTAAAGAGGTGGTGTTTATTTTTGAATCTTTTAACGAGATTTCTTATTGTTTTAAACATGGCTTTGACAAGACATTTTGAAATCCCTACACGACTATTTAGTGAGAAGAATTATGGTTTTTGGAGTCTTAATATGCAAGCATGCTTGCTAGGTTTAATTTGTTGGGAAACTGTAGAATTGGGGTTCGCAGAACCTGATGCAAATTTAATTGCTGCTATGCGTGCTTCTCAAAAAATACAATATGATGAACTTAAAAAAAAATAAGGTAGAGCTAAGTCCTGCATTTTAAATTCCTTAGACAACTCTATTTTTCCTAAAATAACTACTGCTAAGACTTCTAAATAAATATGGGATATACTTAAGGTTGCTTATCAAGGTAATGACAAAGTAAAGATGGTGAAATTACAAACTCTCATAACACAATTTGAAACACTTAAAATGACTGAATCATAAATGGTTGATCAGTTCATGACTAAAGTTATGGGTTTTGTTAATTAGATTCAAATGAATGGTGAAGAACTAGAAGATCAAAGAATTGTTGAAAAGGTTCTCAGATGTTTGCCTAAATAATTTGACATGATAGTACTGTTTTTTAGTCCTGAAAATTAACAAAATTGTTTGTGGAAGAATTAACTGGTTCTTTATTGGCTCATGAAGCAAGTATTAATTTACATGTCGGTACTTTAGAGAATGATTTCAAATCTAAAGCTTCTATGGATAGAGGTAGAGGCAAAGGTTTTCGTGGCAGGAGAGGAAAAGGAAGAGGACAGTTTCAATCTGACGATAGATCACAGGTAACTAAAACACGTTCAGAGTAGTCTCAAACTGATCATAGTCGTAGGTGGATAGATAAAGCAAAAATTCAATGTCACTATTGCAAAAAGTATGGCCATGATAAGTCTGAATATCGAAAATTATAGTCTGTTTTAAGTAAAAACAAAGCCAATTTCATAAACACTGAATGTGAAACATCAAATGCTTTATTTCAAGCATGTCGAGTGACTGTGAAAATACCTAATAAGGATGTTTGGTTGGTAGACAACATATGTAGTAATAATATGACTAGTCATAGTGATTTTTTTTCATATATTGATACTTCTTTCAATTCTTTTGTTGGTTTGGGTGATGATCATCAGGTCAAAGCTTCAGAAAAGGGTGTTGTACCTGTCTTAACCAAACAAAATTTTGTGAATAATATCTATGATGTTTATTATGTACCCAATTTAAAACATAATTTGTTGAGATTTGGTCAGTTAGATGCACATGGTTATGATGTTAGCTTTCACAACACTACTTGCACAATTTATGATCAACACACATCTCTTGTTGCAAAGATTCCTACGACAAATAACAGGTTGTATCAATTACAAATGAAAAGCGAGAAGTTGTATGCACATAATGTTTCGACACCAAATGAAACTGACTTGTGGCATTTTCAATATGATCATTTACCTATCAAAAGTATGAGTCTAATGCAAAGACAATCTATGGTGAAATGTTTGCTTGTTTTTTCTAACCATATTTTTTCCTGTATAAATTGTATAATGGGTAAACATATGTGAGATAGTTTTGCATCAACCTCTTATAGAGCCAAATAACAACTAGAGTTAGTGCATACAGATTTGTGTGGCCCAATGCAAGAAAAATCAATTGCCGACAATCTTTATTTTCTTACATTTATTGATGACTTTAGCAGGAAAATTTGGGTGCATTTCATCAAATACAAATCCGAAACATTTTCCAAGTTCAAGGAGTCATTAGAGGAAATTTCATCCTAAGAGTGTCCATGAAATTTTCATGTAATTTCCATGTCAAAATATGTAAGCCAATCAAAATGATTTAAATTTAAAAAGAGGTACATGTAAATATTTTGGAAGGAAAAGAAGAAAAAATACTTTTTTTTTAATTGTATTTTTGACTTATCCCCTTATAGGTTTACAAAAATTTCAAGTGTAGACACTTGTTGTATGCAAATTAAATTCCACATCCAACCAGTACCTTTATACATACTTTTGAGAAGACCCACATTGATAAAAATTGCAGATACATTAAAAAAACGTGTTTCAACAAGTTTTTTAAGGTATCTACAAATTTTATCAATGTGGTTCTTCTCAAAAATATGTATAATGGGTACTCGTTGGATGTGGAATTTAATTCCACATCTAATGAGTGTCTAAACGTGAAATTTGAGTAAACCTATAAGGAGATAAGTCAAAAATACAATTAAAAAATACTTTTCTTCTTTTCCCTCCAAAATTCATAACTCTTATTTTATTATTTTTACTATTATTTTATTATTTTTCCTTAGGAGGCCACTTTTAGGTTGAAATTTCCACTAATGTCAAAGCCAAGGCTGAAAAACAGAGTGGCAAGTTTATTAAAGTTCTTAGGTCTGATAAAGGAGGTGAGTATGAATATAACGAATTCATTGAGTTTTGTAAACAACATGGTATTAAAAAATAGACAACAACCAGTTATACTCCACAACAGAAAAAAGTAGTGGAAATAAATAATCAAGAAATTATGAATATGGCTTGAAGTCTACTTAAAACACAAAATTTGTCTAAATATTTATGGGTTGAGGCAGTTGCATGTTCAATATATATTTTGAATCGATCACCAACTTCTAGTGTTCAAAGTCCTGTACCTGAAGAAGCATGGAGTGGACAAAAGGTAATTCTTTCACACTTTAGAGTATTTGGTTGTATTGCTTTCTCTCATGTTCCAAAAAAATGAGGAAGAAGCTTGATGATATAAGCGAAATGTATATCTTTATAGGGTATAGTGACCACTATAAAGCATACAAATTGTTTAATCCTATAGCTAAGAAGTTTTTTGTAAGTTGAGATGTGAAATTTATAGAGGACAAATCTTGGAATGTAATGGAGAACAATACTTGTCCTAATCCTTTTATTATGTTAGATGAACTTTAAGCATCTACAATAAGCACTCCAATATTATAGGTTCAAGACAAAACCAGTAGTAGTTCATCAAGCAGTAGCAATTCATCATCTTTAAATGGATCTGATTCTGATAATCCAAAAATGAGAATCTTAAGTGATATTTGTGCACAAGATGATGTTGATGATATTGTGAATTTTTCATTTCTTTAATTTCAACCTACTTGTTTTGAAGAGGAGATAAAGGACAAAGAATGGGTAGATGCAATGAATAATGAAATCGATGTTATTGAAAGAAATAAAACTTCGGATTTTGTTGATCTACCTCATGATAAAAATTCTATAGGTGTCAAATGGGTTTTTAAAACTAAGTTAAATGAGAGAGGTGAATTTGGTAAACACAAAGCAATATTAGTTGCCAAAGGTTTTTCACAACAACATGACATAGATTATGGTGACAAGAATTGATACTGTTCGATTTGTATTAGGAATTGCAGCACAAAACAAGTGGCCAATTTACCAAATGGATGTAAAGTATGCCTTTTCAAATGGTGTTTTGAATGAAGAATTGTATTTTGATCAACCCCCTGGTTTCAAAATAAAAAATAAAAAACACAAGGTGTACAGGTTGAAGAAAGCATTGTATGGCTTGAAGCAAACTCTAAGAGATTGGTACAGCCAAATATACCATTAATTGCTAAATAATGGTTTCATAAGGAGCAACCATGAACCCACTTTGTATATCAAGAGTGATCATCGAGGTAATATGCTGATACTGTGTCTTTATGTTGATGACATAATTTAGATAGGTAACATGCAATTAGATGAATATAAAGCTGCAATGAAAAATGAATTTGAAATGACAGATCTTGGATTAATGAGATACTTCTTAGGTATTGAAGTGAAAAAAACACATGATGGTATCTTTCTGGGTCAATAGAAGTATGCTACTGAAATCTTGAAAAACTTTAAGACAAACATGTGTAAACCGACATATACTCCTTTTTAATTTGGTACAAATTTAAGTAAAGATGACGTGGGTATTGTATTTAGTTCGAATTTGTATAAACAACTTGCTGGTAGTATCATGTATCTAACTACTACTAGATTTGATATAGCATTTGCAGCTAGTTATATTTCTAGGTTTATGGAATCTCCTAAGGACTGTCATTGGAAATTTGGAAAAAGGGTGTTAAGATACATTACAGGTACAACTACTCATGGTTTATGGTATGCAACTTCTACAGATGGTAAGCTTGTTGTTTATATAGAGAGTGATTATGCAGGATGTATTGATGATCGAAAAATCACTTATAGATATGCTTTTATATTTGTCAGAAATTTGATTTCATGGTCATCCAAAAAGCTACCCATTGTTGCATTATCTTCAACAGAGGCCGAGTACGTTGCAGCAAATTCAACATCATGTCAAGTAGTGTGGCTGAAGAGACTTCTCTCTAACTTCGGTTATACATAAAATGAACCTATTTCAATCTTTTTTTACAACACTTCCACTATTTCGTTGTCAAAGAGCAATGCCTTTCATAAAAAAAAGAAAACATATCGACACTCATTTTCACTTCATTCGTGAACTTGTTAAGAATGGTGATATTGTTCTCAAATTTTGTAATTCCAAGGAACAATTAGCGGATATCTTCACCAAACCGCTAGGAAAATTTAATTTTGAATTTTAATGTCAGAAGTTAGGTATTAAAATAATATAGCCCTCAAAATTAAGGAGGAGTGTTAAAGATTTAATATTTAGTTAGGAATTAGTTTCTAGAAGAAGTTAGTTGAATGGTTTCTTGGTTGTAACTATTTCTGAGATGTATATATACTCATAATAAAACAAGTTTCTTGTGTGTGCTCTCAGTAATTTGGTGTTCGTCTTCTCTATGTCTTCTTAAATTTGTCAAAAAACCCCTTCTCGATGTATAATCAAATAAGGAAAGTGTAACTACACTGGCTCCAATTTGTATATTTTCTAGTTCCTTTTGTAAAATGGAAATCCCAGCATAAAACTTGATGGCCAAGTATGTAGCTTGTGAAAGGTTTGCTCAAAAACGTTGTCCTCATGAAAAAAAGAGGCCCAGGAAAATCACAACCTGCATTTCCCTATTTTCTTTGTTGAATAATCCCTTTATACAAAGACACAACCCTTTTCCCATGCACAGGGGAGACATAGTGAATAAGATGTTTAGAATCAACCTAGACCCAAACAATTTTGGCAAATTTACATGTCCATAGAACATACTAGTTTACAGAACTATTTTCTAATCCAGAGGGAATACATAGTGAATATAGGATGATGTTTAACTCCAAAAAATTTCAACATATTTACATGTTGGTAAAACACACTGCTTGTTTAAGGCTTGCAACAAACCAAACAACAATAAACTATGATTTCAAAAAAATGAAAGATGTGTATAGAGAAAAAAGGGTTAAAAACCTACCATTGTCACCCATCAACAACGATTTTTTGAGATAGTCATAATCTACTCAACCTCTTGTCGGTCCCGAAGCCATTCCTGAAACCATGAGCTACGCTCTAGTAGGTGGCCAAATCCGGGGAAAAATAAAACCTTAATAAAACCCTAACCCAAACCGTTACAAACTAGATCAGGACTGAAAGGAGTAACAAATTAGTAGATTGTAATTAACTATCGAGCTCCTCCTTCCCTCCCTGTGTGAGCCGATCCTCGGATCGAATTTCGTGGGACAACGAAGGCTTTGTGGGAAAACATGAAGGGAAATCTGGATCACTTCGTTTGAAAAATTTGATGGTGGTTAGATACTTAGACCTGTTTTAGAATTTCACGATGAAAAATGACTCTTGTGCAAACTCACCACTATGACAAAAGCATGATGAAGTCTTGGAAGGAAAGAAACAGACAAAGAGAGTGAGACCGTTTCCTTCACCCGCATCTAACCCAACCATCCTTAGTTTTTAAACTGCAGTTGGAACCCGAACCAACCCCATTCACCCCAAAGAATTTTCCAACCCATTTATTTCCATCGTTCACTGGCAAGGGTCTGGCTAAGCATTTAAATACATCCAACGGTCATGCGACACGAAGAATAGGGAGTAATTTAAGATCATTGGATTTTATCAAGATGAGTAGTAGAATGAAATCTTATTATGTTGAAACAAAATTCAATCTTATTATGTTGAAAAAAAATTCAATCAAGCTATCATGCAATTTGAAAAAGCCTTCATTCTATTATTATATTTATTTTTGTAAGCATTTTATTTGGAAGGGTTACTTGGAGTTGAATAATTATAAAATGATTTATTATTTTTTAAATAACATTTTATTGACTTTTATTTAGTGAAATATATTTAAAAATTTCTTAATTATTTTTTTTAATGTATATACACATTTACAAGTATTAATTTTTTTTCAACAATTAAATTATGAAATTTCCACCGAGATCGAGGTGCTCACTTGCCAATTGCAGCTTGGTAAGAAATTTAATGCTGACATGACCACCATCAACAACTCAAATCCATGTGACATCAATCCACCTCTTTATCAACATGTGAATAGCTTAAGTGTTCAAAAGAGTAATACCTCCCTCTACATTTGGACCCTCACTATTAATTCTCACGTCCGGCCTCACACATAACTTAATGCTCACCACCATGTTAACTCCTCTCCTCGATCACCATATCTTGCGTTCCTCCTTGCAGACATTTGAAGCTCAGGAAAGTTGACTTTACCATGCTCCCATTATTATTTTTATCTAAGGCCACATCCCCAACATCTTTATTCTACAGCACGATGTCATGATGAGGGAACAAGCCCATGTTTGACATGGCAGTCGGGTCAGAGGTCACCCTCTCACCTCTCCATGGTGCGATGACCACATGGTTCTCTTTGAACATGACATCCTTGAGCATATCATGTGTAATGTAGTTATCCTAGAAGTAGTTGAGAGATGAAGAATTGGTGACGTGCTCTGGGTTGTTCATAATTTACTGGCTAGGAATATTTGGGACCTAGAGATGGCTCACACTCATGTTGAAAATCTTATGGTTGAATCTAACACCTATGCTAGTCACATTAGAAAAACACTTCATTGTCTCTTGCAAAACATTGGTATAATTTTTCCTTCCAACATGATGTCCTCCACTTCCTCCAACACTCTGGATAGGTCTGCACAGCAGCAACCAAAATAATTTCTCACATCAAATATGCTCTCACACTATGATTTGAAATCAAATTAAATTCCATGTTTACCCAAAAAGTTTTTTGCTATCCTTCCATTGCAAAAGCAATCACTAGGCCTATTCCCTATGAAATATCTCTCGTACGGTAGAAAATTAGCTAAGAATTGTGGATATTTTACTATTATTTCCAGGATCTATTGTTGAATCTTAAAAAACAATCAAATTTAGTGTCAATCATCTATCAAGTCTTGGTATTAGTTGCGTTTTCAAACTTATGCAACTTGATATAAAATGTGGTATTTTCAGGCTTCGTTTCCTTGACTTTCGCTATGCTAAAGGTCAGACTCGCTTGAGGGATCATTGTGGAAACCTCCACTGGCAACATATCAATGAAACACACCTTCAACTTATCCCTCAGCTAGGGGCTTATTTGCTTTCACTCTTATGGGAAGAGGTTGGAAATGGATTCAACAAGCTTGAGTATTTTACCAGAGAGAAGAATCCTCAACCCATATGGATCACAATGTGATGGAAATTTCAGTTTTTGGGATTTGGTTTCCATATAAAAATAGTTTGGAGCATCATATTGGGCTCCATATGGAATTTACAAAATTGATATCTACTATTTATCTGTGGCTTAATGTTTGGAAGCGAGAATGGGATAGTTTTTATAGTATAAAGAAAACCCTAATCTATACCAAAATTGTAGTCGCATGCTTTTAATGTTGAACTAAAATATGGGAATGGACTCATTTGGTTTTGAATATATCAAGATGAGGAAAACTACTTCAGGGAGATAGATATTACCAACCACAACGAGAATAGATGCCTTCAAGGTTTTGAACCTGAAACTACTAGACTTCATAAAACCATGAACCTTAAGAGATGTTATTTGACTTATGCATCTACTCTTGCTCCTTTAATATGATAAATGGCCTCTCATACTCATCAAATTCCAATTCCATCCCTTCAAATAGTAACAAAATGTAGCACAGAGATTAAAGTCTAAACATACAAGCTTGGCTGCAAAAAATAAAATGGATTTTGAACCAGAGACCTGAGGTGTCTGTACTTATGTATGTGTGGAAGAATAAATGTGGAGTGGAACTGCATTGAAGTTAAAAGTGAAACATAACTTGGCACCATCAATGGACTAAATTTGCGATGGTGGCATTCCATATTGGATATGCTAGTGATAAAGCCGTAATTCGGAACTCTCTCAGATGTCATTTTCGCACCCTATGAAAATATTTTGGTTAGGACATAATTCAAAAGTCATTTACGCACCCTATGAAATTTTTTGGTTAGGACGGATATTGTAAAGAAAAATTAAAGCTTAAAATTTTAAAAAGTGTTAAAATTTTCCAATGTGAACAAAAATAGATACAATATTTTATTTTCACTTACATCTGATTTTAGTTGTATTTGAGAAACTAGCATGCTTTTACATGTTTTTGGTTGTGATATTAGGTGCTATTTATTATAATAATAATAATAAAAATAATCTATTTTTAAGGTTACGTTTTTATTAAATGATTTTTCTATTAAAGCTTATGGAGGAAACATGTGAGATGTTCGAAGGAAACAAGTGCTTTTAACTTGGTTGTATTGAAAACATTTAGGTGTTCTTGCATGTTAGATTGGTGCAAATAAAATAAGGCATATAGTATATGGATTTAATAGATAAAAAAAAGTGTTAGTTTCTTAAAATTCACATGCCGAATTTGGAAGGAGTAGGATACATATCCTTCTTTAGGTTAAATATATTCAAATTGTTGCGCAAATGGGATTGTAAGGCCTTATGTTTACATCTTGAGAAAATGGAGTTATCTCCTAGTCACTCACATAGTTTAGGTTGTCATAATAAAAGTATGTGCTTTTCCTTAAGATGTGAACATTTAATTTTAAGCAGTGTGATAATGTGGTTTCAACGAGGCATTAAAAGAGGGAATGGGAATGCACATTCAGGATGTTATTTTTATGTTTTGTTTCAGGCATGAGTGCACGTATAAGAAGACTCTAACAAGGGTTGAAGAGTTTGAATAGTTAGAGATGTTGGAGGGTTGTAGTCTCAATTAGAGGTTTATACAAGTAATTTAAGCACCATAATAAGTTGTTTAAAGCAAACTTAAGACATTTGATAAGTTGCATGAAGGAAACTTGGTAGTGGTACTAAGTAGTGAACTCCTTGATCAAACTTCATACCCTATCCTTAGCACTACCACTTTTAGAGTCGAAGAAGAAATGTGAAATAGATGTGAAACCCACTAAATAAGTTGGCAAGGTTGTTGCAACATATATAGGTGGTCATGTCATATTGCAAAAGGAGGTGTTGTCCCGCTCCCATTTTTGATAATTTGTCAACCTTTGAATTTAATTCCCTATGAATGTTATCAAATTATATAACCCTAAAGATTCCAATAAGATCCATAATTTTAATTATCCTCTAATCCAATAAATAAGTGTATAAGGAAGTATAACCTTTCATCCAATCTATAACAACCTTTGAATCCTGTATCACTCAATGTAAGTTTAGATTGTTGAAGTGACACAATTAAAACAAATAACATAAACAACTAGTTCATATTATTGTAGTTCTTGTTAGATAGTCGTATTTTTGTTCCTATACTAAATTAGTCATTCATGTTAGTCATTTTTAGTAGTATTACTTATTAGCTAGTCGTATGTTTTAACTTGGGACTAAATTAGTCATTTATATTAGTCGTTTTTAGTTGGGTTTCTTAATATTGCTAATTTTTGGTAGTATTTCACTTGGAAAAGTTGTGGTGGCTAACATTTTTAGTCATCTAGTCACTAATTCCACCATTTTCTACTAGTGATAGGAATCTTACAAGAAAAATTTGAGGACAAGTAAATATAAGCTACAAGGGGGATTTTCAAGCTAGAGTTGTTCCTGCTTGAAGAGTATCCAATGGAATCACCAAAGTTTTTTTGTTTTATTTTTTATTTTTATTTTTTTAATATCTACCCCCCAAATATTGATAATCTTGGCAGCACATGCCTTGATATTCTGAAGGATAAGTGGAGTCCATCATTAAAAATTCAAACAATTTTATTGAATATACAAGCACTATTGAGTGCACCAATCGAGACAACCCTCTTTTGAAAACATTGCACATTGGAAGACAAATGAAATTGAGGCTGTGGAAAAAAAAAATAATGGAAAAGATTGCATGTATTAGAGAAATTGTTACATTACTGTGTGCTCATATTTTTATAATGCAAACACGGGGTATGAAAGCTATATTAAATTTTCTGAATAATAAAAATAAATCTGCAAGGAGGCTATAAGGGACCATTATGTTGAGCCTCTATTTCATTAAGAGCGTCATTTTATTGAGGAAGTTGAAAGCATTGAATTTTACATGCTAGTTTATAATTCTCGTAGGCTCAGAGTGATTAACAACCCATAATATTCCTTCTCCAAATTAACAATTTGAGACAAGGCAAAGAAATTGAGCAAAGAAAATTTTAAGGATGGAAATTTATTTTAAAGTTTATAAATCTTTGTGAATCTCATTAGTTAAAACTATATAATTTTTATTAATATATTTATAAAAATATACAAAATTATAATTATTTTATAAGTAGAATCCATATAATTTTGGCAATTTTTAGGGAAAATTAAATTTATATTGTAAAATTTGGGTGAATCCTTTTTAGAAGAAATGGAAATTGGCGAATCTTTTTTTTGGAAAAAACATGGAAAATTAGCCTACTTGCAAATACTAGCCCCTAAAATTTTCCATGAAATTGAACTCTATATGACATAATGGTGTCAAAAACCACTCATCACTAAATCTATGACAATTATCAATTGTGATACCACTCTATCATAGTTTTCGAAACCATTGTACGGGGTGTTAGAAGGTGGTATCTGGTTTATAAAACCATAATTTTTTTTCTAATGTATGCATGATAGAGTTAGGACCCATGCACCATCAATTTCCATGAAGGACTACACACACCCACCTTGTTGAGAAATCTATAGAGCGATGATTAGACATATTTCTCTTTTAATGATAACTGATTTTGATGTATTTTTAATTTTCTTCCTTATTGAGATTTTTTAATTATTATTATGTTTGTATATCATCAAAAAAATACTAAAAATAAGAAGAAAAATAATACAAAATATAAGATGCAAGATAGGACCAAAACCTCTCCACTTGAGAGGAAAACTCGCAAAACTCCTCTTATTATAGATTCGTTAATTAAAAAATTCCATGACCTCTAGACCAAGACCAATACCCTCCAAGGCCAAGCCCGACCCTTTCGGATGATGTGATTCCTTTTTCTAAGTCAAACCTAGTAAAATCTCTTCCAGTTACACAACTTCGACCTTCAGCTGCAGAATCTTGGCCTCTAATGCAGGTATGAAAATTTTGGTCCTCCTAAAGTAGTTTCTACCACTCATGTGAGCTTCTTTTGGCCTATAAAGGCTTCCTCAGACCTTTGATTGGATTTTATCTTCCTTCTGGAGCTTGAGGATGGATTACTATGAATTTCATTGACCTTCTTTCCCTTTCCTTCTTCAAGATCAGACCTATAGAAGAAAACCATAGACCAACTATAGAAACCCTATCCTTCCTTCGCACGTGTGAGAGAGAAATAGACCAAGACATGATTTATTCATCCTCCTCAACCTTCATTGCCCTCTTCTTCTTCCTCCTCTTGAATGAGTGAGTGATGAATTAATTCCAAGGAGGTCTAGTTTCCTCCTTCATATAGGTTTCTCAAGGTGGACATAGCGCCTCAAATTAGGCCAAATTTCTAACTGTGAGACTGACTTGGCCTTGAAGGTTATTTTAACACTTTTAAGGAAAAAATAACTTTCTTTATAAATTACAATGTGCTTGATGGGTTATTCAACTTATGACAATGAATCTTTTGACCTTTTGATCTAGGAAAAACCCTAGAAGCACTCAATGGTTGCTTGACCTATAAAATAAAATACCTTGAGCATGATACCCATGCTCCAAAAACAATAATAATAATTTTTTTTCATTTTACAATATACAAGAATAAAAAGTACATTTCATATTTATGAAGATTGAACCTAGTTACACATTTTTCAACACTCCCTCTTAACTAGGGAGGTATTCATAAATGGTACATGGACATTCTCAATATGAAGTTATATCATAAGAAGATTCATATTGGTAACCCATCTATTTAGCATCATATCAACCAACATTGTCATATAGAAAGGCATTTAATAACAACTCTATCTCTCCACAAGACCAAAGCACAATTCTCGCGAGACTAATGATGTATAGACACCATCATCATTGTATCTCAAGGTAGATACCTCACACAAGTGTTCAAATAGTATGACCTTAATTCATATATTATTACGTTGGATAACTAGTCCTCAAATAATATTGGTCCATGACTACTCTTATCTTGGATTCCCTACCTCATCCTCAAAGAGTATCAGATGCCATATGCTTACCCAATCCTCCATTTTGTCTTCCCAAGTGAAGACAAAAATGATGTGCCTATCTCTCCCTCTCAGCTAGGGAGGATATATCAACCAAACCAAGCTTGTCTCTCAAATAGAAAAGCTTCTTGTTAGTAAGATATTTTTTCAATATGTCAGCTACATGATCATCGGTGGAGATATATTGTAGTTGCAACACAACGTCTTGTACTAGATTATAAATGAAGTGATACTTTTTGTTGATATGCTTTGTATTTCCATGAAATACTGGGTCTTCAAACAATCATATACAATTTGAGTTATAACATTGTATCATTTTAGGGTCCATTGGTCCTTCAAATGAGTCGAATAGAAGCTTCCTCAGGTAAAAAAAATTCTGCTTACTTCAAAGGATGTAATATACTCAACCTCATCACTACTCAAAGCAATTGAATCTTGCTTTCTTCTCATCCATGGTATCATGGAGGATCCTAAACTAAAACATCCTCCTGTAGTTCTCCTTCCATATTTCTCAATGCCTATCCAGTTAGAATTTGAATATCCATTCAAGTGGATATCATTCTTCATATCATACTTGAGGAAGTAGTGGATTGTTTCTTGAAGATATCTCAGTATATGTTTTTATGCTATCCAATGATCATGTCTTGTCTCAACTTGGAATTGAATGAGAACATTTACTACAAAACATATGTTTGAACGAGTATTCACCAAGTACATCAATGAGCTAATAAATTGTCTATCCTTGGAAGGATCGACAGGGCTTGATTAAGAACTCTTCAGTATTTTCAAGTTTGTGATCATCAGGGTTTTTATTGGTTTGCAATCCATCATGTAAAGCCTCTTAAAAATATTTATCACACACTTTTATTGACCTAGATAGATCTCATAAGGTCCTTTCCAGAATTCCAGTCCCAAATAGTAGCGAACCAACCCTTGATCCTTCATGTAAAACTTTGCTTCTAGTCGCCTCTTACATTATTCAATTCATATTTCGACACCTGTCAAGAGAAAATCATCCACATACAGAAGAATCATTACCGAATCTCCCTTTACAACGTTAATATAAAGGTTCATATCAACAAAACGATTTGTGAAGCCTAATCTTTGTAGGTATGAATCCATCCTAGCATACCATGCCTTTGGCGCTTGCTTGAGGCCATATAATTCTTCAATATACAAACATATGCCTTTATATATTTAACTTCAAATCCCAAGGGTTGCTCTACATAGACTTCCTTATCAATTGTGCCATTCATGAATGTAGTCTTGACATCCATTTGGTGGATGTTCCATCACATTGATGTTGCCAAAGATACCAACGAATGAGTAGTAGTATACCTTGTTGTTGGAGAAAATGTTTCTTCATAGTCAATCCCTTCTTATTGAGAAAGGCCCCTAACCACAAATTTTGCCTTATATTTATAAATACTTCCATTTGCTGCATGTTTGATCTTGAAGAGCCACATGGAAGTTACCAGGAATTTGTCTTCAGGCCTAGGTATGATCTCCCAAACTCCATCCTTCATTATAGATCGATATTCTTCATTCATGGAATTATTCCATTCTTGGTGATTGAAAACTTCTTCAAAAGTTGATGAATTTTCTTCTATTAGTTTTTTCATGTAGGTTGCATACCCAGAATACCGTTTGGGTTTCTTGCTTTCCCTAAATGTACCTTGAGCTGTTCCATGACCTTCTGCATGTAGAAGTGTAGACTTCAACCAGTTAGGTATTTTTCTAGTTTCAGGGAATACCACAGGTTGTATAGGTTCATATGGACCTTCCTCTTCATGGTTTGATTCTTATCCTTCCCTGGTAATTTCTTCTTTGAATACTGGAAGTTATTCATTATCATAGTCCATAGGGAGATCCTTTGATTTCTTGAATGAAATACTTTCATCAAATATTATATCTCGACTGAATTCTATTCGATGTCCTTCCTTTATGTAGATCCTATAGGCCTTATAATTTTTACCATGGCCAACAATTGTTCCCTTCATGCCTGATGGATCCAAATTCTTTCTCTTTTCCTTAGGTATGTGAATATAGATAGGAAATTTTTTTTTGGATATGATTCACCATTGGTTTTGTAGAAATTATATACAAGATGCATGTATATATCTAGATTCTCTCGATCTAACAATATTTATCTTCTTGCTAAATACATAATCCTTACACTGTTAATATTTTGTGGAAATTAAACATTCAATTGCAAACACATGAAGCAATAAAAACAATCGCACATAACACAATTGTTTAACGGGAAAGCCTAAAGCTGAAAACCCCAACTATCATATATTATGTATCATGGAGATCATGTAACAATTTCATACAAAGCTTAGTACATCAAGCTCTCTACACAATCAATCGTCACACACTAATCAAAAGAAATCTACAAATCCATGCATCGATTTCTTGCCACCTGGTAACCTGCTTGCACTGCGCAATCCCTGCTAAAGAATAGCTCTGAATGAATTCGAATTACCCTTGCCTTGAATGTGCAATCCTCATTGGAAACTCCAATGTGTGTGTGGTGCAATTGATGCATCACTATAGTCACAAAAAATAGTCCATCTTTCCCTTTCACCTATCTCTCCACTAGGTCTCCACTGGAACTGCCATGCACTGTAGTTAACTGTTGTATTGTTCAGTTGATTAATGAGGATATTGACTGCTTGAATTCATTCTTCATTGATTATCCTCTCGCTGATGTATCATTCAGTTAGACTAGATACAACTAGCAAATGAGTTTAACTCCATTAACTCCATTAACTGAGTTAAACTGAATAACAACTCCATGAACTACTCTTCCAACTCTGTCATAACTTTTCCACTTCAGTTCTAACTGAGTCCTCCATGCATGAACCACCAGTAAACCCTAGGAATTACGTAATTCCTTCAACCCACTGATTTTCCAAATCTGTATACTGAAATTAAGTGCTCCAAGAGAATAATTTGATGTTTATTGTCGGATTATTATTAAGATATAATAATAATCGACACTTATACTTTTAGATCGACGATCTATAAATATGAATTCGCCCAATATTATAAAAATAGAATTTAACCTACTTTTCCAACTTGACCAACCATCCACAAATAACATCCTGCAACTTTTGAAATATGATCACCATGTCTAAAAATAGATATATTCTAAAAATAGACTTGCACCAAAAATAGCCTGTGGGCTCTACTTAGTGAAGGCAACTCATTTTCACTAAGCTCATCATCTTGTTGAATCTCAACACTCCCTCTCAACAAGATAGGAATTATCCTTCACCCCGATCCTTCCT
Organism: Pinus albicaulis; assembly: GCA_034641835.2. Taxonomy (NCBI): domain Eukaryota; kingdom Viridiplantae; phylum Streptophyta; class Pinopsida; order Pinales; family Pinaceae; genus Pinus; species Pinus albicaulis. The sequence continues at coordinate 1,094,128,634 of CM076578.1, forward strand.
CTATGGTATTTGAATTTTCTCCTGGTGAGCGCCTTCATCAGAATATCTTCATCCTGATCTGCCGTAGGAATGTACTAAAGCAACATGATCTTCCGCTGCACAAAATCTCTGATATGATGATATCATATATCAATATGTTTAGATCTATCATGAAACATAGGATTAATCGAGAGTTTAATGAAACTCTGATTATCACAATGTATCATTGTAGGATCTAAATGTGAATCGAAAAAACCAACCAGGATCTTCCTCATCCAGATAGCCTCACATGCAGCTTGACTTGTTGCCATGTATTATGCTTCTGCTGAACTGAGTGCCACGGATCTTTGTTTCCTGCTGTACCAAGAAACTGCTGTAGATCCGATACTAAAAATCCATCATGATGTGATCTTTCTGTTCATTGGGCTGCCTGCCCAATCTGCATCCGTGAAGCCATGTAACTTCACCTCATCTGTCTATCTGTACCATAAGCCATACTCAGATGTGCCCCTGAGATACCTCAGGACATGCTTGCTTGCCTTCCAAAAGAGATTGGTAGGCTTAACCATCACTTGTGAAATATGGTTCACCGCATAGCATATATCCGCTCTTGTATTAACTAAATACATGAGAAAACCCACCAACTATCAATAAACAATGGAATCCACTACCTCTGCCGATGTAGCATCCTCGTTCCTCCAATTTCCTGGAAGAGGAGTGTCGATAGGCTTGCAACCTTGAATGTGAAACTTCTCCAGTATCTCCCGGGCATACTTGCCTTAAGACACAAATATTTCACCTTCTCGCTGCCATATTTCCAATCCAAGGAAATAATGAAGGAGGCCCAAATCCTTCATCTCAAACTCCTTTGCAAGATCTGCCTTGCATGAGTGTATCAACTTCTCATCACTTGCTAGTATTAAATCATAAACACAAAGTAAAATTATTAAAAGCTTACCCTCAAACACAATCTGGTATAGGTTTGCATCCGCCTCACTCTTGGTGAAGCCAAGTCTGATGAAATAATATCGATCGGTGTGTACCAAGCACGGGTGCATTTTGTATACATTCGCTCTTTTGAGTGCACACATGCGAATGTTCTTTGAAGATCTCCAAATCACTTAAGGCTAGCAATATACCTCTTCACTCAATGGTACAAGAAAGTGCAATGACTACGTCCAAACTATGAATGACCACCCAACCATATGTGGCAGGAGAGAAAGGATGGTCCCCATGGAAGAATACCGTGCGACATGTGCAAAGTTTTCTTCATAATAAATCCCCTCGATCTGTGAGAAGCCTCTGGCAACTAATCTTTCCTTATAATTCTCGACGCTCCCATCAAAAAATTTCTTTACCTTGTATATCCATCTTGATCCTACAAATGATTTACCCACCGGCTTTGGAACAATCTCCCAAGCACTGTTTCTAACAATGGAGTCATACTCCTCCACCATGACATCTACCCATGTGGGCTCCTGCATTGCTTATTAAAAAGAAGATGGCTTTGTCACGATACACTTGCTCATAAGACCCATGTATCTAGTAAATCGTTCAAGTGATTGTCTCTGTCTTCACCGTGATGTAGGGACTCTACGTGCATGTCATCAGCTTAGGTCTCTGACACGTGTGCGCCTACCTATGTGTTTGGTTCTCAACATGAGTGGTTTGTTGAGTCCCTATGTCTTCAGTGTAGCCCATATTCATGATAGTGTGGCTTGTATTGTTATTGTTGTACCCTTGTAACCCCCCTTTTGTTATTATTGTGCCCTTAAATTATTATTGTTAGGTCGGCTAGGATTACATTGTGGCCCACTAGGATTATATTATGGCCCCATGGACTCCTATATATAGAAAGGAGGTTTTGTGAATTGTATCATCCAAGAATTGTTCATTCATGTAATGTATTGGAGGTTGCCCCCTCGAAGTGGCTTATTTCTAAGGCGTTGATATCTCTTTTCTTCTCTTTTTGGAGTTGGTTACACAACATTTGGTATCGGAGCTTTGGATTCTAGGGTTTCGCTGCTCCAAACAGGTCATCGTGGCATTTTCGCTATAACTTTTTTTCTACGAAGTTTCAGAAGCTGAAATTTTTAGGGTGTGAAGCCGAAATCCTGAGGAAGCTTGTCTAAAAATTTCAGACCTTGATTCGCAATATTTGCGGAGATATCATCTGTGGAATTCAGGTCGTTTTTCAAGCTCCTAAACAGGTCATCGTGGCATTTTCGCTATAACTCTGTTTCTACGAAGGTTCAGAATCTGAAATTCATATGGTGCGAAGCTGAAATCCTGAGGAAAGTCGTCAAAAAATTTCAGAGCTTGGTTCGCAATATTTTTGGAGATATGATCTGTGGAAGGTAGTGCTTTTTCAGGCTCCTGAATTTCATCTCAAAGAGGTGATCGTGGGAAAAGTTTAATAACTCTCTCTCTGAAGATTGGATTGGAGTGCCGTCAAAAGTGGTCACCAGCACACGGCCTGTAGTTTCTTCGCTATCAATTTCAGAGACAAAAGACAAAACAGTGACACGTGGCAAGTCGTACAAGTTCGCTCTACTGAACCAGTCCAGAATTAGGTCATTGTGGGAGATTGGACACAACTTTGTCTTGGAGAATCAAAATCAGGTCAGACCTGTGGAATTGGAAAGAAGCTTCAGAGGGCTACTACAGGGCTGAATTTCAGATATCGAAGATTTTCAATTACAGAGATAATTCAATTTCAATATCGATCTCCTAAAAGATAGTAAAAGGTGTGTATTTTTTTTTCCGAATTGCATAAGTCTTGTTTGAAGAATAAAGTTGAATTGATTCCAAGGGAATATTTTAGAATAGATATCAATATTGGATTCTAAAATGGCCCCTAAAAAGAATTCAACACCCATTAAGCCTTCAGAAGGCTCTACTATGACTCATGAAGATGAAGAATGGCAACATGACATATCAAAATTACAAGAGCAAATTTTGCTCTCGCAAAGAACAACAAAAAATGAAATGGAAGTTTTGAAGAAAGGCGTGGAAACTAAGATGGATGGTTTGAAGAAAGGCATGGAAGCTAAGATGATTGGTTTGGAAGCTAAGATGGATGGCATGGAAGTGGGCATGGAAGCTAAGATGGATGACATAAAAGACAACATGGAAAACATGAAGAGTGATCTAAAAGCATACATGGAAGGCTTGATGACAAGCTTAAAACCAGAAATGATTCATAATGGCGGAAATATAGGAGAAGAACCTCATGATGAGAACAAAATAAATGTTAATCATGATTTCATAAACTCGAATGTTGGTGGGAAGAACCACCATATTCCAAAAATGGATATGAGGAAGTTTGATGGAAAGGATCCTGTAACATGGATACTACAGATGGAGCAATATTTTGATCTCGATAACGTGCAAAACACACAAAAGGTACGCATTGCAACTTTACATTTAGAACAAAATACATTTGTATGGTATCAATGGCTTTGCTCCCGTAAAAAAATTGTCACTTGGTCAATTTTTACGGAGGAAATGATAGCACATTATGAGGATACAGAGAGCAACACCTTCTTTACCCAATTGATAAATCTCAAACAAAAGGGTTTAGTGGGGCAGCACATTGAGGACTTCCAAAAATTGAATATAAGGGTAACTGATCTTACAGAGGAACACAAGATTGATCTCTTCCTAGGCACTTTAAAGGATAACATCCAACATGAAGTTCGCGTTTAGGAACCTGATTCATTGGAGAAGGCATTCAGGTTGGCAAGAAAAGTTGAATGTAAAATTATGGCGACAAGGAAGCCTACCACTCAATTCTATAAAGAAGGAAGTGTTGCTACGCCTAGATTTCCACAACCTACAAGGTTGACACCACAACAATTGGAAGAAAAAAGAGCAAAAGGGCTGTGCTACAGTTGTGATAGCAAATACACTAAAGGTCATAAGTGTGCTGAGAAGAAATTATTTTACATAGATTGTGAAGAAGAAGAAGAAAATGAACAAGAAGAGGATCTACACCAGGAACCACCCCTAGAAGAGGAAGAAATGAATCCGACCATATCGTGTAATGCACTGGCAGGAATTACCACTCCTCAAACTCTCAAGATAGAAGGACATATAAAAAAGAAAAGGGTAATAGTGTTGATTGATTCGGGTAGCACCCATAATTTTATTCATTATAAGGTAGCCAAGGAATTAAATTGTTTCCTATACCCAGCACCAGAATGTCAAGTGATGGTTGCAAATGGAGGAACTATAAATTGCTCTGGAAAATGTCATAATATCAAGCTAACCATGGGGGAATATGTATTGATTAGTCCAATGCTTGCCATTCCTATGGGAGGTGCTGATGTTGTACTAGGAGTACAATGGTTACAATCTTTGAGGACGGTAGCTTTTAATTTTCAAGAACTTTTCTTGAAATTTTTTTCAGAAGGAAAGGAAGTCGAATTACGGGGTATTGAAGGGAAGCCAGGAAGGATAATAAGCTCTAATGTCATGAAAAAGCTTCTAAAGAAAGAACGAGGCGTAATTGCACAATTATGCTCACTAGAAGTTCCGACATCAAAATCATCTATTTCTGCAGATCTCCAACAAGTCTTGGACAATCATTCCCAGGTGTTTGAAACTCCCAAAGGACTCCCACCTATTCGTGATCATGATCATGCTATTCATTTGATTCCAGGAAGTGTTCCTCCAAACATCAGGCCTTATAGATATCCTTACTTCCAAAAGAGCGAAATTGAACGTATGATTGCAGAAATGTTAGAGGCGGGTATAATTCAACCAGTCAAAGTTCTTTCTCTGCTCCTGTAGTATTGGTACACAAGAAGGATGGATCATGGCGAATGTGTCCGGATTATAGGGAGCTCAATAAGCTCACCATTAAAGACAAATTTCCCATTCTTGTGATTGATGAATTATTGGATGAATTACATGGAGCAATTTATTTTACCAAGTTGGATCTTCGTTCAGGATATCATCAAATTAGAATGAAGACTGAAGATATTCCAAAAACGACATTTCGAACTCATGAGGGTCATTATGAATTTTTGGTCATGCCTTTTGGCCTTACCAATGCACCTTCTACATTTCAAGGGTTGATGAATTCCATTTCAAACCCTTCCTTAGAAAATTTGTGCTAGTATTTTTTGATGATATACTAATCTACAGCAGGTCTTGGAAGGATCATGTTGAACATGTTGATAGGGTGCTCAAACTATTGCAGGAGAAACAGTTATATGCAAAAACATCCAAATGTTTCTTTGGAGTACAAGAGGTGGAATATCTGGGTCATATTGTATCTCACGAGGGTGTTAAAGTAGACCCTAACAAAATTAAAGCCATTAAGGAATGGAAATTCCCCACAACCATAAAGAATTTGCGAGGATTTCTCGGGTTAACAGGGTATTATCGCAAGTTTGTTAAGAATTATGGGAGAATAGCAGCACCTCTAACAACATTGTTGAAGAAAGATGCATTTTCATGGACTCCTAAAGCAACTAAGGCCTTTGAACATCTTAAAGAGGCAATGTGCCTAGCACCGGTCTTAGCTACGCCAGACTTCACAAAAACCTTTATTGTGGAATGTGATGCCTCAGGAAATGGAATTGGTGCAGTTTTAATGCGGGAAGGAAGACCCATTGCTTTTGAAAGTCGTCCAATCAAAGGAAATTATTTACAGAAACCTATTTATGAGAAGGAAATGTTAGCAATACTACATGCACTAAAGAAATGGCGAACTTACCTAATGGGAAGACACTTCAAGGTAAAAACTGATCATGATAGTCTTAAAAACTTTTTGGAACAAAGACTATCGTTAGAAGAACAACAAAAATGGGTCACAAAGATGTTGGGTTATGACTTTGAAATAATCTACAAAAAAGGAAAGTTGAATGTTGTTGCAGATGCACTCTCAAGAAAGAATGAAGAAGTGGAAGCATTGCTTTGTGCCATTTCTATTATCCAACCAGATTGGATAACTGAAGCAAGAGATGAATGGAAGAAGAACAAAGATGTATGGATACTCATTCAAAAGTTGCAGCAAGATCCTAGTACATCTGATACATTTAGTTGGAAAAATGATTCCTTATGGTACAAAGATCGCTTATATCTTTGTAAGAATTCCCAACTAAAACAAAGATTCTTCTGGAATTGCACACTTCTCCTTTAGGAGGACACTCAGGATTTTTAAAAACTTACCACAGGGTGAAGAAAGAATTTTTTTGGGATGGCCTTAAATCTGATATTCGAAAGTTTGTGGCGGAATGTTTGGTTTGCCGGCAGAATAAAGTGGAAACAATTAAGACCCCAGGACTTCTACAACCTTTATCCATTCCAAGTCAACGTTGGGAGGAGATTTCAATGGATTTTATCACAGGTTTACCTAAGTCGGAAGGAAAGAGTGTCATCATGGTGGTAGTTGATAGACTTACCAAGTATGCACACTTTTGTGCATTATCTCATCCATTTAAAGCAAGTACGGTTGCTACTACATTTATGGATAGAATTCAAAAGCTACATGGAAGCCCAAGGGTTATTGTGAGCGATAGAGATCCCATTTTTACTGGAAATTTTTGGACGGAGTTATTTTCTTGTTTGGGTACTCAATTAGCTCATAGCTCATCTTATCATCCTCAATCGATGGTCAAACTGAGATAGTAAATAAATGTTTGGAAGGATATCTTCGTTGTTTTGTATCTGATAAACAAACACAATGGGTCAAGTGGTTACCTCTCTTTGAATGGTGGTATAACACTTCCTTCCATACTGCAGCAAAAATGACCCCATTTATGGCACTTTATGGATATCATCCACCATCCATCACATCATCTTTAAGGGAAAATTCGAAGGTTCAAGCAGTGGAAGATCACATCGAGCATCGGCAAGAAGTTCTCCAACTCTTAAAGGATAACCTAAATTTGGCACAAAATCGAATGAAACAACAAGCAGATCAACATCGCAGCGAGAGAAGTTTTGATGTAGGAGACTGGGTATTTTTATGGCTACAACCATACAAACAAATGTCCCTCGAGCAAGCTAAGAAGGATAATAAATTATCGCCAAAGTACTATGGTCCTTACAAGGTGTTGCAAAATATTGGTACTATGGCATACAAATTGGAGCTTCCTGCTTCTTCACGAGTGCATCCAGTTTTCCATGTTTCATGCTTAAAGAAGGTTATAGGTGAAAATCTTCGAGTTCAAACAATATTGCTAGGAACTTGATGGGGAAGGGAAAATCATATTGGAACCTGAAGCAGTCATGAAAAAAAGAACTCGACAACTACGGAATCGATCAATTTCAGAGTATCTCATCAAGTGGAAGAACTTACCTACTGAAGATTCTACATGGGAGGATGAGAATTTTATACAGAAGCACCCGGAGCTACTCAAGTCACTCCATGAATCTCCTCCTGTGGCTGATCCACATATAGAGGCTCATCTTTGGGAACAAGTAGCTCGTCCTCTGCATGCAAGTGTATCTCCATCTCAAGCGACAACTTCATGGATTTCACCTCATTGAATTTTATATCTCATCCTACCACAGTCATCCGACTGTCTAGAAAATACTCATGATAATTATGGGGTGTTTCCGTGTGCCCCAAAAATATCCCAACTTCTACAGTTGGCTCCAACTTCTTCCTGGCATCCTTTGTCACATGAATGTAAAAAAATGAGCCAAAAATCTTCAAATGAGAAATATCAGGCTTCTTACCAATAAAATCTTCTTCAGGTGTACTCATGCCAAGTACTCTATGAGGACAATGGTTTTGCACATAAACCATAGTTTTGCATGCTTTCGCCCACAAGTGCATCGGCAGGCCCTGGTCATGAAACATCGTTCGTGCAACACCCAAGATCATTCTGTTCTTCCTCTCAATGATCCCATTCTGCTATGGGTTATGAGGCACTATGAGTTCTTATCTAATTCCTTCTTTTCTAAAAAAGTCTTTGAATTTTCCTGAGATGTATTCAAAACCATTATCACTCCGTAAAGCTTTCACTTGCTTCCCCAACTATTTCTCTACCAATGCATTAAACTCACCGAGCTTTGAGAATGTTTCACTCTTCTTCTACATGAAGAAGATCCAACATCTATAAGAATGTTCATCAAAAAATATAACATAATACCTGTGTTTTGCTGTTGAAGCAAATGAGAAAGGTCCACACACATCTGTGTGAATTCTCTCCAGGATCACCGAAGCACAGTTCTCCTTCTCATGAAAGGTGGTCTTCACAAACTTACCCATAGTACATCCCTTGCACTAATATGACTATGCAAGAGTACCATTGGGAAGTCCAGTAGAAATCTACTGCAAAACCTTCAAATCACCATGGTGAAGATGGCCCAATCTCCTGTGCCATAATTCACCCTCATCCTAGCTCACCACTTCTTCTACTTTTCCCACCATTGCAACGCAGCCATCTACCTCCAGCTTGTAGAGATTCTTAACTCGAATCCCTATCCTCTTGGTTTGACCCATTTCTTTATGTCACAGGAAAACTTTTCCATCGCTAAAAACAACATCATAACCTTTGTCTTCCAACATTGTGAGCGAGACCAAGTTCTTCTTCAGACTTGGAACATGCATAACATCTTTCAAAAAGAATGGATTACTGGACTCCCTCTCAAAGGAAATGGTCCCAATGCTGGTTGCACTGTATTGACCATCATCTCCCATCTCTATATGCATTTGAAGGTCCTTCTCCTCCAAGTCACTAAACAACTCCTTGTCTCCCGTCATATGGAAAGACGCACCACTATCAAGATACCACACCGATCCCATATAGCTTGAAAACAAGCATGCGATCAAAGATAAGTCAAGTTAAAATTGTGAGGCTAAGGCCTCTCCAGCTACAGCTCCAAAAACCTTCTTGTTCTTCTTCTTCTGTGGGCAGTTAGTGGTGAAATGCCCATGTTCGTGACAGTGAAAACACTTCACTTTGGAAAAATCCTACTTCTTGCCTTTAGCTTCGGATTTTGGACGGAATTTCTTCCCCTTCTCTTTCCTTGCTTTGGCAGCCAAAGTGAAATTCTCTTCATCTTCATTCTTCGATGAAGAGCCATCCCTGGTACCTCGCCTTTTCTCCTCCTACACAAGATCCAACCAAAGTCGCTCCCATCTCGACAGTTTCTCCTGTCCATTGAAAAAGTCATCGTAGATATGCCAACTCTTTGGAAGCCCAAGGAGATCCAAGCTCACCAAGTCTTCATCATCAATGGTAATCCACACACTTCCCAGTTCATCCCTACAGTGGACAAACTTCGTGAGATATTTTGGAATACTATTGCCCTTCTCCATTTTTATTTTTCTGAGCTTATCTTTCAGCGCCAACTTCCTCTGGTCCCTGCTACTTTGGAACAAATCTGTCAAAGCCTTCCACATTAAGAATGGAGTGGATTTCTCATGAAGGCTGGACACAATATGGTCCTTCACACCTTCCAACATAATTCTTTTTATCTTTTCTATCTTCTTTTGCCATGCGTCAAGTAATGTAGCATCGCTAGATTCCGGCTTAGGAACATCGCTATCGATGAACTCCTTCAGTCCATTATACTCCATCACCGCCTCCATCCTATACTTCCAGGCTATGCAATTCGAGCTCCCATCAAGGGCATACTACAATCGCAACCCATTGAAAGACATTTCAATGTATACTCAACTGTCGCACCAAGAATTTTCTGCAGCAAATTCGAATTGTCCACCAGCACAAAATCAACAATTCTTCACAATTGCAATCTTCAAAAATTAACACTGCTCTGATACCATGTAGAAATTATATACAAGATGCATGTATATATCCAGATTCTCCCGATCTAACAATATTTATCTTCTTTCTAAATACAGAATCCTTTCACTGTTAATCTTTTGCAGAAATTAAACATTCAATTGCAAACACATGAAGCAATAAAAAAACTCGCACATAACACAGTTGTTTAACGGGAAAGCCTGAAGCTGAAAACCCCAACTATCATATATTATGTATCATGGAGATCATGTAACAATCTCATACAAAGCTTAGTACATCAAGCTCTTTGTAAAATCAATCATCACACACTAATTAGAAGAAATTTGCAAATCCATGCACTGATTTCTTGCCACATGTTAGCCTACCTCCACTGTGCAATCCCTGCTAAATAATAGCTCTGAATGAATTCAAATTACCCTTGCCTTGACTGTGCAATCCTCATTGGCAACTCCAATATGTGTGTGGTGCAATCAATGCATCACTATAATCACAACAAATAGTCCATCTTTCCCTTTCACCTATCTCTCCACTGGTTCTCCACTAGAACTGTAATGCACTGTAGTTAACTATTGTATTTTTTAGTTGATTAATGACTTATTATCTGTGAATTAATTAACTAATTATTCACTCCACTCTCACTAGTGTATCATTTAGTTAGACTAGATACAACTAGCTCAATTGAGTTTAACTCCATTAAGTAAGTTAAACTGAATAACAAATCCATGAAATACTCTTCCAACTCTGTCATAACTTTGCCACTTCAGTTCTAATTGAGTCCTCCATACATGAACCACCAGTAAACCCTAGGAATTGCGTAATTCATTCAGCCCACTGATTTTCCAAATATGTGCACTGAAATTAAGTGCTCCAAGAGAATAAGTTGATGTTTATTGTCAGATTATTATTAAGAGCTAATAATAATCGACACTTCTATTTTTAGATCGATGATCTATAAATAGACTTCGCCCAGTATTCTAAAAATAGAATTTCATCTATTTTTCCAACTTGACTAACCATCCACAAACATCATCCTGCAACTTTTGAAATATGATCACCATGTCTAAAAATAGACTTGCGCCAAAAATACCTACGGGCCCTACTTAGTGAAGGCGACTCATTTTCACTAAGCTCATCATCTTGTTGAATCTCAACAGGTTTCTTCCCAGTGAACACTTCTTTGGGAGTATTTTTTATCTATTGACCTGTGGGGACTTCGATTTTGTATGTATATAACTATCATGTAGATTCACCCCATAGAAATTTTGGTAAATCTTGATCATGTAACATTTATTTTACACTTTCTTCAATGGATTGAGTCTTTTGTTCTAGAAATTAATTTTGTTCAGGATTATATGGGACTATCAGCTCCCTCTTAATCCCAAATTCCTTATAGAAAGTGATGATTTCATTAGATGTGTATTCTCCTCCAATATCGGATCTTAATATCTTGATTCTTCTTTCTGTAAGGTTCTCTACTTCAAATTTGAATTCTTGAAATTTGGTAAATACTTCATCCTTGGATTTCATTAAGTAAACCCAAGTATTCCTTGAATGGTCATCTATAAATGTGACATATTATAAATCACCTCCAAGTTATTTAGGAGTCATATAACCACAAACATCAGAATGAATAAGATCCATGATTTATTTTGATCGTGAAACACTGCTTCCAAATGGTCTCTTTGTGTTCTTACCTAATGCACATCCCTTGCACATTAATTTGTGATATTATTTCAGTTCGGGGATTCCATATACTATTGAATTTAGGTTTGGAATAATCTTGAAATGGATATGACCAAATCTTCTATTCTAAAGTTCACATGGGCTGATTTCAATGTGAACAAGAGCTTGAGCAAGGGGAGATAACAACCTGTAAAGTATTCCTTCACAAATTCCAATCATTCTAGCATTTTCTATGCTTGAATATTTACCCCATACTACAAATTTTCCATCAATGAAAGCCACTCTATCATATTTATCTTCTATAATTGAAATGGAAATTAGGTACTTATGCAAACTTGGAACAAATAAGATGGTGCTTAGATGAATATTTCCTCCATTCTCCAATTCTATCGAGGTTGATCCATTTCCTCTCACGGGATAGCTCTTACTATCACCAAGCTCTATAGAGTAAGAATATTTTCCTTTTGAAATATTTTTTAGTTCCTTGTGATGACTAGTCATGTGTATTGATGCTCCACTATCGATCACCCAAATACTTTCATCTTGAAATGTGCTAGTTAGTGCTGAGAATAGTCCTTCATCCTTTGTCTTAGTCACTTCTTTCTTTGGAGTAAACAGGATATTCCATAATTATTTTTTACCTTTCTTGAGGTTACTTTCCACCTTTGAACACTTCTTTAGAAACATATTTAATGTAGTATATATATTCAAAATGCCCTTTCTCAACCTTATCTCTGATACCATGTTGAGAAATTTATCTGGATTTATGTAGGAACACAATAAAATACCAAAATAAAAATAAACGCGGAGATGAAGTAGGAATAACACTTCATTCCATTAATATCAAATACTAAAAAATTGTTACAGACAGAATAGCAAATAAATTAGCTCGGGCAATGGTAGCTTATCTCTAAGAAGAGATGTAGCGACTACATGCCTCTGAACTATGTTACAATGAGGCTCAAGGGCCTTTTTATTATTGAAAAATAAAAGAAAGCCATAAAAAACTAAAACTTAACCTGAGGAGATGTAACACCAAGATTTTATGGGCCCTGTTGGGGTTAGTTGGGCAACCAACTTCCTGGGGCCGTAACTTGGTCATATTAACTTCGTTTGATGCATATGATACATTGATGGAAATATCTCTCTGAGCACTATAGTTGCTAACATGATTTCTATGAAATCTTTATATTTCATGCCCAAAAAAATGTCGTTTTGTGCCTCAAAATGGCTCAGGAAGTCCAGGACCTAAAAAATTGCCAAAAATAGTAAATAAGGAAATTGATGAAACTGGTTAGGTGGAATAGGCGGGTGGCCACCAATATCCACTTGGATCATAAATCTATAGGGTGATGATTAGATTGATTTCTCTTTTAATGGTAATTTCTTGCGATGTATTTTTAATTTTATTCCTTATTTAGATTCTTTACTTATTATTATGTTTGTATATCATCAAACAACTACAAAAAACAAGAATAACAATAACATAGAATATCGGCTGCAAGCCAGGGTAAAAACCTCTTCACTTGAGATGAAAACCCACAAAACTCTTCTCTTATTATAGATTCTTCAATTGATGAATTTCAAGACCTCTAGACCAAGTCCGACCTTTCCGAATGATGTGATTCCTTTTTCTAAGTCAAACCTAGTCAAATCTCTTCTAGTTGCACAGCTTTAACCTTCAGCTGCAAAATTTTGGCCTATACTGTAGGTTTGAAATTTTTTTCCCTCCTGTAGTAGCTTATGCCATATGTGTGAGCTTCTTTTGGCCTCTCAAGGCTTCCTCAGACCTTTGCTTAAATTTTATCTTCCTTTTGGAGATTGAGGATGGCTTGTTGTGATTTCCACTAACCTTATTTTCCTTTGCTTCTTCAAGATTGAACCTGGAGAAGAAAACCCTAGACCAACTACAAAAATCCTATCCTTCATTCACATGTGTGAGAGAGAAATAGCCCAAAGACAATATTTCTTTGTCCCCCTCCTCCTTCAATAAATTCTTCTTCTTCCTCCTTTGCTTGAATGAGTGAGTGGTGAATGTGCTACAAGGAGGTCCATTTTCCTCCTTTATATAGGATTTTCAAGGTGGACGTAGCTCCTCAAATTAGGTTGACTTGCCAGCTGCCAGGCCAACTTGGTATTGAAGGGTATTTTGACACTTTTAAGGACAAAAATATTTTTCTTTACAAGTTACAATGTGCCTAATGTGGTCTTCAACTTATGAAAATGACTCTTTTGACTTGTTGACCTAGGAAAAACCCTAGAAGTACTCAATGGGTGCTTGACCTATAAAATAAAATACTTTGAGCATGAAACACATGCTCTGAAAATAATAATAATAATTTTCTTTCATTTTACAATATATAAGAATAAAAAATACATTTCATATTTATGAAGACTAAACCTAGTTACACATTTTTTAACACACCTCATATCCAACATGGTATGTGACGATAACTTTGGGACCACATTTGATTTTTCACTACATAACAACAAACTAGGATTGTGTGGCCTCCATTTTTTTTTAAATATGGTCATTGTATATGTTATTTCCAAGTCATAAGCCAAACCACATGTATATTAAACATTATAACCAAAGGAAAGAAGCCTTTATTTTACAAAAGAAGGTTTATTTCATTATAATATATATATATATATATATATATATATATATATATATATATATATATATATATATATATATATATATATATATATATATATATATATATATATATATATATATATATATATATATAGATATATTTGTGTGTGTGTGTGTTATTAATTTTATTTAATTTTGTGATCTTTTTGAAAGCTATGAAATAATTTTGTAATAGTTCAAAGAGTCATTTTTTATAATTGATTGGACAATTAGATAGTTACATTATGGGAAATAACATAATCTTAAACCAATGATTTTGTAAGGGTTCAGAGTCTGAAAATTATGGGACCTTGTAATGAACAAATCTTTCACGAATTTTATCAATAAGATTCCAATTCAATTCCAAATTTTGGTAATTTGCAACATCGTTTCTCTTGTCTATGTATTTACTATTTAAATTATGTTTTTCCTCTCTAGGAATAATGTATGATGTAGTAGGGTAATTTAATCCTAAGAGCATGAATCTGCCCAATGGTACTCATGTTTTTATTTATAAATTAATCTTTTGTTTTTCACCATTCATTCTGTAAAAATTAAAGGTGAGATTCTTAATTGCTCGAGCTTTAAAATTTTGTTCCCCCTCATCTCTTTCCTCTATCATTATTTTTAATTTAATATTCTTAAATTCTCATTGAACTAACTATTATGGTTTTGAAAGATTTATTTTTGAATTAGACTGTTCATTGCAACTCTCATGGTCTTTTCCTCTCCGACCAATCATTTAAGATATTTATTAATCTTCTATATGTCATGGGAACTAGTTCCTTGCAGTCGGGAAATGTCTTTAGGGGTAACAACATCAATTGTAATCATTTACATGGATAGAGTTGAAAGATATTCCCTAGAATTTTATTGAAAATTTTTGAACTGATTCTTGAGGGTGACAAGAACTAGTCTTTGGATGTAAATTTTCACCATCTCTCTTCATCTTTGGGAGTTTGTTTTTCTGGGTTTTACAAATGGATGTCCCTGCATTCTCAAACAAAAAGTTTTCCACACTAGATTTTTTTCTATTGTTAATTATTCCCATCCTGTGCCTCCATTTCATGAGTTGAATGAGTATCTTCCAGGGTTTAGAGGGGATGCAGATGAAAGTCCACTCCAACACCTAGTTGATTTTCACATATGTATGGAGCATAGGGGTATTTTTTATGAGGATGTAAAAATGAAAATTTTCATGTTTTCATTGGATTAAGATTCTAGGGTTTGGTACTAAATCCTCCCTCATTACAGTATATCTTCTTTGAAGAGTTTCCATACAACATTTAATTGTTTTTAAAATAGTTTATATCTACAAGATTTTATGTTTGAAGATTGTTATGAACATTTTTATATGGAAAACCTTTCAGAAATTGATGATGTTGTTAAAGCATGTGTGAAGCTCAGCTCCAAGAAAACACATAACTGCATCAGGAATCACTTTTCAATAGTCAAGAAAAAGAAAAATAATACATTATCGAGTTGCAAGTTAATTTTAATGGGTCCTATTTTTTTTTCATTTTGAAGGAGACCCTATTTATGATATATATGATCTAGACCAAGAACAAACATTCAAAAAATTTCAAACACAATCACAAGACTATGAAGCTCCTTCTTCAAATGTAAGCAACTCACTAGAGGTTGGCATAAATTTTGATTTGGAAAAAGATCATTTTTATTGCAAAGGACTTGAAGTTCAAGAACCCAAGAATAATGTTGTTTGTTTTATAAAACAAGATATATCTTCTTGACCCAAAAATTATTGATGAAATTTTTTCATAATATACATCAGCAAGGTGCTAAAAAATTCAAAGAAAACGAAGTTTTTGACCAAGTTTATTTCTTCTTTCATGCATTCCAAGACCCTGTGGCAGATTACATGGAGAATTTCATTAGCAATCGACACATATAATTTTGTGGATATATCCCTAGTTTTTATTTTAAGCTACCATTATGCATATTTTATTTTCTGTTCAAGGTGGATTTCATTTTAAAAAATTTAGGGGTAGAATGGTATCTGATGCAACACTCACAAGTTGACATGGTACCATTAAAAAATTGATTTCACTTGATAGAAATTAGTAGCATTGTAAATGGTAGGAGCCTCTACATAAATAAGCTCAAGTTCTCAACATTACATTTAATTTTTCTAGAGATTTTTATTTTCGTTTATAGGTTCAAGAATAAGGAAAAGACTTCTATAAAATAAATTTATAGGGAGATTTTCAGATTTTGTAGATTCAAGGAATTTGTTACTCCATGCCCAACAAGGAACTTGGTCTACTATTCTTAGTGTCTTACAAGAAAAACATTGTCCCTAGTTGGAGGCAATGTTGTAGCTCAATTTTTAGTACTTATATTTCCAAAAAAATTCTCAAACAAGCTCCAACCAAAAATCAAATTCATGGGAAAAGGATAGTGATGGTTTTCCATATATATATTGAATGATTTTGATGGCTCTAAGTGATGCTAGTTTATTTTCGAGATCATTTCCTATGTTTCATGAAAAATTGAATGTAACAGATGAGGAATATGGTGTGTGAGTGATTAAGAAAGCATTTTATTCTAGACACTTACAGGGAGGATAACATTCCCATTAGAGCTTATGATATCGCATGTCAAAGTTTATGATTTTTATTTAAAAAATAATAGTTTAGCCCAAAAAAATATTTGGGTTTTATAATGTTATCGATGCTGTCAAATAAAGATGACATGCCATTGGTCATTATAATATATTAAAATATAGAGTTTTAAAATCCTTTTCATGCTCTCAAAGTTAGAGGTTATTTTTTATAAAAAAATATTGGGCTATATGAAAAAACTAAATTTCCAAGTTTATATCCACAATTGTCTCTTTATACACAATCAAAATCCACCAAAACACGTTCTATATTAAAAAATAGGGTTTTAAAATCCTTTTCATGCATTAGTGGGCTATATGAAAAAACCAAATTTCCAAGTTACCACAATTGTCACATTAT
The DNA here is from genome assembly GCA_034641835.2 of Pinus albicaulis. Classification (NCBI taxonomy): domain Eukaryota; kingdom Viridiplantae; phylum Streptophyta; class Pinopsida; order Pinales; family Pinaceae; genus Pinus; species Pinus albicaulis. Next base: position 1,094,145,649 of record CM076578.1, read on the forward strand.
ACACAATCAAAATCCACCAAAACAAAAACACAAGGTGCCAAAGATGACAGGTCATTGATCATTTTTATATATTAAAAAATAGGGTTTTAAAATCCTTTTCATGCTCTCAAAGTTCAAGATAATTTTTTATAAAAACTTATTGGGATATATGAACAAACCAAATTTCAAAATCCACCAAAACAAACACGCAAGGTGCCAAAGATGACATGTCATTAGTCATTGTTCTATATTAAAAAATAGGGTTTTAAAATCCTTTTCATGCTCCCAAAGTTCGAGGTTATTTTTTATAAAATATTATTGGGCTATATGAACAAACCAAATTTCAAGTGCCAAATAGAGGAAGGAGCCCCTAAAGGATCGATATAAGTGCTCAACGCATTGAAATATCTAGTGAGAATTGAGATATATAAATAATAAAATTAATTTATCTAACCGATGTGGGATATATGTCTCAAATATAGCGAAAAAACAAGTTCAGGTAAAACTCTTGTGCTTGTTTTTCCTATGCTAAAACACATCAAAGATAAACCTCCTCTTGATACAGTTTCTGGAGTAGCACAAAAAAATAGTATTTGAAGAGAGGTACATAAATTCTGGTATGCACACATGGTAGAATGATTGATATCTTATGTACAAGCGCTATAAGGGGTTTATATGTGAAGGATCTTCATCTTGCTTTAAACTTTGATGCACCGAATCACTACGAAGATCATGTGCACATAAAAGGACACATCTAAGAAGGCAAAATTCTACCAAAGAAGGGGAGCCTTCAAAAGTCTCAAAAGCTTGCAAAGAACAATCTGTGAAAGATGCAATAGACAAAAAAAAGCAATGATAAGGTGGACGAAGTACCAAAAAAGGGGAAATAAAAGCAATTAGAAATACATGACAAATATAACATATTATCTTCTTTTTGATTGGTTTGCATTTTCTCGATTAACAACTAGATCAAATCGTAATATATTGTGTCTTAATTGTTCTCAAGCATAAGTGGAGTCCTATTACAAATTAGAAAAAAATTATTGAATATACAATCATTGTTGAGTGCACCAAATCTAGACTACCCTATTTTGAAAGCATTGGCAATGGAAGACAAATGAAATTGAGGTCGTGGAAACAACGAAATAATGGACAAGATTTCATGCAATGGAGCGATGGTTACATCACTGTGCACTCAAAATTTTCTAATGAGAACACCGGTTTTGAAAGCTATATTAGAGGTTTTGAATGATACAAAAAGTTCATAAGGAGGATGTAAGGGACCATTATGCTGATCCTCAATTTCATTAAGAGCGTTAGTTTATTGAGCAAGTTGAAAGCATTGAATTTTTAAAGCTTGTTTATAATGTTCGTTGGATCAAAGTGATCAATGGCTCATAATATTCCTTCTTCCGATCAAAAAAATTCCACAAGGAAAAGAAATCAAGCTTTAAATGATAGAAGGGTGTCACAAAATGGTTTTATGAAAACGTTAATCACCAAACATACAACAAGGATCAATTACGACACCCCTCCATCATAATTTCTGAAACCGCTATAGGGGGTGTCGAAAGTCGGTATCTGATTTCTAAAACCACACATAGTTTTTCCAACGTATGCATGAAAGAGCTAGGATCCATGCACCATCAATCACCATGAAGGGCTGCACACATACTTTGGCATGTGAAAACAACTTTGGTTCGATTTTCACTGCATAATGACAAACAAGGACTGTGACCTCCATTTATTTCTAAACATGGTCATTGTATATGTGATTCCCAAGTCATAATCCAAACTATATGTATATTAAACATTATAACCAAAGAACGAGAGCCTTTATTTTGCAAAACAAGGTTTATTTCATTATAATATCATTATATGTGTGTGAGATATTAATTTTATTTAATTTTGTAATTTGTTTGTAACCTACGAAACTATTTTATAAACATTCAAAGGGTTAGTTTTTAAAATATATTAGACAGTTAGACAATTACACTATGGGTAAGAATACAACTACAAAACACTAATTTTGTAAGGGTTTAGAGTTTGAAAATTATGGGACCTTGTAATGAACAAATATCTCAAGGATTTTATCAAGAAGATGTCATTTTGATTCCAAATTTGGATAATTTGCAACACTATTTCTTTTTTCTATGTATTAACTATTTAAATTATGCTTTTCCTCTCTTCGAATATAGTATGATGCAACAGTTTAATTTAAATATAAGACCATGAATTTACCCAATGGTATTTATGTTTTTATTTAAAACCTTGGTAGGTGCTCGACATTATCATTCATACACATTCTTTTCCTTTTCACCATTTCTTATATTCCCTTTCCCGTAACTAATAAAGTCATTCAATCCTTCTTGGGGAAAATCAACTTCCTCCAGAAGTTCATCCCAAATTATGCAGACATTGTCAAGCCATTACAAGAGATGTTTAAGAGGGACGTAGTTTATAAGTGGGATAAAAAATATAAAGATGATTTCTTCTAGATTAAAAAAGCGATTTTTGATGCTTCAACATTATACAACCTAAATTTTAACAAAAATTTCTTATTGTATACTTTTTCTTCTGACACATTTCTTGCATCAATTCTTACTCAGAAGGACAATCAAGGAAACAAGCATACCATATCATTTACGAGTGTTGGCCTACATGAATCCAAATTTAATTATCCCTCCATAGATAAGCCAGTAGGGGAATTTTGAGGTCTAAAATGGGCCTCCTAAGGAAATTATAAAATAATAGTAGAAATAATAAAATAAGATTGGATTACATCATCAAATTTTAGAGAGAAAAAAGAAAAAACTAATTTTTCAACTCCTATTTTCAACTTATCTCCCTATGGGTTTACTCAAATTTCAAGCGGGAACACACGTTGGATGTATAATTTGATTCCTCATCTAATGAGTACCCATGTTGCATGATTTCAATGGACCCTACTACACGAAAAATGAGATATACATGAAAAACATGATTGCAATCATATTTTTTCATGTATTTCTCATTTTTTGTGTAGTAAGCTCCATCGAAAGTATGAAACATGGGTACTCCTTGGATGAGGAATTATTTTTTGCATCGAATGAGTACTCTCACTCGAAATGTGAATAAAACCTTAAGGAGATAAGTTGAAAATAAAAGTTGAAAAAGTAGTTTTATTATTTTATTATTTTTTAATCTTTTTTACCTTTTTACCCTAAAAATGGTGAATCATCCCCCATGGTTGACATCATCATATTTAATCCTATTGGTTTTTATAAAGTTTATTTTGGTTGTACATTTTTCTTAGGAGGCCTATTTTATACCTCAAAAGTTCTCTAATGAAGATTGTGCAGTATATAAGGAGGTGAATCATTTTAGGCCTTATCTCTTAAAAAATCATGTTATCATCTTTGTGCCTCACCTAGAGGTTAGATCACTCTTTATGGAACAAGAGTCGAGTGAGAGGGGTCCAAAATAGATGATAAGACTTCAAGAATATGATCTATTAACTATCATAATGCATTGGTGAATTCTTTGTGGGTTGGTCATTTGACATCGAAACCCTCTCTGAATACCTCCCCTTACTTCCTCTTGTGTGGAAAAGAAATTATCATTCCATCGAACATATACCTCCCAACCCTACAACTCTCTCAAGAATATTGAGGTGAACCATGACTTGTTATTTAGAGTAGGATAAACACCATCCTTAATTTAGAGGAAGAAAGGCGAAAAAGCATTGAAACTGTATCAATCGTCGGTTTGAAAATAAATCTGTGGGGAAAAAGGAGTTTGGTTTATGAGACCTAGTATTAAAATGGGATAAAACCAATGAAGAGAAAGGTAAACACACCAAAATTCAATCCCTGTGGATCATAACCTTTTTTTTCATGACAATCTTATCCACGATACCTACCATCTCCAATCCTTATATGGGAAGATGGACTCTCTTCTTGTCAATGGATAAGATCTCAAGCATTATTTTCAATAGAAACCTAGGATTTCATTTCTACCTATGTACATATTTCTTTCCTTATTCGTTTTTTTTTTGTATGGTTTATGTCATGTCTTGTCCTTTCCTTTGTCGTTTTTCTTGTCAGTCGATGTAAATAAGACCTTTTGTGGAAGTTTTTTATCTAGTTTTAAACATTATGGTGAAATTTTAAAAAGGATTTGTGACATACAACAACACATGGTTAACTTTAAGTCCCTCTTCTTTGCTTGAGTTGTATCTCTTTAAGGTCAATTATGTTTGAATGGAAAATAAAATCCATTTGAATGGAAAGATTTAATCACAACCTTGATGCCCATATCTGTTTTAGGATCTCCAGTTTTCCATAATTTAATGATGTTTCTAAATGCTGATCCAATCGAGTAGAGAAGGGAAAGGATAAGTTCAAAGGCGAGCATACTAATTTCAGGGATATATAATATTCTCCAAAGGAATAAACTATTTTTATCTTAACAATTTGGGATCCCTCTTCTACCCTGGTGATATAAATGTCGATAAAATGCCAATGAGCATATTGAAAATAAAATAAGGGGTGAAATGAGAGAGGATTATTACGCAAGCAGGTGAAAGAAACTTCGCCATGGTAATGAACAGGTTCGCTGGTAGTGAAGCAATTATTGTGTTCCTATAGTGACTCTTCTAGGGTAATTAACATGCCTACTAGAAGTGGAGAAACACCAGAGATGAAACTAAAACTCTGATCATTTCAAACTCAGAACTATATACTATCCTTCTCCAAGATTGGAAAAATTGCGATGAGGTAAGCTTTGAATTTTTTTTTTTATAGCTAAGAAAGGGAATAGGAGAGACTATACATATAACTAGGATAAGTGGGTAATATGGGGAAATATACATGATCAATCAATACTTCCTAGAATACTATACAATGTGCATGAAGCTAAACTTGAACAAAGAAGTTGAGGTTCTGCTAGTGAATTTCCAAGTGTTGTTGCTACAACGCCCTCCAAAATTTTTCCTATATTCAAACTTTGGATCCTCCACTCGATCATGTGAAATATCATTTACAGTTGTTAGAGCCATCCCATAATTTCCTTTTAAGTTTCTAAGTCCCTTTTTGAAGGAATTCCAAGTTTTGTCTTTTGTTAAGGGAAGTGTCGTTCTTTGTGAAAGGTAGTTATGGCACACCTTTAAGAGGAAACTCTAGTGCTTTATTTCATGCTAATGGATTTTTCCAATCATAGTTTCATGCAATGAAATCATTCTCAAGTTATTGCACATTTTTTTTTGCAGTCGACACTTATGTCAAAAGGTGTATCTTAAATGTGGCACTTAGAGGTAAGTGTTGTTTTGTTGTCGTTTAATTGGATGCATGTTGATTTTGTATGTTGATTGTTTCATCATCATGTGGTTGGTCATTTATAAGTGTGTGATCATGTTCAAGTCCTGTTACATGATCTGGTTTTATCCCTCTCTCTTATTGATCCCACACTTAGTCAATTTTGGAGTTTTCTTGTCTTCCCAACTTACCCGACTAAGCATCTATCATTTTTCATCCTAGAACTGTGCATTACGCAATCACAAGCCTCAGTCAATCATCCTATGTTTTATGCAACCAACTCACAAAATATAATGTAAACTTTCAAATGGGAACTGTAAACTGAAAATGCCAACCCTAGCCAAAAAACTCCCAAATAACATGAAAAATAACCCAAAAATGAAAAGTGTGTATTCTGGAACAATGTTTTTTTTCTTTAAGGGTAAATTTAAACATTTTTTAAAAATGACAGTAGAAAAAACAAGAAGTGTTGATTCTGGAATAACATCTTCTTTTTCGGGGTACAATTTCAACATTTTTTAGTAATGGTGTTAAAGATAAATAATGGGACCCTAAAAACTTTAAAATTCCAACAATTTTCATCCATGCCATTAAAAATAAAATATAATTACTTAAAAAAACCCTAAAATTATAATTGTTTTCAACCCTATCATTAAAGATAAACTATCATAATGCATAAAAACCTTAATTTTTTGCCAAATTTTCAACCTTGGAATTAAAAAACCTTAAGTTTTCAACATATTCAAACCTGCCATTATGAACAAATTACATGACTAAAAAAACTTTAAAAATGAACACTTGAATGAAAGAGTCATTATTCTAAGGGTAATTTTTATTTTAAAGGCTAAAACTATAGATATTTTCAATTCACAGCCTAATAAAACTTATCCCACCTGCGCATAGGCCCGTGGCCTAGGGGCCCTAAAATCCTAGGGCCTCTAAGCCGTGGGCATGAGTAGGTGTGCCTTGCTCGCCCATGTAGAGGCCTATGACCCAGGGGCCCTGGGCCACAAGCCTGTGCGAGGGATGGATAAGTGCCCCTATCTAAGCTCACGACACATGTGCCTTGGGTGCCTAGAGCCCTTGGACTGCGACCTTGGGTGGGTGCACGATCAGGCGAGGCACCCTCAACTAGGCCCATGGCCCATGAACCCTAGGTGCCTAGGGCCCTTGGGACATAGGCTTGGGTGGGGGTGGGGCCTTAGGCGCCTAGGGCCCTTTGGTCACAATATTGGGTGGGGGTGGGCGAGGCACCCCAACCTGGGCCTAAGGCCAAGGGGCCTTGGGCACCCAGGATCAATTCTGAGAATCACCCCTGGGCCCCCAAGATATTTCCTAAGGCCAATTCTAGGAATCGCCTAGAGTATCAGCTAGGGTCGATTTTGGGAATCACCCATTATTGCTTTATAGAATTTCCAAGGGTTGATTTTGGGTATCACCTAGGTTCAATTACTTGTATCATCGAGGGTCGATTCCAGGTATCACCCAGGGTAAATTCTAGTCATTTCCAAGGGTAGATTCCAAGTATCGTCAAGAGTCAATTCTAGGAATTTCCCAGGGTTGATTCCAAAAATTTCCCTGGGGCGCCCATGGTATTGATGTCGGGTAGGAATCACATAGGTTTTGTTCTAGGAATCACCCAAGGTCAATTCTAGGCATCGCCTAGGGTTAATTCAGGGAATCACCCTTGGACACCAATAGCCAAGGTCGATTAGGAGAATCTGAGGTCGGTTGGGGCTCACATTTGGTCGAATGCGAGAGGTGCCCGATGTCGCCCAGGGTGGCTGGGCTTGGGGCTGGAGTGGGTTCTAGGAATTTCCTAGGGTTTATTCTGAAAATCATGAAGTTGTTTTTGGTCGTAAGTTTTATTGAAAGAATCGCCCGGGTCCATGGTCGATTCCGGGGAATTACAGGGTTGATTTCGAAATTTCCCGGTCGATTCCGGGGAATTGCTCGTGGACAATTTTGAAAATCTACAGGCATCCGGGGTATGCTCTCGAGGGTTCAATTTTGAGAATCTCCTTCGAACGCCGGTATCAGTGTAGTTTATCGGTACGGGGTCGATTTGGGAATAACCTTTCGATTAAAGGAATTTCCGAGTTCGATTTAAAATTTCATAGGGTAAATTTTAGGAATTTATCAAGGATGATTCTCAGAATTACTCAGGTCGATTCCAGGAATCGCGCAGGGTCTATTTCCATTATTTCCCAAGGTTGATTTCGGGTATCGCCCAAGGTCGATTCTGGGAACCGCCCTTGGGCGCCAGGGTCAATCCTGGGAATCACATAGGGTTGATTTCGGGTATCATCCAAGGTATCGATTTTGGTAATCACCCAAGGTCGATTCTAGTAATATCACAAGGTGAATTCCAGGAATCAACGAGTTTCAAGTTTAGTTATCGCCTAGGGTTGATTACGGGTATCGCCTAGGGTCGATTCTGGCAATCACCCTTGGGTGCCCAAGGTGAGGGTAAATTTCGGGAATCACCCAGGTTCGATTCTGAGAATCATCTAGGGTCGATTCTAGGAATCGCCCAGGGTGTATTCTGAGAATCATGCAGAGTTGATTCCAGGAATCGCCCAGGGTCTATTCTGAGAATCAGTGCAGAGTTGATTCCGCGATTTTCCTAGGGTTGATTTTGAGAATCACCCCTAGGTGTTTAGGTCCAGGGTTGATTTCGGGGATCACCCAAGGTCAAATATCCCCTTGGTGCATAGGTCTAGGTTTATTTGAGTAATCACCTCTCGGTGCCCAGGGTCGATTTCGTGAATTGTCCAGGGCCGATTCTGGGAATTTTCCATGGTAGTTTCAGGGAATTTTCCAGGGTTGATTTTGGGAATATCTTAGGGTTGATTTTGAGAATATCCTAGAGCTGATTCCAAAAATTTAATAGGGTCGATTCTAGAAATCTCCCCTAGGCGCCTAGGGCTAATGTTGATTTTGGGAATCTCCTGGGGTCGATTACGGGAATCATCTGGGGTTGATTTTGGAAACCACCCAGGGTCGATTCTGAGAATCACCCTTAGGTTCCCAGGGCCCCTGGGACCCAAGCATGGGCGGGCGTGCCTCACACACCCCTGTCCAGGTCTATGTCCCAGGGCCCCTAGGCTATGGGTCTGGGAAACTGCGGGCGAGGTGCCCCTGCCTTGGCCTGCGACCTAGGGCCCTTGGGTGCCCATAGATGATTCCAGGAATCGACCCTGGGTACCTAGGGCCCCTAGCCTGCGAGCATGGGCGGCGGAGGGAGAGGCGCCCCGGCTTAGGCCTATGACCCTAGGTGTTCTTGCCCCTGGGCTGCAAGCCTAGGTGCATGTGGGTGAGATTTGCATACATAAAGGATCCAACATAAGAGGAAAATGACCAAAATGAAGCTCAAATTATTATGGAAGAAGAAAATAATGAAACCCTAGAAAATGATGAGCATGGATTATATGATATTATTGATTAAATTTAAGTTATGCTTGCAAACCAAGCTCATTTTTGGGAACTACTCAATAGTTATAGTTGTAATGTTTTGATTTTGATATTTTATGAGAAGAATACGTATTCAATTATTGTTCTTATATGTTTAATATTTTTATTAAGTGATTTTCAATTTAATTTTTATGTGAATCATTAATTTTTGAAAAAAATGTGATTATTATTAATTTTTGACATAAACTCATAAAAATTTCTATTTTTTAAACTTTCTTTGTTAAAAAATTCTCATAAAAATTGTTTATTTGACATGAAATTTTTAGCAAAGAAACCTAAAAAAAGGTATTTCTTTTATTATATCTATATTAAAAATTTTTATTTTAATGCAAATGTTAAAATTTATTGTTTTTTTAGTGATAAATATTTGATGTGCATTGAAATATTAATCAACAATAGATAGATATATAGAAAATCGTAACTTTAAAATATACCATGAAAAAAAATGAAGATCTCATTACAAAAAGTAAATGAAATAAAAAACAAAAAGCATAAACCTGAAAAACACTTAAAAATAAATATTTCAGGGAACAAGAAGAAGAAGAAGACGACGAATACTTCAAAAAAAAATTAAATTTAAAAATACTTATCCACACTTAATACATTAGAAAAAATAAAGTGTCAAAATAAGTCTTCTAAAAAATGGGGTTGATGCTACATCAACACTTTTCAAAATCAACATGAAAATCACTAACAAATTTTTGAATCAACACTTTTCAAAATCAACATGAAAATCATTAAAAAAAAAGTTCTGAATCAACACTCTTCAAAATCAAATGATTTTTTTCTACCTCAAAAAAATGGGTACTCGGTACAATTCCCATTTGATAGTTTACATTGTTAAAATAGAATAAAAGATAGATCAACAACTTAAAAATTAGCATCTTCGAGGGGGAATGCTAGCATAAATTCTTAACACAAGTGTATGAAAAGAGATCACTTTAGCTATGTGTGACAAACATCCCTAACAAAAAATATGGTTGTTTAACTTCCTTAGATATGCAATAGATAGTCGAAACAAATGCTACAAAAACTTGGATCTATGCAATAAAAGCAGTTAAACAACAAAAATAAATATAAGTTGCTCCAAATATCCAATGGACAATACAAGATATATAAAGAATTTTATATGTATTAACACCTAGGAAGGGAACAAATAATGATTTTATCGGTCCTTCTCAATGGTATGGGTTCTTGGCTTTACTCAACGCTTCAGATCCAAAAGTTTCTCTCTCTCAATGGTGTAGAAAACCCAAGACGTGTTGAACTCTATGGGAGCTCAAGAAGAAAGAAAATAGTAGTAGCAATGAAAATGATCAAAGCACGACAATGAAAGTGATCAAAGTGAATAATGAATGGAAAACCCTCCTATTTATAACAAAATATTGAGTTATCCTTGATAATGGTGAATAGTAAAATATTATTAACCAAGATCTAGATCTAACTGTTAAGAACATTTTATTATATTTTGTTTGAGGGAAAATGAATTTAAATTGGTTAAATACCTTTATTTAGATATAATAAACAAATAAATTATTTATTTATCATTTCAAGAATGGGGTCAAGGAATAATTTAACAAATAATGATTTTTTTAATTATTTCTGGGTGATTTAGTCAAATTTAACATGGAATGATAATTAAAGAATGATTTAATTAATTATTACTAGAAAAAAATAAGAAAAATAATGATTTATCTAATTATTTCTCACAATTGGGTTAAATATGACCAAAAATATTATTTAACAGTGGTTTAATTAATTATTCCTAGAGGAAAATCAAATAAATAAGGATTTATTTAATGGGGTTTCATTTTTGAACCAGAAATAACTTAATAAAATATGGTTTATTAAATAATTTCTTATAGTGAAAGAAATTTTACTATGGTAAAATTGGTCTTACATGGTGTAGTTTGATTCATCTAATTGTAAATGGTTAGATGAACAAAATTGGTGTAACATATTCCCCTCCAAAGTGTGAGCATTAGGAGATAATCATATGACTGAAGTATGTTGTAAGAACACAATCATTAAACACCGAAGGGGAGTCAGAGAGAGAGAGATACATAGACAAAGTGAAGTGAGAGAGGACAATGACCAAGGGGGTGAGACCTACAAATGATATAAATCTCCTTTAATGTTTGGGTACCTATTCTCAGTGAGGCAGGGGAGGCATACGTATGCCCGCCAAGATGACAAAGTACAAAGAATAATGGTGCACCCAGTAAAATGAGACTGAGCTATAAAGTAGATGATACGCTGGCATAAAATGGGCCAGACAAAAATATAATGGATACCACATACATACTATGCCTAGGACTTAATACAATAATATCTAAGTACATGAGACATAATAACAACCAAAGAAGCCCTGATAAATAGGAAAGGGCTTTGAAAATATGAATGGATCATCTGAGTAATACGTGCATGCAATAGGCACTGCAAGCATCTGGAACAAAACCCATCAAATATATGGAGCCGCATCTAAGGTTGTAGCATAATATGAGATCATCCAGGCATGTGGGGGGCTACCTGAAGGGCCACCCCATCATGAGGGTTGAAACATCTCACACACACACTCGAGAACCACTAGGAAAATTTGTTGGATCACCAAACCATCAAGTATATGAATCTCGATCATGCTAAAGTTGAGCGAATGAGAAACAATCAAGTCAAAGGGAAATGAGGAGTCCCTTTGCCTGATCCAAGGCACCGAACAATAATGGAAGCTGGAACCAAGTTACACTTCCCTCTAGACCTGTCTTATGGAATGAATGTGTTGATGTCGACATAAGGAGCTCTACCATAGGTGAGGCAATGAGGGTCCTCAACTAAGGAATGAGGGATCATAGTAAAAGTGATTGATGGACTGACGCCAAGGATGATGATGGAAGAGAGGATATTGACTAGTTTATGGACGACTTCCCTTGTCAGAGCATAAAAAGCATGGATGACCTGGTAGTGACTAACTCAACTCTAGAGGGGATGGAAGATATTATGAATGGAGACCAAGATGAGAGACAAGAGAGAGAGACAAGGTACAAATGGATGGAATACTGTAACATGAGGCAATGGGACTTGGGACAGACTACATGAATGCGATGGTCACTAAACTTGGATACTCTGATCAAGGGTGACTCGATGAGGCTTCCACATAGAATAGGCCCAGTGGGGACCATAAAAGCATGAGAAAAAGATGGTTACTCATGACAAAAATCGACACACGTGTTGAAAAGTATGGAGGCAAAGTGGCTTCCCAAGTATAAGCAGGAGAAGTGAATAAATCCAATTTTGAGAGGTGGTGAAGTGACCCTTCTTGGAAAAATGGATTCCGAGTGAAGTATAAAATCACTAAAAAAAAGGACACCCATTTTAGAGCTCGGTGAGAGATTTCCAACAGTGCTGATAGTTCATCAAAAAGAGCTATGGTTTGGTCGCAATTGGTGAAAGAAAAATTAAGGTTTTTCTTTTAATAAGGTGATTTCCCTCCAATTTGATTCATTTTCTAGTGGATATGTGGTGAACTTGGAGAGAAGGAGAAGGCCCTAAATCTTATGCTGATCATATCAGACAAACCGACTGTTGGAATCAAGATCTATCAATTGTAGGTAGGTGGCCTATCCTTACTCTTCATTTTCAGTGGATTACTTTTTCAGATTAGGTGCCTAGAGCCCAGGAACAACACTATGCCCATCCTCATGGCTAGCTCGCACTTCCTAGGCCCTGTACTGTGAGTTGAATCACAACTTTTAGAGGGGAAAACTGCGAGCTCGAGGTACAGGGTTGCAAAACTGCGAGTTGAAAGAAAGGTTGAGTTTGTCCTATTTTTTAGCTGGGAACTGGGGCTTGATTATTTTGATGCAATTTTTCTTCCTTTGAGATGACAAACATGCTGGGTTTGTGTAGGTATGGTAGAGCTAAATATCAACTGGAGAGAGAGATATTTGGTTGCACTCCGTTCCAAGATCCAGGGGGATTAGGTGGTCCGAGGTGTACTAGCAAGGTACGAGGTTCTCAAGCTTATTAAGAACCCAATGATGATGGTAGGGTAGCCCTTTTTTTCTAGGATAGTTAGCTATCAGGATCCAAACTAGGAGCACTTTATAGTGTAGGGGCATCAGATCAAGTTGACCATATAGGACATTTACTGCTTGACTAGATTGTCGCACTAGGGGTGGTGGGAGATATACATCTGGTGTTATCACGAGGGCAGAACATATCAAAGTTCATGGAACACCATTGCAGACCGGATGCTCATGCTAAGGGAATGACCAAACCGATCGATGATCTAGTGAGGCTAGAGACACAGGTTATCGCCATAATAGTATTGCGGATCCTGGGCAACTAGGCATTTCACCACATCACCAGAGGGTAGATGATGTTAGTTGAGAGTGTATTGAGTGGGACCTACTATGGGTGGGGCTAGATGATTCTGTCATCGGTGATACAACACATAAGGTGAGATACATCACTAGATCCACCACTATGCTAGTAAACCCCCCATGAGGTGAGCTACATCTCCCCATTTACTCTAAAGGACTAGAGCGACCTGAATCCTCATATGCCAATGATAGTGACACCAATTTTCCTATCCTCCATAGCTCAAGTGTACCATATACCCATGAGAGAGCATTGTCTGTATGCACTTCCATGTCTATTGGCCTGCCGATGGCTCCTCCTTCGACCAACTCATGCCAACGTAGGCTAATCACCCTGTGACCCCATGCATGGTCATTATGCTGAGATAGCTCTAGAAAAGGGTGTACCCTCCTGTCAAGCCATCCTATCACTATGGATGTCTGGGGCTCTGATAGAGATCTGAAAATGTGTGTGCATCGAAACATCAGATCCATCACACAATGACTACCATCACCCACTAACTCTATCATGTGATGGTAAATCCCACCTAGATCCCAACAATAATCTGGCCCTCGTGTCCCTATGGTAATCCATGGAATCTTCTGAAATGTGGCCATGGATGTATCGAGCTACCTAGACTAGTCAAGGGGTACCAACTCATCACCTCTCACCATACAACCTCGAGAAAAGAATCAAATGCAAGAATCATCGAACAGAAAATAGTCACTCCATCGTGCAAGTGCTCCACCATGTCGATGTATGATTAAAGGGGGGTGCTCTGACACTCCAATGTGCCCTCTAACTACACCATTAGGAAATCTAACCATTCCCCAATGTGGACCAACTTTACTGCTGGATCGGCACAAACCACTCTCATGCCCTCCAACTCCTCATTCCACCATAGGATAGCCTATCGTATTGATGTGCCCTTCACCTTCAAAGATAGAAGGTCGACCCGAAAGTGATGGCACTACTATGTGTGACCATCATCCAATACCTCTTTATCTCTTTGCGCCTCATCAAGGGCTAGCCCAAAGGATGGCTACACACCCTCCTCCATAGATACTCAAATACGCAAGGCATGCTCACTAGTCAGCTACATGTGATTGTCATCCGATAATTCTACCATAAAACTAGAGGCCTCTATACCTATTGGCTCCTCAACAATGGTGGATTTGTCTTCCGACACCTCATCAAACTATGATGCACTTCTATCATCAGAGAAATTGGTCATAACCCCAGATACCCCATCAATGGATACCTCAACAATGGGTTGTGTCTCATCAACGAATGTATGCTCAGTTGTTTCCTCCCATGTCTTTGTCGTACTCTTTGACAACCCATAAAAAGTAGGTAGAGAACTTCTACCCACGGTATGTTGCAGGTCATTGCCCTATGTGTACCCTCTTCCTTTATTGTAGCTACGATGTCTTCGGTTTTACTTAATCTAGAAAAATTCTTGGAAAGTCAGATTTTCTTTGAATCTTTGAGACTGAGATTCATATTCTAGAAAGTAATCACTAAGAGCCTCCTGCTCTTGTGGTCCTCCAATCCCATTTCCTACTACTAGGAAGGTAGGCATAGTGGAGCGTTGTGAATCTTGTTTCACTACCGATTTCTCATACCAATGATATGAATTACCAAAAAGTTCTCTATTTTGCAACCCTCTTGGGGTTTCCCTTCATCTCTCTAATCTCATCTCCTTGATCTCTCTGGCGAGATCCTGCATAGTTTTGAGGATGAGATTGTAAAAATCCTTCCCATAACCTTCTTTTGCCATTGGAAACTCCCTGTATCCTCCTCCACTGGAACACAAGTTTCTTTTCTATTTGTGAACTCTGAAACAAGTTGAATCTGGTATTGTAATTGGAAGAATTTGAAAAACGGCCACCACAAAAAATCTGAGAAAATCGTCTTCAAAGAACCTTCAGTTCCTCTTAATCCAGACTGAATTTGGAAAGAATGTAGATTGGGAAATAGAATTAGTCAATTCTACACAAAACCCATGTCTCAGGTTTTCGATATTCATCTTCATTTTCCCGAAATAGCTAACGCAAAACCGTCACTTTTTATCCCAATGAATTTTTGCATTTTCTATTTTTGTATCTCTTAGAGAACCCTCCATTTCTCTCAATCGAGACCCAATTTGGAAAAAATGCTCATAAGGAAACAACATTGTTTTATTCTGCAAAAAAACCCATGTCTCAAAGTTTTACGATTCATCTTTATTTTCCTGAAACATCTAACGCAAAACCGAAACTTTTTATTTTAGTAGATTTCTACGTTCTCAGTTTTTGTATCTCTTTTTCTGACCCATAATGTATTCTTTATCTTCGGATGTTATAGATAGGTTTTTCCACAAGCTGAGCCAAGAATATGAACTCTGATACCATTGTAATATTCCAAAACTTGAAAAACAAGAATATTGAACATAAATTTGGAAATTGCAGTAAATATCAATATATAAAAACATGAGTAGATTATTGAGCCATTTTATTATAGATAATAGCATAAATGAAGTATAATATCTTGAGGAAAAACACAATCAAGATAGGAAAAAAAGTTTGAAATGACTCAATACATCAATACATGAAAAAATGCTACTACACAAAATGTCGGAAGGCCATGATTGTGCAGTCCTATTGAGAATAAATGCAACTAGAAACTAATAATACATGGATCTACTGATACAGAGTTCAGAAAATGCCAGGATTAGAGACCTAAGCTCTCTAGCACAATTCCAAGATAACTCAGAAAGGGTTTCTTGAAATACACAAGACGGAAAATGCAACCCTAGGGATGAATAACACACTGCAATTGAGTAAATTCCAGGAGGTGGCTGATATGATGTGAAAATGGCTGATACTCTTCCCTACTGATCCTTCAGATGAAGGGCTGCTCCTCTCACTGGAAAACAAGCTAAAAAACTTGGGTACTTGACCCTCCACTACAACTTCCCTGCAAAATAATGTAGTTCCTGAAGGAGACTATGCTATTGATGATGGATGAAGCTTGGCCTAATGCCTGATGAAGCTCAAAGGAACCTCTCCTAAGTGGGAAATCGAAGTCCCCCGAGGATGAGGGTGAGATTTCCACTCTGAAACACTCTTGTGCTAAACAACACAACAGACTCTGCTAAACAATTGAAGCATGTAGAAAGTCATAAAGGACCAAACATAAACAATATTTAGAATGCTTTCTATGACTTCCATCCACTTCCTTATATGCTTGTGAGCCCTCACCCCCTTGGCCCCACACAATAATGATTCTACTCTCATGGCCACTAACCTCCATTATGATTGCATTGTCCTCCATTGTCTTGACTACCTCCATAACCGTGTTGTTGATTTGGTCAAATTCCATATATATATTGAATTATTTTCATTGCTCTAAGTGATGCTAGTTTATTTTCAAGATCATTTCATATGTTCCATGAAAAATTGAATGTAACAGATGAGGAATATGGTGTGTGAGTGTTTAAGAAAGCATTTTATTCTAGACACTTATAGGGAGGATAACATTCCCATTAGAGCTTATGATATCACATGTAAAAGTTTATGATTTTTATTTAAAAAATAATAGTTTAGCCCAAAAAAATATTTTGGTTTTATAATGTTATTGATGATGTCAAATAGAGATGACATGTCATTGGTCATTATTATATATAAAAATATAGGGTTTTAAAATCCTTTTCATGCTCTGAAAGTTCAAGGTCATTTTTTATAAAAAATTACTGGGCTATATGAAAAAACCAAATTTCCAAGTTTATATCCACAATTGTCACTTCATACACAATCAAAATCTGCCAAAGCACGTTCTATATTAAAAAATGGTGTTTCAAAATCCTTTTCATGCTCTCAAAGTTCGAGGTTATTTTTTATAAAAAATTATTGGGCTATATGAAAAAACCAAATTTCCAAGTTTCCACAATTATCACGTTATACACAATCAAAATCCACCGAAACAAAAACACAAGGTGCCAAAGATGATAGGTCATTGGTAATTTTTCTATATTAAAAATAGGGTTTTAAAATCCTTTTCATGCTCTCAAAGTTCAAGGAAATTTTTTATAAAAAAATATTGGGCTATATGAACAAACCAAATTTCAAAATCCAACAAAACAAACACACAAGGTGCCAAAGATGACATTTCATTAGTCATTGTTCTATATTAAAAAGAGGGCTTTAAAATCCTTTTCATGCTCTCAAAGTTCGAGGTTATTTTTTATAAAATATTATTGGGCTATATGAACAAACCAAATTTCAAGTGCCAAATATAGGGAGGAGCCCATAAAGGATTGATATAAGTGCTCAACGCATTGACATATCTAGTGAGGATTGAGATATATAAATAATAAAATTAAGTTTATCCAACCAATGTGGGATATATGTCTCAAATCTAGCGAAAAAAAAAGTTTAGGTAAAACTCTTGTGCTTGTTTTTCCTATGTTAAAACACATCAAAGATAAACATCCTCTTGATACAGGTTCTGGAGTAGCACAAAAAATTAGTGATTTGAAGAGAGGTACATAAATTGTGGTATGAACACCTGGTAGAATGATTGATATCTTATGTACAAGTGCTATAAGGGGTTTATATGTGAAGGATATTCATCTTGATTTAAACTTTGATGCACCGAATCACTACGAAGATCATGTGCACATAAAAGGACACATCTACGAAGGAAAAAGAAGAGGAAAGATTCTACCAAAGGAGGGGAGCCTTCCAAAGTGTCAAAATCTTGCAAAGAGAAATCTGTGAAAGATGCAATAGATAAAAAAACAATGATAAGGTGGACAAAGTACCAAAAAAGGGGAAATAAAAGCAATTAGAAATACATGACAAATATAACATATTATCTTCTTTTTGATTGGTTTGCATTTTCTCAATTAACAACTAGATCAAATCGTAATATATTGTGTCTTAATTTTTCTCAAGCATAAGTGGAGTCCCATATTACAAATTAGAACAATTTTATTGAATATACAATCATTGTTGAGTGCACCAAATCTAGACTACCCTCTTTTGAAATAATTGTGTAATGGAAGGAAAATGAAATTGAGGTCATGGAAACAACGAAAGAATGGACAAGATTTCATGCATTGGAGCGATGGTTACATTACTATGCACTCAAAAGTTTCTAATGAGAACGTTGGTTTTGAAAGCTGTATTGGAGGTTTTTAATGATAAAAAAAGTTCGCAAGGATGATGTAAGGGACCATTATGTTGATCCTCAATTTCATTAAGAGCGTTAGTATATTGAGCAAGTTGAAAGCATTGAATTTTTAAAGCTTGTTTATAATTATCGCTAGATCAAAGTGATCGATGGCTCATAATATTCCTTCTTTGGATCAACAAAATTCCACAAGGAAAAGAAATCGAGCTTTAAATTATAGAAGGGTGTCACAAAATGGTTTTATGAAAACGTCGATCACAAAACCTACAATAAGGATCAACTACGACACCCCTCTATCATAATTTCTGAAACCGTTATAGGGGGTGTCGAAAGTCAGTATCTGATTTCTAAAACCACACATAGTTTTTCCAACATATGCTTGAAAGAGCTAGGATCCATGCACCATCAATCGCCATGAAGGGCTACACACATATGCCTCCTCTCCAGCATGGCATGTGAAAACAACTTTGGTTCGATTTTCACTGCATAATGACAAACAAGGACCATGTGACCTCCATTTATTTCTAAACATGGTCATTGTATATGTGATTCCCAAGTCGTAATCCAAACTATATGTATATTAAACATTAAAACCAAAGGATGAGAGCCTTTATTTTGCAAAACAAGGTTTATTTCATTAGAATATCATATATGTGTGTGAGATATTAGTTTTATTTAATTTTGTAATTTGTTTGTAACCTACGAAACTATTTTATAACCATTCAAAGGGTTAGTTTTTATAATATATTATAAAGTTAGACAATTTCACTATGGGTAAGAATACAAGTACAAACCACTAATTTTGTAAGGGTTTAGAGTTTGAAAATTATGGGACCTTGTAATGAACAAATATCTTAAGGATTTTATCAAGAAGATGCCATTTTGATTCCAAATTTGGATAATTTGCAACACTTTCTTTTTTCTATGTATTAACTATTTCAATTATGTTTTTCCTCTCTTTGAATATAGTATGATGCAACAGTTTAATTTAAATATAAGACCATGAATTTACCCAATGGTACTTATGTTCTTATTTAAAACCTTAATAGGCGCTCGACATTATCATTCATACACATTCTTTTCCTTTTCATCATTTCTTATATTCCCTTTCCCATGAATAAGAAAGCCATTCAATCCTTCTTGGGGAAAATCAACTTCCCCCAGAAGTTCATCTAAGATTATGCAAACAATGTCTAGCCATTACAAGAGATGTTTAAGAGGGATGTAGTTTATAAGTGGGATAAAAAATATAAAGATGATTTCTTCTAGATTAAAAAAGTGATTTTTGATGCTTCAACATTATACAACATGAATTTTAACAATGATTTCTTATTGTATACTTTTTCCTCTGACACATTTCTTGCATCCATTCTTACTCAAAAGGACAATCAAGGAAACACGCATACCATATCATTTATGAGTGTTGGCCTACATGAATCTGAATTTAATTATTCCTCCATAGATAAGCCATTAGGGGAATGTTGAGGTCTAAAATGGGCCTCCTAAATAAATTATAAAATAATAGTGGAAATACTAAAATAAGAGTAGATTACATCATCAAATTTTAGAGAGAAAAGATAAAAAAATACTTTTTTAACTCCTATTTTCAACTTATCTCCCTATGGGTTTACTTAAATTTTGAGCGGGAACACACGTTGGATGTATAATCTGATTCATCATCCAATGAGTACCCACGTTTCATGCTTTCGATGGACCCTACTACACGAAAAATGATAAATACATGAAAAACGTGATTGCAAACACATTTTTTCATGTATTTCTCATTTTTAGTGTAGTAGGGTCCATCGAAAGTATGCAACATGGGTACTCCTTGGATGAGGAATTAATTTTTTCATCCAATGAGTACTCTCACTCGAAATGTGAATAAAACCTTAGGGAAACAAGTTGAAAAAGTAGTTTTATTATTTTAGTATTTTTTAATCTTTTTACCTTTTTACCCTAAAAATGGTGAATCATCCCCCATGGTTGAAATCATCATATTTAATCCTATTGGTTGTTATAAAGTTTATTTTGGTTGTACATTTTTCTTATGAGGCCCATTTTATACCTCAAAAGTTCTCTTATGAAAACTGTGCAGTATATAAGGAGGTGAATCATTTTAGGCCTTATCTCTTAAAAAAACATGCTATCATTTTTGTGCCTCACCTAGAGGTTCAATCACTCTCTATCCAACAAGAGTTGGGTGAGAGGGGGGAAAAATAGATGATAAGACTTCAATAATGTGATATATTAACTAGCATAATGCATTGGTAAATTCTTTGTGGGCTGGTCATTTGACACTAAAACCCTCTTTGAATACCTCCCCTTACTTCCTCTTGTGTGGAAAAGAAATTATCATTCCATAAAACATATACCTCCTGACCCTGAAAATCTCTCAAGAATATTGAGGTGAAACATGCCTTGTTATTCAGAGTAGGATAAACACCATTCTTAATTTAGAGGAAGAAAGGCAAAAAAGCGAAAGATAATTTTTCTATGCATCGAAACTGTATCAAGCGCTAGTTTGAAAAGTAATCTATGGGGAAAAAGGAGTTTGGTTTGTGAGACCTAGTATTAAAATGGGATAAAACCAATGAAGATAAAGGTAAGCACACCAAAATTCAATCCTTGTGGATCATAACCTTTGTTTTTCATGACAATCTTAGCCACCATACCTACCATCTCCAATCCTTATATGGGAAGATGGACTCTCTTCCTGTCAATGGATAAGATCTCAAGCATTATTTTCAATATAAACCTAGGGTTTTGTTTCTACCTATGTACATATTTCTTTCCTTATTTGTTTTTTTTGTTTTGTATGGTTTATGTCATGTCTTGTCCTTTCCTTTGTCGTTTTTCTTGTCAGTCGATGTAAATAAGACCTTTTGTGGAAGTGTTTTATCTAGTTGTAAACAATATGGTGAAATTTTAAAAAGGATTTGTGACATACAACAACACTTGGTTAACTTTAAGTCCCTCTTCTTTGCTCGAGTTAGATCTCTTTAAGGTCAATTATGTTTGAATGGAAAATACGATCCATTTTTATGGAAAGATTGAATCAGAACCATGATGCCCATATCTATTTTAGGATCTCCATTCCTTGACTCAATATTATAATTTAATGATGTTTCTAAAATGCTGATCCAATTGAGTAGAGAAGGGAAATGATAAGTTCAAAGGCGAGCATACTAATTTCAGAGATATATAATAGTCTCCAAAGGAACAACCTATTTTTATCTTAACAATTTGGGATCCCTCTTCCACCCTAGTGATATAAATGTTGATAAAATTCCAATGAGCATATTGAAAATAAAATAAGGAGTGAAATAAGAGAGGATTCTTATGCAAGGGGGTGAAAGAAAATTCGTCATGGTAATGAACAGGTTCGCTGGTAGCAAAGAAATTCTTGTGTTCCTATAGTGAATCTTCTAGGGTAATTAACATGCCTACTAGAAGTGGAGAAACACCAGAGATGAAACTAAAACTCTGATCATTTCAAACTCGGAACTATATACTATCCTTCTCCAAGATTGAAAAAATTGTGATGAGGTAAGCTTTGAATTTTTTTTTTTAGCTGAGAAATGGAATAGGAGAGACTATAGATATAACTAGGATAAGTGGGTAAGATGAGGCAATATACATGATGAATCAATACTTCCTGGAATACTAGACAATGTGCATAAATCTAAACTTGAACAGGGAAGTTGGGGTTCTGCTAGTGAATTTCCAAGTGTTGTTGCTACAACACCCTCCAAAAGTTTTCCTATATTAAAAATTTGGATCCTCCACTTGATCATGCGAACTATCATTTATAGTTGTTATAGCTATCCCATAATTTCCTTTTAAGTTTCTAAGTCTGTTTTTGAAGGAATTCCAAGTTTTGTCTTTTGTTAAGGGAAGTGCCGTTTTTTGTGAAAGGTAGTTATGACACACCTTTAAGAGGAAACTCCAGTGACTTATTTCATGCTAATGGATTCTAATAATCATATTTTCATGCAGTGGAATCATTCTCAAGGTATTACACATTTTGTTTGCAGTTGACACTTATGCCAAAAGGTGTATCTTAAATGTGGCACTTAGAGGTAAGTGTTGTTTTTTTGTCATTTCAAGAGATGCATGTTGATTTTGTATGTTGAGTGTTTCATCATTGTGAGGTTGGTCATTTATAAGTGTGTGATCATGTTCAAGTCTTGTTACATGATCTGGTTTTATCCCTCTCTCTTATTGATCCCACACTAAGTCAATTTTGGAGTTTTCTTATCTTCCCAACTTGCCCGACTAAGCATTTATCCTTTTTCCTCCTAGAACTGTGCACTGTGAAATCAAAAGCCTCAGTTAATCATCCTATGTTTTATGCAACCAAATCACAAAAAATAATGTAAACTTTCAAATGGGAACTGTAAACTCAAAATTCCAACCGTAGCCAAAAAACCCCCAAGAAACATGAAAAAGAGCCCAAAAATGAAAAGTGTGTATTGTGGAACAATGATTTTTTTTCTTTAAGGGTAAATTTAAACATTTTTTAAAAATGACAGTAGAAAAAAAAAAGTGTTGATGCTAGAATAACAATTTTTTTTTCGGGGTACAATTTCAACATTTTTTAGTAATGGTGTTAAAGATAAATAATGGTGTTGGAATAGGCTCTCCTGCAAGCTGTGAAATCGGTCCATTTTGTATATTTTTTATTATATTTAGTCTAGAGCAAGGATTTTGGGGTGGGTCAAATCCCCTAATCCATTGTAAATGGGTCAAGGGTAGACCAACAGTTCGCAAACCACGATTTGCGGACCATTGGATGCGTAGGCTAAAATAGTATAAGTAGTTGAACCTTTTTGAGTTGTAAGAAAGACTAAGAATGAAAAGAGATTGATGCTAAGTGTGAATCAATAGACCTGGTTAGGATTTTTGGGTAAGGACTCCTTTTTCTATATGCGCGGAGGGCCTTTGTCCTGTTGTGTGCAGCTATTGTGTGCACAGGTTGGGTTTTGGGGTATTGTAAGTAGATCTGAAGGATTAATGAATGCGTAAGTATTTTTGAATATCTGAATCCATTGGAATTGCTGTGATATGAATCTGTGATGTTTGGTTACTTAATATATGCTGCTATATTATTGATTTAAGCTACGAACATACTTGTGTTACTTACTTATGCTACGGTCTGGATTTGTTCTGTTTCACTTCATGCAAGAATATCTAGAATAGTTGCATTATTGTTATGTGAGTTCATGACCTGTTGATTTCTATGAATATCATCATTATGCACTTGTGGATGCGAAGGGAATCTGTAGATATAGGCTCTATGATACAAGATCTGGTCACTCTAAGGTTGAACGCAGCTCTGCATGACATACCTACCCTCTCCTAGGGTGCGGAAACCTGGTTCTAGCACCCACCCATACTACTTCGGGTGAGAATTTGGCCTGCGCAAGTAGGTCACTGCTGAAAGGACCAGTAGTATAGGGGTTTGTTGGCAAAACTTGAACAACCGAACTTGGGTCGGGACCCCTCGAGCCAACAAATGGTTCTGTTGCCAGGAACGGGAGAATTTTGAGAGAGGGATCGAGTAATGCCAAGGCCATACTAGAAGCCTGAGAGAAAGGAAATTGATGAATGGTTTGAACAGAAATTTTAGGAATTTGTCATAAAATAAAACCGTAATGAGAGGTTGACCACCAAAGAGTGGAAGAATAAGTACATTTTCACATAGATATTCAATATCTTCTTTGTAATGATTGCGATCGAGCTCCAGGAGTGGCTCGCAAGGTTGGTAGAATTTTAGAAGTGTTGGAAGGATGAGCGGGTCACAGAGTGGACCCCCCAACTAATCCAACAGTTAGAAAAGGCTGAAAACACCATCACTCGCATAGTGGACCATTGGGTAAATAGTGTGATAGGAGGATTTGTGATAGAATTTGCCATTGATCAGTTTGTATCCTACTCTGAAGCAGTCGAAGATTCTTCAAGGGGTTCTGAGGTAAGTTTCTAAAGACCTTGCCATGACTGATTAAGATATTATTGTGCGAAAAGAGTATTATGTGCAGCCATACCGAGTGAATGACCTTTGATCTAGACAGGAGCACAACGTGAAGTGGAAAATACTACATAACCAACCTAGAAGGAGAGAGATTGGTCTATAGTATGGTAAGAGAAGCAGCTTCACAGAGTCCTCCAACCACACCGCTTTCAAACCAGCCTAGGGGTAAGAATTCACCAACACCTCCGCCACCGGAGGACGACATGGTTGTGCACATGAAGTTTCCAACCTTTAAGGGTGTGGGAGATGAAGACATGCATCAATTTTGGTTTGTTGTGGGATCAGTATGGACTGCGCAGAACGTAGCTAGTGATGCAGTGAAAAGGTCACAATTGTCCCTTTCCTTCGAAGGAAGAGCCTTGGACTGGTACATGGGATACATCAGCCAAAACACAAATGCAACCATTGAAGATATTAAGAATGCCCTGAAACAACAATTTAAGAAACCTAAGTCCTACTCTCAAATCGTGGTTGATCTAAAGGATTTCAAGCAAGGGCCTTCTGAATCTGTGTGGAAGATAGATCAATGACTAAAGAAGGTGATCAGAGAAGGGGGATTCCAATATGATGAAAGATAGCACACAAAATGGTTCATTGCTATGTTTCTACCTCACCTGCGCGTACCTTTGGGGCACCAAAATTTCAAATTGCAGGAGAAATCCTTAGAGGGTTTCATGAAGTTAGAAGTCGTGCCTTGGGACGAGACTCAGCTGGGCATCCAGCAAATCCAAGGACAACTGGAAGCGATGCACATAGAGATCCAGAACCTGCGGAAGGAACGAGGGGCAGAGGCTAGCCACGAGAGATGGTGCATACGATTCCGGGTGAATGGTCATACCAAGGATAACTTCCCTCTATTAGCAGACTATATACAGGTCGGGGGACCTAGCCCATTGCGCCCTAGGGAAGATGCGGGACCCAGTGGGCCAGCACTATGTTGCGATGATTGTCGTGTTGCAAGGCTGCATGATACCAGCCATTATCCCCGCCTTGCTGCGTATGTTCCAGAGGTAAAGCGGAAATGGTGTAGGTTCTGCAGATTGAAGGGACATGATGAAAAGAACTGCCAGACGTATGATTTGATGATTGATCAAGGAAAATTATATAGAGTAAAATCAGACCCTATGTCGCCAAGAACCCCTGCAGGCATAGGTGGCTCCCCATCAAGGGGCAGGGGAGGAGGGTGAGGTGGAAGTGCAGGGCGGGGATGAGGTCAGCTAATATGTTATAACTGTGGAGAAGCAGGACACTTTGCAAGGGACTGTCCAAACCCTACAATGCAATCCTGCCGGTATTGAAGACAGCTGGACCATGTGATTGAAGATTTTCCAATCTTGATAGCAAAAATGCAAGAAAAGAAGCCGACACCTACACAAAATGTGTAGAGAGTTAAGGCTGAGTTGCAAGACAAAGATCCAAGTGTGAATGTTGTGACACACAGTGGGATGGCCACCAGGGGACCTGAGGAGGAGGCTGCGATGGAACCTTTGATCCAACTAGATATTATCAAACAAGAAGGTTTGGACCTAAGAAAGGGAAAAGAAACATTTGTCACAGCTCGCAAGGACTTTTCTGAGGCAGAGGCAGCTACTGCTCAGGCACCTTTGAAACTCAAGGCAAATGAGGACGTCGAGCCCTTTTTGCAGGCATGTATAAAGCTACTGCACAACCCAAACGCTGTGGAGAATCTTCAGGCATTAATAGATAGCTACACAACACGACCCACTCTACCCCCAGAGGTCAAGGATGTGCACAAGCTATACAGGTATAAGAAACACATCGAGAAAGAAATGTCGTTGACTGCGCAGATTGGTGACTACAAAATGAATCAGGTTATTTTGGACCTAAGATTAGATGCGAACGTGCTACCTAAACATACGTGGAAACGAATGGGAGAGCCTAAGTTGGAATGGTCCACTATTCAAATACGCATGGAAAATCAACAGAAAATCATCCCACTAGGAATGTTGTCTAAAATTACGGTGGACATCGTAGGAGTAAAGGCCCGAGCCAACTTTGAGGTAATTGAAATTGTAGAAGATGCGAACCCCTACCCTGCGCTTTTAGGGCTGGATTGGGCCATAGATATGGGTGGTATATTCAACCTCAAAAAGAGAAGCATGGTGTTTGAGAATAACAGTACAAGGGTGATAGTACCATTAGATCCTGCGGAAGGTGAAAGATACACAGAGCCAGTGCGTGATGAAGAGGAGGTGGATCATATTTACAAGTTGATTGCGCAGAACGAAGATTGGATCAACCCCATGGAGGGAGGATTACTCTGCTGGGAAAAGGACAGTGAATGCTTCTTCGACTCTGATGGGGAAATGGAGAATTGGCAAAACCGGTTGCACTATGTCTCAGCACTGTGATGTCTTCGAGTCACAAGGGACTTTTACTGCATTTCCTCATAGGTAAGAGACCTACCCTACTTTTATGGTTCGAGTAGCATTAAGGAATTTCTGCAAGCATTCAAAGCCGAGGTTCCCAAAGGACGAAGGCTATGGGCCTTTAAGCTAGCCATGCATGGAACACCTACGCGCTGGTGGGAAACGTATGAGGAGGAATTCTAGGATTGGGAGGAATGTCAGGATATGATGATCCTATGATTTGAAGCCCCAACCGGTGGGCGGGTCAAGACATTCCTTGGATCAGAAGATCCATGTGAATATCTGTTCGCATGGGAAGAACAGTGGTGTGACAGGATGACTAAAGAGTGGGTTCAACTATTAATTCATGCCCTAGGGAAACTTCCTTCTGCATGGTACTTAGATGCGGAGCTACATCGGTGCACCCACCACTGGGAGAAGTTGAAGGAAGAGTTTCTGGCAACATTTTGGTTCATAGGCGGGACGAAGGTGCTTGACGCAATCTTGTGGGATGTTGACACTGGAGTATGGGGTGAATCGCGCCTATTTATCGCACCAGAAAAACCCACCTAGGAAACACGAATACCAGGCATGGCCAACTACCATAGCCTGGCCCCAACAGAGGGTAAGGATGATCTGTGAACTGCATCTGACTTAGAATTGGAAGGGGTGTGCACGGCTACTAGGCCGCTCAAGCTGTGAATAGGTAGCAATGGACGCACCCTATGTTGGCTAAGAATGGGAATGCGAATACAGAAGGCAGAGTTATCATATATTCAACGACTCTCACAAGGAGGAAACGACTGCATTCACTCCTCGACCACGCAGGGTATTACCTAAAGTTTTTTTGGGAATATGTGCTACTTATAGCGCCTCTGAGAAACTTGTTTATGCAAGGGGTCCAGTTCAGTTGGAATGAAACCTGTCAGGAAAACGTGTCTTTGTTTTTTCGGTACCTTAGGAGCAAGCCTATGTTGGGGGAGGATGTGCAAGAGGTGTGGGCATTTCGTCCAAGCTCAACAGGTACGCTGAGTGCACATATGGAGCGAAAAAGTGACAGTTTAAATAGTAAAATATGGTAAAGAGGAAAAGTTATCGTTGATTGGAGCGGCCGGCTGGAAATTAATGGGGCGATTCCTTGAGATTTTTTACCGTTTACTTGATGGTACATTCCGAGTGACATTTAACCTACTGTTGGATGACCATAGGCACTATAAAGTAGGATGAATAGCTCAGACAACAATTCCGTATCACTTCCGTAACCTGTATGTAGTTTCTATATGTTGCACAGTTCTATGGGCCTGTAGCATCTTGTTCATGGCAACATAACCCACTCCCACAGCTGATAGGCCCCCAGAATCGAAAGCCCCTTTTCCCACTAGAATAACAACTCCTAGTCCCGCGGAAGCTTCAGTACCTATAGAGCTTGAACTTGAAGAAGTCATGATTGGGTCGGGGGATGAAAAAATCGATAGGATAATTGCGATCTGGCTCCCCCCATGGAGGAGTGGCTTCATACCTGGTGAAAAGAGCATCGAATGAGCCTGTGCAATAGGGGTGACCCCCCCTATTGACCCCAAGGAAACTGCAGGACCGAGCGCAAGGGGCTCGGACGTAGCCGTGGAAAGAGACTCATAACTACCATAGATCACCGACAAGGACGCCGGGGCCGGTCCACAGCTGGAACTGAGCGGACAAGGGACAAATATCTGATATACCACCTCCCTCCATAATACAAAGCTGCCAGGCGAGCCTGAAAAGGGACCTCGAAAGAAGCATCGTGCCCAATTCTAGGAATATGATGCGACGGTCACGCTAACTGACGGTGACCTCGAGCAAATAACGGACGCAATTACACTAGCTACAAAGGATATATGGGCATCCATAGAGGAACAACAGAGGGCTACAATTAACACCTTTTTGACTGAGCTCCACGCCCTCCAGTGGAAGGCAGATACAATGCAGAACAACGTAACTCAGAGACGGGCTCCCTTGGCAACCAGTAGTACAGTGCTCACTTCGAAAGAAAGCCATCTCTGCTCTTTTCCGAGCACTGCCCTTGTAGGAACCCAACTCCAAGCAGATACATGGATACACTTGGATCTGGCTAAGTTTTCCAATGAGGCATTACAGGGTCTCCACACCACTATGATCCGGGAGACCCACCAGCGAGACCTGTAGGTGCATCAATAGCTCGATGTGGCCAAGTGGGCCATCACGTGGAAAAACACAGAAAATTCCCTCATTATATCGCAGCAGGTGGAGCTTGAAACAGTGATCCACCAACTCTGCACAGAGGTTCTGGACGAAATCCCAGCCGCAGCTACACCTCAGGCCAAGGTAGAAAGTATGGTTGTATTAGTAAAAGCGTCATGGATAGAAATTCAGATCATCAAGGCACAACTGGAGAAGCAAATCTCCAACTTATAGGTTGCATTGTAGCCTACCATGCCGCCAGAGGTACGAGCCTAATGTGCTGCGCTGGTGGCCAAAGATACGAACACTATCACAAGGAAAATTGCTCAGGGCACCCAGTTTCTAGAATCATCCATGCAGCTCTAGACCATGGTCTAGTTCAATCCGGTCCTCCGAAGGTTAATCAATACTTATGACAGCAGGAAGAAGCTTTTGCACAAGTCGAGGCTACATTTCCCACCTCGATGCCTGCACAATGGTTAACACATTTGAGGACCAGCAGCACTCTCCAGGATGCGATTAAGAAACTACGGTGCAAGAAGCATGCCATCAAGGAACAATTAAAGCCATGGGCTGCCACAACCCTCCAGCTCTCACAAGATGCCGATGGTGTGGTCACGCGACTAAAACAAACATTGGAAAATGTCATCGCGACAACCGAAGGACCAACATCCCAAAAGCTTATGGACCTTGCGCAGTGCGCCGCAACTCAGAGTCAAGAGGTGCTACCTCCACTAATCGCTTCCCTCACTGCAATATGCGTGCAGGTGGAGAACCTACTATCGTAGTGACTTGGGATGAGTCACAAGATATTGTTAGGGGACTGTTGGAACAGGGTCTCCTGCAAGCTGCGAAACTGGTCCATTTTGTATATTTTTTATTATATTTATTCTAGCACATGGGTTTTGGGGTGGGTCAAAGCCCCTAATGCATTGTAAATGGGTCAAGGGTAGAACAAGAGTCCGCAAACCACGGTTTGTGGACCATTGAATGCGTAGGCTAAAATAGTATAAGTAGTTGAACCTTTTTGAGTTGTAAGACAGACTAAGAATGAAAAGAGATTGATGCTAAGTGCGAATCAATAGATCTAGTTAGGGTTGTTGGGTAAGGACTCCTGCTGCTATGTGCGTGGAGGGCTTTTGTCCTACCGTGTGCAGACTCTACTGCTGTGTGCGCAGGTTGGGTTTTGGGGCATTGTAAGTAGATCTGAAGGATTAATGAATGCGAAAGTATTGCTGAATATCTGAATCCACTAGAATTGCTGTGATATGAATCTATGATATTTGGTTACTTAATATATGCTGTTGTATTATTGATTTAAGTTGCGAACATACTTATGTTACTTATTTATGCTACGGTCTAGATTTGTTCTATTTCACTTCATGCAAGAATATCTAGAATAACTGCGTTATCGTTATGTGAGTTCATGATCTGTTGATTTCTGTGAATATCATTGCTGTGTGCACGTGGATACGAAGGGAATCTGTAGATATAGGCTCTATGATACAAGATCTGGTCACTCTAAGGTTGAACACAACTCTGCTTGACTTACCTAACCTCTCCCAAGGTGCGGAAACCTGGTTCCAACACCCACCCATACTACTTTGGGTGATACTTTGGCCTGTGCAAGCAGGTCACTGCTGAAAGGGCCAGTAGTATAGGGGTTTGTTGGAAAAACTTGAACATCTAAACCTGGGTCAGGACCCCTTGAGCCAACAAATGGGACCCTAAAAACATTAAAATTCCAACAATTTTCATCCATATCATTAAATATAAAATACAATTACTTTAAAAAACCCTAAAATTATAACTGTTTTCAACCCTATCATTAAAGATAAACTATCATAACGCATAAAAACCTTAAACTTTTGAAAAATTTTCAACCTTGGAATTAAAAAACCTTAAGTTTTCAACATATTTCAAACTTGACATTATGAATAAATTATATGACTAAAAAAAACTTTAAAAATGAACACTTGAATGAAAGAGTCATTATTCCAAGGGTAATTTTTATTTTAATGGCTAAAACTATAGATATTTTCAATTCACAGCCTAAGAAAACTTATCCAACCTGCACATAGGCCCGTGGCCTAGGGGCCCTGAAATACTAGGGCCTTTAAGCCATGGGCCTGAGTAGGCATGCCTAGCTCTCCTATCCATAGGCCTGTGACCCAGGTTCCTTGGGCCACAAGCCTGTGCAAGGGCGAGAGAAGTGACCCCATCCAAGCTCATGGTACATGTGCCTGGGGCGCCTAGAGCCCTTGGGTTGCGACCTTGGGTGGGAGCATGAGCACGTGAGGCACCCTTGACTAGGCCCATGTCCCATGAACCTTAGGCGCCAAGGGCCCCTGGGACGTAGGCCTGGGTGTGGGCGGGGCCTTGGGCGCCTAGGGCCCTTGGGTCACGAGATTGGGTGGGAGTGGGCGAGGAACCCCCACCTAGGCCTAAGGCCAAGGGGCCCTGGGTGCTTAGGATCAATTATGAGAATCACCCCTAGGCCCCCAAGATATTTCCTAGGGTTGATTCTAGGAATCTCCTAGGGTATCAACTAGGGTCGATTCTGGGAATCACCCATTATCGATTTCGAGAATTGCCAAGGGTTGATTTTAGGTATCACCTACGGTCAATTACTTGTATCATCGAGGGTCGATTCTGGGTATCGCCCACCGTATATTATAGTCATTTCCAAGGGTTGATTCCAAGTATCGTTGAGGGTCAGTTCTGGGAATTTCCCTGTGTTGATTCCAAAAATTTCCCCAGGGTGCCCATGGTATTGATTTCGGGTATCACCTAGGGTATCTATTCTGGGAATTGCCCAAGGTCGATTCGAGGAATCACATAGGTTTGATTCTAGGAATCACCCAAGGTAGATTCTAGGCATCGCTTAGGGTCGATTCTAGGCATCACCCAGGGTCAATTCTGGGAATCGCCCTTGGCCACCAATAGCCAAGGTTGATTATGATAATCACTGAGGGTCGATTCCAGGAATCACATTTGGTCGAATCCAGGAAGTGCCCTGGTATCGCCCAAAGTTGACTCTAGGCCTAGGGCTAGGGTCGATTCCAAGAATTGCCTAGGGTTTATTCTGGGAATTAGCAAGGGTTGATTTTTGGAATCGCCCAAGTTTTCTTACGAGAATCGCCTAGGTCCACGGTCGATTCCAAGAATTGCACATGGTCGATTCCAGGAATTTCCCAGGGTCGATTCCAGGGATCGCCCGGGGTCAATTTTGGGAATCATCCTGGGCATCCAGGGTATCTCTCAAGTTCAATTTCGGGAATCTCCTAAGGTTGAATTCAAGAATCGCCCAGGGTATCGATTATGGGTATTATCTGGGGTCAATTTAGAGAATCGCCCATGTTCAATTCCAGGAATTTCCCAGGTTGATTCCGGGAATTTCCGAGGGTAAATTTCAGGAATTTATCAAGGATGATTCTTAGAATCACTCAGGTTCAATTCTAGTAATATCGCAAGGTTAATTCCAGGAATCAATAAGGGTCGAGTTCGTCTATCGCCTAGGGTCGATTATGGGTATCACCTAGGGTCAATTCTAGCAATCACCCTTGGGCGCCCAAGGTGAGGGTAAATTTTAGGAATCACCGATGGTTGATTCTCAGAATCACCCAGGGTCAATTATGAGAATCATCTAGGGTCGATTCCAGGAATTTCCCATGGTGTATTCTGAGAATCATGCATAATTGATTCTGGGAATCGCCCAGGGTCTATTCCGAGAATCGGTGCAAAGTTGATTCAGGGAATTGCCTAGGGTTGATTTTGAGAATCACCCCTAGCTGCTTAGGTCTAGGGTTGATTTCGGGGATCACCCAAGGTCGAATATCCCCTTGGTGCATAGGTCGAGGTTTTTTGAGTAATCACCTCTCGGTGCCCAGGGTCGATTTCGTGAATCGTCCAGGGCCGATTCCAGGAATTTCCAAGGGTCGTTTCCGGGAATTTTCTAGGGTATTTCGAGAATTTCTTAGGGTGGATTATGAGAATATCCTAGTGTTGATTCAAAAAATTTCCTAGGTTCAATTCTGGAAATTTCCCTTAAGCACCGAGGGCCAACGTTGATTTCGAGAATCTCCTGGGGTCGATTATGGGAATCATCTGAGGTCGATTTCGGAAACCACCTAGGGTTGATTATGGGAATCACCCTTAGGTTCCCAGGGCCCCTGGGGCCCAAGCATGGGCGGGGGCACCTCACACGCCCCTGCCCAGGCCCATGTCCCAGGGCCCTTAGGCTATGGGTCTGGGATAGTGTGGGCAAGGTGCCCCTGCCTTGGCCTGCGACCTAGGGCCCTTGGGTGCCCATAGACAATTCCAGGAATCGACCCTATGTACCTAGGGCCCCTAGGCTACGAGCATGGGTGGCAGAGGGAGAGGCGCCTCGGCTTAGGCCCGAAACCCTAGGCGTTCATGCCCCTGGGCTACAAGCCTAGGTGCATGTGGGTGAGGTTTGCAGACATAAAGGATCCATCTTGAGAGGAAAATGACCAAACTGAAGCTCAAATTATTATGGAACAAGACAATAATGAAACTCTAGAAAATGATGAGCATGGATTATATGATATTATTGATTAAATTTAAGTTATTCTTGCAAACCAAGCTCATTTTTTGGAACTATTCAATAGTTATAGTTGTAATGTTTTGACTTTGATATTTTATGAGAAGAATACGTATTCAATTATTGTTTTTATATGTTTAATATTTTTATTATGTGATTTTCAATTTAATTTTTATTTGAATCATTATTTTTTGAAAAAAATGTGATTATTATTAATTTTTGACATAAATTCATAAAATTTTCTATTTTTAAACTTTCTTTGTTAAAAAATTCTCATAAAAATTGTTTATTTGACATGAAATTTTTAGCAAACAAAACTCAAAACATGTATTTAGTTTGTTATATCTATATTCAAAATTTTTATTTTTATGTCAAATGTTAAAATTTATTGTTTTTTTAGTGATAATTATTTGATTTGCATTGAAATATTAATTAAAAATAGATAGATATATAGAAAATCGTAACTTTAAAATATACTATGAAAAAAACCCAAGATCTCACTACAAAAAAAAATGAAATAAAAAGAAAAAACACAAACTTGAAAAACACTTAAAAAAGAAATATCTCAGGGAAGAAGAAGAAGAAAAAGATGAAGAATACTTCAAAAAAAAATTAATTTTAAAAATACTTATCCACATTTAATACATTAGAAAAAATAAAGTGTCAAAATAAGTCTTCTAAAAAATGGGGTTGATGCTACATCAACACTTTTCAAAATCAACATGAAAATCACTAACAAATTTTTGAATCAACAATTTTCAAAATCAACATGAAAATCATTAAAAAAAAAGTTCTGAATCATTTGGGTACCTATTCTCAGTGAGGCGGGGGAGGCATGCCTATGCCCGCCAAGATGACAAAGTACAAAGAATAATGGTGCGCTCAGTAAAATGAGACTGAGCTATAAAGTACATGATATGCTGGCATAAAATGGGCCAGACAAAAACATAATGGATACCACATACATACTGCGCCTAGGACAACAACTAGGAATGACTACAATAATATCTAAGTACATGAGACATAATAACAACCAAAGAAGCCCTGATAAACATGAAAGGGTTTTGAAAACATGAATGGATCATCTGAGTAATACGTGCATGAAATAGGCACTGCAAGCGGCTGGAACATAACCCATCAAATCTATGGAGATGCAGCTAAGGTTGTAGCATAATATGAGGTCATCTAGGCATGTGGGGGGCTACCTGAGGGGCCACTCCATCATGAGGGCTAAAATATCTCACACACACTCAAGAATCACTAGGACAATTTGTTGGATCACCAAACCATAAAGTATATGAATATCGATCATGCTGAAGTTGAGTGGATGAGAAACAATCAAGTCAAAGTGAAATGAGGAGTCCCTTTGCCTAATCTGAGGTACCGAAAAATAATGGAAGCTGGAACCAAGGTACACATCCCTCTAGACCTGTCTTCTGGAATGAATGTGTTGATGTCGACATAAGGAGGTCCACCATAGGTGAGGCAATGAGGGTCCTCAACTAAGGCAGGAGGGAGCATAGTAAAAGTGACTGATTGACTGACACCAAGGATGATGATGGAAGAGGGGATATTGACTAGTGTATAGATGACTTCCCTTGTCAGAGCATAAAAAGCATGGATGACCTAGTAGTGATTAACTCGACTCTGGAGGGGACGAGAGACAGTATGAATGGAGACCAAGATGAGATACAAGAGAGAGGGACAAGGCACAAATGGATGGAATACTGTAACAAGAGGCAATAGGGCTCAGGATAGACTCCATGAAAGCGATGGTGACTCAACTTGGATGCTCTGATCAAGGGCGACTCAATGAGGCTTCCACACAGAATAGGCCTAGTGGGGACCATAAAATCATGAGAAAAAGATGGTTACTCATGACAAAAATCAACACATGTGTTGAAAATTATGAAGGAAAAGTTGCTTCCCAAGTATAAGCAACACAAGTAAATAAATCCGATTTTGAGAGGTGGTGAATTGACCCTTCTTGGAAAAATGGCTTCAGAGTGAAGTATCAAATCACTAAAAAAAAGGGCACCCATTTTATAGCTCGATGAGATATTTCCAACGGTGCTGACAATTCATCAAACTGAGCTACGGTTTGGTCACAATTGGTGAAAGAAAAATTAGGGTTTTTCTTTTAATAAGGCGATTTCCCTCCAATTTGATTCATTTTCTAGTGGATATGTGGTGAACTTGGAGAGGAGGAGAAGTCCCTAAATCTTATGGTGATCATATCAGACAAACTGACTGTTGGAATCAAGATCTATCAATTGGAGGTAGGTGGCCTATCCTTACTCTTCATTTTCAGTGGATTAGTTTTTCAGATTAGGTGCCCAGAGCCCAGGAACAACACTCTACCCATCCTCACGGTCAGCTCATGCTTCCTAGGCCCTGTACTGTGAGTTGAATCACAGTTTTTAGAGGGGAAAACTACGAGCTCGTAGGTACAGGGCTACAAAACCTCGAGTTGAAAGAAAGGTTGAGTTTGTCCTATTTTTTAGCTAGGAACTGGGGCTTGATTATTTTTATGCAATTTTTCTTCCTCTGAGCTGAAAAACATGTTGGGTTTGTATAGGTATGGTAAAGCTAAAGATCAACTAGAGAGAGAGATATTTGGATGCACTCTGTTCCAAGACCCAGGGCGATTAGGTGGTCCGAGGCGTACTAGCGAGGTACGGGGCAGGGAAAATTTTAAGGATGGAAATTTATCTTAAAGTTTAGAAACGTTGGTGAATCCTAATAGTCCATAATATGCAATCTGTAAAATGTTTGAAGATATCTTTGTAAAAGATTTCAAATTTCTAAGAATTTTATATAGGCTCTATTTATATTTTTGGCGATTTTTAGGGTAAAATAATTTCACACTATAAAATTTGGGCAAATCATTTTTAGAAAAAATAGAAATTAGTGAATCTTTTTTTTAGAAAAAGCATTGAAAATTAGCCCACCTGCGAATATTAGCCCCTAAAATTTTCCATGGTACGGGGTTCTCAAGCTGATTGAGAACCCACTAATGAGGGTAGGGGAGCCCTTGTTGTCTAGGATAGTTAATTATCGAGATCCAAACTAGGAGCAATTTGTAGTGCAGGGGCATCAGATCAAGTTGACCATACAAGACATTTACTTCTTGACTAGATTGATGCCACTGGGGGTGGTGGGAGATATACATCCGGTGTTACCGTGAGGGTAGAACATATCAAAGTTTGTGGAACACCATTGCAGACCAAATGCTCATGTTAAGGGCATGACCATACCGATTGGTGATCTAGTGAGGGTAGAGACACAGGCTATCATCACAATAGTATTGCAGATCTTGGGCAACCAGGCGTTTCACCACATCAATAGAGGGCAGATGATGTTAGTTGAGAGTGTATTGAGTGGGACCTACTATGGGTGGGGCCAGATGATGTTGTTGTTGGTGATACAATAGTTGTAGCTATGCAAGCGACAAGTGAAGCATGACTGTGATTTTGGTAGAGTGTTGCGCTCATTCTTCTTCAAGAAGAACCCCACACTTCAACCTCATGTATATATCCAGGATGGGGGCCCACGAGAGCCCATGATGCACCATCGGGGGTAGTGATTACAGTGAGGAGGAGGCGGGGGATTCGGATGAGTGTTGGGACCAGATGCCACTCTATATAGAAAACTATCCATACAATGGTATGAAATTTCAAGGTGACCTTGACTTGCTACTTCCGCTGGATCGAGCATGGGGACCATATGGTAAGTGAAAGTTAATATATTTTATGGTGCCTTAAAATTTATTTACAATATCTATGTGGTATTGATTTTTTACTTTTGGTATGCAGATATAGCACCGGCGAAGCTCATAGGGTATATGGGATGACCTGTAGTGCCAGGAGCTATAGAGTCTAGTAGAGCGAGAGACAATCAGGGACCTGACTATCAGGCCCTGCCGGAGGATATCTGCCACAGGTGCGAGCTGATGATGACTGACATATTTGAGTGGAGATGGCATGATCTTGAGGACCAGTACATTAAGGGGTGTATCGGTCTAACCTCTAAGTGGCGAGGCCATGCGACGCATGGCGATGGATGATCAGACTATGTGGGATCTTCAGGTTGTGGGAGTCGAGCCATTGAATCGGGACCCTCCAGATACTGATTAGATGTAGGGGAATGTGGTGCCCCTAGTTTTGATTTTTGCAACATGCTATGGGCATGTCAGATGTATTATATTAGAGGACTCCAAAACATTTATGATTTTTTGGACACATATTATGGCTATGCATCTTTTTATATATAACGAGTATATGGTTCACCAATTGTTTTATGATTATTATCTTCTATTAAATGCATGTGATAAGTGCCAATACAGAATATTGTTTGCAATACTATATACATAGTGATTATGGGCTCTAGGTACATGATTGAATGTAATGGTTTCAAATTCACGCACTAAGAACTTCACTTGCAAATATCTTCTAAAAAGGACATGGTTAGTCACACGATACACACCATTCACTTGCATGACAAGAAACAAGGAATCTAAACAAACATGAAGATGAAGGATGCAATAGTCAAGGGAATTGACTAACAAACCTATCACTGCATCATATTCAGCTTGATTGTTGGTGGTAGATCCAATGCAGATGCCTTTGGAGAGGACTAATGAATACATGGGGGTAAAAATGGCCTAAGCTATCGAGGGTATATTCCGAGAGAAGAGACTTGCACCTGTTGAGCTGCATTTTTGCCCAAATTTTCACGATATTTATTGCATAATTATATGCTTCTACCTAGTGTTTGTTCTTTTAAGCTGATGAATAGAGGCATTTAGAAACATTAATTATTAAATTATAAATTCTTGTTATTAATTAATTTGAAGTGTGTTTTGTGTAATAGTTTTATTAATAAATGGTTTCTTGGTGGAAGGTAAATAAGTCTAGTCCAAGACATATTTAAGTACGAATTCACCTTAACATCTACAACCTCTTCTTTGTATCCCGATAATGAGGAGCAACACATTCTTTGCAAGGCTCTCAGATTTCCATGACAACCATGTGTTACCATGTAAAATAATCACTGAGAATGTTGGTTCATTAATGTTTGTTGATTGCTAGCTTCCTAATTTTTGGATGATGAGGATCGATTTTTCCCCAACATAGCATCAACCCTCCACTTGGTTATAATAGTGCTAGCAAAGGTTAGAATTTATGGTTGACCTTCAGTATGCCCATGGCTTAGAGCATGGCTGGCTGTTTGTTGCGATGTCTCCAAAAGTTTATTATTTTCCATTATATATGGAAAGCCACCTTTCGTTCATTATTTCATTAATGTTAGCTGAGATTGAAGTTCCATCACCAAATTTCTTCATAAAACTAGTTATTACAGAATTGAGTGTGGAATTGAGTGTTGATTAAGATTGTTGTAGGTGAAAATATGCATTCCGTGATCAAATGGTGAATAATCTTCAAATTACGACACACGAGTTTTGTTCAAAGCACCATCATTCAGGTAACCCAGAAATATTTTGGCAAAATTCGTCTTCATGAAGGAGTTATGGACGAGGGAATATTCTAGTGAAAATTCATTAAACATAAACGGTTTCGGTTCTGAACGGTTTTGGTTCTGAACGGGTCAGCATTACAAGTGTGGTTTTATCGAAGTTAGAATTACTTCAAAATGATTTGGAATTAGATAGTTTAGACACTGTTGATCTTGTAATGTCTCTCGAAGAAGATTTTTATTTTGAGATTCAAGATAATGAAGTCGATAAAATTAGCTCGGTGAATATTGCAATTGAATTTGTAGCTTGACATCCTCAGCCTAAGTAGTGATTAAACATGTTTTATGAAGAATCATTGGCATCGACATCAACCCAAAAAAAGGAAGAAAAATCTAAACAACTTGGGTTAGTTTTTATGATCTTTTGACTCAATTTATACATTCATCAGATGTCTGGCATCAACTCGATCCATTCAAAATTGGATCCTCTTATTCTAGTCTTGAATCATTTGATAATTCTAAGTTTGTATGTGTGTGCAACCAAGGGCCTAAATAACTAGGTAGTGTTGCTGCTATTCGAGGGGAGCGATTTCATAGGGATCGAGGACATACAAAATAAGGAACATAAAATTTGGATAACACCAGCTCATCACACCAGCTCAGAACTAAATTGGAAATCAAATATCCTTGTTTTGATTTTGTTTAATTCATATTAACCAACTATCCTAAAATTTCATCCCACGTAACCATTGATCTATTAAATTAGAGTTGTGGCATTGCTACAAAAAGGAAAAAGCTGCGCACTAAGGAAAGAGGGGAATTTGTCATTTAGATAGGGGCAATTTCTTAGATGTAAGGTAGAATTTCCCAAATATAAAGTCGAAATTCTCAAATGTAGAACCAGCATCGAATTTTGCAGGAGTGTAATGGAGACATGAAATTGTTGTGTATAAAACTTAAATTGTTGTGCCAGACATGTAAATTGATTTCCAGACGCTGTCTTAACAATACATGATCACCTTCAAGTGATGTTGTGAGAAGAAGAAATTGTGCATGCTTAATTTTGAATTCCATTTTTTGATGTTTTAAAACCTTTCCTCAGTTGCATTAAATCGGCTTACTCCAGGCGTGGAAGGGCCCACCACATCTGGAGTTAAGCTTGATCAATGAGCATAGGATAATTAGATGTGTGCGATTTTAAAGTTTCATGTTTCTATGTGAATGTGTGGTTCAATTTCAAATCATTTCAGTCATCTTCATATTGCGCAAATCAATGGACTAAAGGGGAGCATTCATGATATGGGCGCATCCAATTTTTGCATTTGAATATGGAATTAGAACATATTTTAATACTTCGAATTTGAATATGGAATTAGAACAAAGTTTAATACTTGGAATTTGAATTTGGAATGAGAATAGATTTTAATGATTTGAGCTTGAGTATGGTTTTCATTACATAATATCTTTGAATGTTTGCAGGTTTAATGCTCATTCGATTTTTTTATATGCATTGCGAGACTTCGCTTGATAGTTAGATTTCTTTTTAATTTGAATCCTTCTTATTTTCATAGTGTAATAATTTCCTTGAAAGCGAAAGTTTGAATGCGGATTTGATTGTGCAGGTAGAGGTATCAATTCAAATGCAGTGTGATTTATTTTTAGTTTCATGATTTGATTTTGAAGTAGGTTTGTTTTTTAATAGTTCCTTTTCATTTAGATAGAATGTTTTTCATAGGTTATTTGCAATACGGTTTTCAATAGGATCTTTCAAGTGTTATTTTCACGTAAGTATTTTTATTTCTGCAACAATTAAAACTTTCATTTGTTAATTTGAAACTTGAATTTATTATGAAGAGTAGTTCTAGTTAGTTTAATGTGTGAGGTTGTCATTAGAATAATGTGTGATCTTTTTTCTTATTAGTTTCAAGTGTTTGTTTCAAGTTATTAAGAGAAGTTAATAGATTAAGGTTTTCAAGATATCATAGGAGATTCAAAAAGTAGAATTTGAGTGCGAGAATGTTACATGATTGAGGATTTCTTTGTATTTATTTACAATTTAATTGCAATATGGAGTTTTCTTGTTAGAATTAGTTAAGTAGGTTTCCTTTTCGAGATTGTTTATTTGCCGACAAAGGTGTGTTTCATTTCAGTGCCTAGTTTATCATTACAAAGGAATATATTTATACTCTGACCATTAAGTTGAGCCAATATGAAGTACAACTCACGTTTATGACTCTCGGATTGATAATTAATATTGAGAGGTTTAATCCGACAATTAAGCTGACCAACATTTTGGCACCATTGCCGGTGAGTTGTATTTTGGCTCAAGTAAAAAATTTCTTACAGAGTTTCAAGGGTATTGCAGGACATCAGAGGGCGGAGAGTGTATGGTAAGACATTATTGAAGAGCCACACATCCACTTTTGTGGGGTTTCTCCAAAGTCTAGCCATCTTGCTTATCTCTTGAACTTTTATTTCTTTATATTGCTTATGTGTAGAAGTAGAAGCAAGCTTTAGACATTTAATTTCCAAATTTCTTTGCTTTTCATAGATTAAATAGTACTTTGATTCAACATTTTCCTTTCATGCAAGTGTGGTGAGCTTTATTTCAGCCAATAGCTTTTGAAATTCATTTATCTTCAGAATCCAATCTT
Source organism: Pinus albicaulis (assembly GCA_034641835.2). NCBI lineage: Eukaryota > Viridiplantae > Streptophyta > Pinopsida > Pinales > Pinaceae > Pinus > Pinus albicaulis. The sequence continues at coordinate 1,094,187,219 of CM076578.1, forward strand.
CAACGTTATATAATTTTTGGGGTGTTGTAAAAACCCTTGTGTACTAATCCATGTGATGAAAGAATGTGCCAGCTAACTTGTTGAGAACAAGAATATGGTATTTTGAGGAACCATTCAATGAGGAGTTTTTATGCTGCTACAGAGATGAACAACTCATCCGATGAAGAATTCACAAGTTCAGAATTTAATATCTTTCTTGAACATAAATTTAATATAATTAAATCTTTGATTTTGAAATTGGATGATTTGAAGGAACAAGAGAAGGATGAAGAACCACTGCTTATCCTTTGTGCCAACTTTCAAAATAAACACTGGCTTGGAAAGTGTCCACTTCGCGATCTAAAAGTTTGCGAAAATTGCGAGGACGGTCATGCAACTGAACATTTCCCATCACTGCCATGATTAAGAAAGGTACTCAGGGAATCAAGTAAGGAATCAAATCAACCGCCAAGTATAAAACACCATTTGATACTTGGAATAACGATTATTTTCCTGATCAGGTTCCTCTGCATGTTTATAATCCTGGAATTTCATGGCAAACTTCTGATCCTCCTCCAATTGAATATCCTACTTCATGGCCACAGTGGCCCTCGCCTTGGTCCTCATCCTTGAGCCAGATATATCCATGTCCTCAAGGATCATTTGGATCCTTATATCTAGGGAAATTTCCCATGCAAATTCAATCATATAAGCACCAACACCAACCACAATTTCTTTCCAATGAACCATTAAGTTATCCTCCTCCATAGTCCCAGCCGTGTGTGCAACGTTACCCTAACCCTAATCCATACCCTAACCCTAGTTCATACCCTAGTCCATACCCTAGTTCATACCCTAACCCTCATCCATACCATAACCCTAATCCATACCCTAGACCTAACCCTAATCCACACCTTGGACCTAACCCTAATTCTAATTTAAAACTTAGACCTAACCCTAGTCCAAAGCCTAATCCCAATCAAAATCCAAACCTTAGTCCAAGAAGTAACCAAAACCCTAGCCCAAACGACATCCTAAACCCTAATCTAAACCATTAGGTTGCACAGTAGTTTCACACACCTATTCTTCTTGTTGATTCCCATGTTGAACAAAATGTTACATCTTCCATGTTGGGAAAAGGAATGAATCTAGAAACTTCCCCCATTACCACAGAACATTCACCCCAGGAAGATGTAATCCAAAGACCACCAGAGGAGAAATATTTCATTGGAACTTGTTCTAAAAATGTTGTTAAAACTCAAAACCCTAGAATCTCTCTTAGCCATTCTTGTAAATTTGAAAATCAAATATTTGAGCCTAAACTTGAGGGATTTATCTTGTGTCTTTCACCTAGTCCCTTATGCCTCCAAGAGAGTGAATATCAAAATGTGGAAGATTTGCATTAGTTGGAAAATCACAAATATGTGGATTCCATTGAATCATGGTTTCAAGCAGTCATCATGCCATCTTATTTCCTCAGCATTCAAAAACTCTTGGTACCATATCAATTGAAGCAACTAGTTTCTCATGCTTTGGTATGTATTGAAGTCTATTCTTTAAAACTAAGTGTGAGTGTAATTAGCATTTTGTTATGCACATGGCTTCATTGGAAGTACTCCTGTACTTAAAAATGGATTATTTCACCTCTTAGGGTAAAGTAGGGTAGGAGAATAAATAAATAAAGTAGTTACAATGCTATTAGGGTTCTGAATTTTAAATCATGGCTATTAAAACTACTTTGATCCACATTAGTTGTTAACACACACATTTGTGAAAAATATTGTTGAGTACAATTCACTTTAATACGTTATGATTTTTCAAAAGTAACCATGATTAATCACTCTAATAAGTTGTCGTCTCGGATATATATTTTCAGTTTCCCTTAGAAGATACTATTGGAAAACCCCAGTGGTGGACCATTCTTGTAAATATCATAATGAGCTATTCAAGAGAACACTAGAATTCTTCACTCAAATAATCTTTCAATCATTGTCTAGGATATCTTTAATAAGTCTTTAGGGTAGAGGAATTAGCCAACAATGAGTAGTCATTAAAAACTTTTCACTCCATCCTGTACTCTTAAGGAGTAGATCTGTCTCCCCAATTATTAAGTAACCTTTAAGGTTAATCATAATCAGAGATTATAAAGTCTTAGGGAAGGATAGGAGGTCTCGTGATGAGCTGACCTACCATGATCATGAGACCTAGCATGCATGACATTACTACTCCTGGTCACCAATCCAGAGTAATGGCTTTCGGCCAAAAAGCTAGAAGACAGGAGGTCTCGTCACGAGCCGGCCTATTCATTCATGTTACTTCTTGTGAGTGGCACTGCCATCAGCTAGTTACCAAGCCAGGATAATTGCCTTCATCTAAAAAGTCAAATAATCTAACTCTGAATCTGTATCTAGTAAGTGGGATACTGACATTTCGCTAGGTTAAAAGACATCCATGTCGATTTTATGGACACTTGCAGGTAGTAGGGCCATGTATGTGGTATTAAAGTTAACTACATATTACAATTTGTTTGGTCATCCTTCTCTTTCCCTAAGACTCGTCATTTTTCTTGGGCAATGGTTTTAAGACAATTTGAACATGATTCTTTGAGTTCTATTTTCAAAAATCAAGAATATTTGAATAATGTGGTACCCTTAGGGAAGGTCATTCATTGTACTAGATTAAGAGGAAATTTATTTTTTAATCTAGATGACAACGTAATTTAGAGTGTTCAATAAAGAGGTTTATGATTGGTATCATAATTCACTTTTTAAGTTTCATGGTATTCAAAGTGATGAATTATTCAATGATGACTACTCACAAGGTGTTGGTTGCCATCATTGTGTATTGATTGTAGTTGCCTCTAAATATGTGATGCATGACCTAGGTACAAGATTGTTATAATAGGTGCAAGAGTCTTGTGTTATTCCTTTTGAAACTGCACTTTTTCAACAAAATTCGATTCTTATAATAAGACTTTGGGCATAAAAAAAATAGGGAATTAATTTGGAACAAGGTAATAGGTATGTGCAAACACTATTTTCTCCATCATGTCTACTTTCGGTACCTGATCTTGTTTTATCATTTCATATGGTTTTAGCTCGTAACGTAATAGTAAATGTTGCAAGCTAATGAAAGCATTTCAATATCATTCATCTCCATTCTTACTTGCTAAAAATCTTTGCTGACATTTTCCCTACCTTATTTCATCGTCTTATAGTTTTGGCTTGCACGAGGACGTGCAAAAAGTTCAGCATGGGGGGATGTTGAGCCGCACTTTTGCCCAAATTTTCACGATATTTATCGCATAATTATATGCTTGTACCTAGTGTTTGTTCTTTTAAGCTGATGACTAGAGGCATTTAGAAACATTAATTATTAAATTATAAATTCTTGTTATTAATTAATTTGAAGTGTGTTTTGTGTAAAAGTTTTATTAATAAATGGTTTCTTGGTGGCATGTAAATAAGTCTAGTCCAAGACATATTTAAGTACGAATTCACCTCAACATCTATAACCTCTTCTCTGTATCCTGATAATGAGGAGCAACACATTCTTTGCAAGGCTCTCAGATTTCCATGACAACCATGTGCTACCATGTAAATAATCACTGAGAATGCTGGTTCATTAATGTTTTTTGATTGCTAGCTTCATAATTTTTGGATGATGAGGATCGATTTTTCCCCAGCATAGCATCAACTCTCCACTTGGTTATAATAGTGCTAGCAAAGGTTCTTAGACTTTATGGCCGACCTTCAGTATGCCCATGGCTTAGAGTATGGCTGGCTATTTGTTGTGATGTCTCCAAAAGTTTCTTATTTTCCATTATATATGGAAAGCCACCTTTCGTTCATTATTGCATTAATGTCAGCTGAGATCTAAGTTCCATCCCCAAATTTCTTCATAAAGCTAGTTACTACAAAATTGAGTGCGGATTAAGATTGTTGTAGGTGAAAATATGCATTCTGTGATCAAATGGTGAATAATATTCAAATTCCAACACGCAGGTTTTGTTCAAAGTACCATCATTCAGGTAACCCAGAAATATTTTGGCAAAATTTGTCTTCATGAAGGGGTTATAGACGGGGGAATATTCTAGTGAAATTCGTTGATATGAACGGTTTCAGTTCTGAACGGTTTTGGTTCTGAATGGGTCAGCATTACAAGTGTGGTTTTATCGAAGTTAGAATTACTTCAAAAGAATTTGGGGTTAAATAGTTTAGACACTGTTGATCCTGTAATGGCTCTCGATGAAGAGTTTTCTTTTGAGATTCCAGATAATGAAGTCGAAAAAATCAGCTCGGTGAATAGTGCAATTGAATTTGTAGCTTCACATCCTCAGCCTAAGTAGTGATTAAACATGTTTTATGAAGAATCATTGGCATCGACATCAACCCAAAATAAGGAAGAAAAATCTAAACAAATTGGGTCTTTTTATGATCTTCTGACTCAGTTTATAAATTCATCGGATGTTCGGCATCAACTCGACCCATTCAAAATCGGATCCTCTTATTTTGGTCTTGAATCACTTGATAATTCTAAGTTTGTATGTGTGTGTAACTAAGGGCCTAAATAACTGGGCAGCGTTGCTACTATTCAAGGGGAGCAATTGCATAGAGATCGAGGGCATACAAAAGAAGGAACACAAAAGCTAGATCACACTATTTCATTGCACTAGCTCAGAACTAAATTGGAAATCAAATCTCCTTTTTTTGATTTTGTTTAATTCATATTAACCAACTATCCTAAAATTGCATCCCACGTAACCATTGATCTATTTAATTAGAGTTGTAGCGTTGCTGAAAAAAGGCAAAAGCTGCGCACTAAGGAAAGAGGGGAATCCGTCATTTAGATAGGGGAAATTTCTCAGATGTAAGGTAGAATTTTCCAAATATAAAGTCAAATTTCTCAAATGTAGAACCAACATCGAATTTTGTAGGAGTGTAGTGGAGACAGGAAATTGCTGTGTATAAAACTAGAATTTTTGTGCCAGACATGTTAATCAATTTCTAGATGTTGTCTTAACAATACATGATCGCCTTCAAGTGATGTTGTGAGTAGAAGAAATTGCGCATGCTTAATTTCGAATTCCATTTTTTGATGTTTTAAAACCTTTCCTCAGTTGTAATTAGTCGGCTTACTCCAGGCATGGAAGGGCCCAACACATCCAGAGTTAAGCTTGATCAATCAACATAGGCTAATTATATGTGTGTGATTTTAATGTTTCATATTTCTGTGTGAATGTGTGGTTCAATTTCAAAGAATTTAAGTCATATTCATATTGCGCAAATCAATGGACTAAAGGGGAGAATTAACGATATGGGCGCATCCAATTTTTTGCATTTGAATATGAAATTAGAACAGAATTTAATACTTTGAATTTCAATATGGAATTAGAACAAAGTTTAATACTTTGAATTTGAATATGGAATGAGAATAGATTTTAATGCTTTGAGTTTGAGTATGGTTTGCATTACATAATATCTTTGAATGTTTGCAGGTTTAATGCTTATTTGATTTGTTTATATGCATCACGAGAATTCGCTTAATAGTTAGATTTCTTTTTAATTTGAATCCTTCTTGTTTTCATAGTGTAATCATTTCCTTGTAAGAGCAAGTTTGAATGCGGATTTGATTGTGCAGGTAGAGGTATCAATTCAAATGCAACATGATTTGATTTTGAAGTAGGTTTGGTTTTGAATAGTTCCTTTTCATTTAGATAGAAGGTTTTGCATAGGTTATTTGCAATAAAATTTTCAATAGGATCTTTTAAGTGTTATTTTTACGTAAGTTGTTTTCTTTCTGCAACAATTAAAACTTTCCTTTGTTAATTTGAATCTTGAATTTATTATGAAGAGTAGTTCTAGATAGTTTAATGTGTAAGGTTGTCATTAGAATAATGTGTGATCATTTTTCTTATTAGTTTCAAGTGTTTGTTTCAAGTTAGTGAGAGGAGTTAATAGATTAAGGTTTTCAAGACATCATAGGAGATTTAAAAAGTAGAATTTGAGTGTGAGAATGTTACATGATTGAGGATTTCTTTGTATTTCCTTACAATTTAATTACATTATGGAGTTTTCCTGATAGAATTAGTTAAGTAGGTTTCCTTTTCGAGATTTTTTATTTTCCAGCAGAGTTTTGTTTCATTTCAATGCCTAGTTATCATTACAAAGGAATATATTTATACTCTGACCATTAAGCTGAGCCAATATGCAATACAACTCACGTTTACGACTCTCAGATTGATAATTAATATTGATAGGTTTAATCCGACAATTAAGCCGACCAACAACACCATCGGCATAGATGATATACGGTGTGGATAATGGATCCATATGAAAGGTGATAGCTCATGCTATATATCATCTTCTAACTGTCAGCCATGGTCAGAGACCAATTTTTTCGGAACCCCAAATCGAGCGATAACATGGTTAAAGAAAAATAGAGTCATGGTAGTTGCCGTGTTATTGAACGTTGGCATGGCCTTAGCCCATTTCGTGAAATAGTCAACCGCCACAATGGTACACTTATGGTTACAAGTAGATGGACGCTGACACTCCATAAAGTCAATGGCTCTCTAGTACTTTCCATTTGTTAGCATAACTTCTTAACGCAAGTTTACGAAAAGAGACCACTTTAGCTATGTGTGGAAAGCATCCATAACAACAAATATGGTTGCTTAAATTCCTTAGATCTGCAATAAATAATCGAAACAAATGCAACAAAAAACTAGATCTATGTAGTAAAGGCAATGAAACAGTAAAAATAAATAAGAGTTTCTCCAAATATCCAATGGACAAGACAAGATATATAAAGAATTTTATATGTATTAACACCTGGGAAGAGAACAAAGAATGATGTTACCAGTCCCCTTCAATGGAATGGGTTCTTGGTTGTCCTCGATGCTCCAGCTCCAAAATTTTCTCTCTCTCAATGGTGTAGGAAACCCAAGACGTGTTGAACTCTATGGGAGTTCAAGAAGCAAGAAAATAGTAGCAACAATGAGAATGATCAAAGCGCAAAAATTAAAGTGATAAAAGTGAATAATGAATGGAAAACCCTCCTATTTATAAAAAAATACTGAGTTATCCTTGATAATGGTGAATGATAAAATATTTTTAGCCAAGATCTAGATCTAACTGCTTGGAATATTTTATTATATTTTTTTGGAGGGAAAAGGAATTTAAACTGGTTAAATAGCTTTATTTAGAAATAATAAACAAAAAAATGATCTATGTATCATTTCAAGAATCGGGTTAAGGAATAATTTAACAAATAATGATTTTTTTTAATTTATTTGTAGGTGATTTAGTCAAATTTAACAAGGAATATTAATTAAATAATGATTTAATTAATTATTCCTAGAGAAAAAATGAAAAATAATGATTTATCTAATTATGTCTCATAATTGGGTTAAATACAACCATGAAAATTATTTAAACAATGGTTTAATTAATTATTCCTAGAGGAAAATAAAATATATAAGGATTAATTTAATGGGATTTCCGTTTTGAATCAGAAATAACTTAATAAAATATGGTTTATTAAATAATTTCTTACAGTGAAAGCAATTTTACTATGGTAAAACTGGTCTTACATGGTGTACTTCGATCCATCTAATTGTAAATGGTTAGATGACCAAAAATTGGTGTAACAGGGAAACCTCCTTTAAATTACATAAATGAACAAATATATTGATGATACAAATGATAATACTTCCATGGTATAGATAGGATTTTAAGGTGTCATAATATAATTAGAGCCTACATACGAATAATAATGTAAGGGCACAACAATAACAATAGTGGGCTTCTATGGCGAACAACAGTAACAACATGGGGGATACATGGGAACAACAACAAAAATAGGGGAAATACACTAGTATTATAGGGACCAAACATGCCCCTCTCCTTAAAAAAAGTGTTTTCCTCAATGCTGGAGTAGTTTCAGATGCTTCTGTATAAAATTATCATCCTCCCATGTGGAATCTTAATCGGGTAAGTTATTCCACTTAATGAGATACTTTGAAATTAATCGATTATGTAGATGCAAGGTTCTTGTTTCAGTGACTTCTTCAGGCTCAAATATGAATTTTCCTTCTTTGTCAAGTTCTGGAAACACTATTTGAACTAGGAGCTTGTCACCGATAAACTCCTTTAAGCATGAAACATGGAAAATTAGGTTTACTCGGGAAGATGGAGGCAACTCTAATTTGTATGCCATAGTACCAATATTTTGCAACACCTTATAAGGACCATATTACTTGGGTTATAATTTATTATCCTTGTTAGCTTTCTTGAGGGAAATTTTTTTGTATGGTTGTAACAATAAAAATACTCAATCTCCTACATTAAAACTTATTTCAATGTGAGGTTGATCTTCTTGTTGTTTCATTCGATTATGCACCATAGTGAGGTTATAATTTAAGTGTTGTAGAACTTGTTGTTGATGCTCAATGTGATATTCCATTGCTTGAACCTTATAATTTTCTCTTAAATATGATGTGATGGATGGTGGATGATATCCATAAAGTGCCATAAATGGGGTCATTTTTTTTGCAGTATGGAGGGAGTTGTTATACCACCATTCATTTAGAGGTAACCACTTTACCCATAATGTTTGTTTATGAGATACAAAGCACCAAAGATATACTTCCAAACATTTGTTCACTATCTCAGTTTTCCCATCAGATTGAGGATGATAGGATGAGCTATGAGATAATTTAGTAGCAATATGAGAAAATAATTGTCTAAAAATTTCTAGTGAAAATGGGATCTCTGTCACTTACAATAATATTTTGGTTTCCATGTAGCTTTTGATTTTTTTCCATAAATATAGTAGCAAATGTACTGGATTTAAAAGGATGAGATAATGCATGAAAGTGTTCATACTTGGTAAGTCTATCAACTATCACCATGATGACACTCTTTCCTTCAGAATTAGGTAAATCTGTGCTAAAATCCATTGATACCTCCTCCTAACACCGACTCAGAATGGATAAAAGTTGTAACAAACCTGAGGAATTAATTGTATCAAACTTATTTTGCTGGACAACCAAACATTCTGCCACAAAATTTTGAATATTATATTTAAGGGCATCCCAAAAAATTCCTTCTTGACCCTATTGTAAGTTTTAAAAAATCCTGAGTGCCCTCCTAAGGGGGAGGTGTGCAATTCCAAAAGAATATTTTTCTTGAGTTGGGAATTATTACAAATATATAAATTATCTCAGTACCATAATGAATAAATGTATCAGATGCACTAGGATCTTGTTGCAACTTTTGAATGAGTGTCCACAACTATTCTTCATTCTTTGATTAATCCCTTGCTTCAATTATCCAATCAGGTTGGATAATAGAAATGGAACAAAGCAATGCTTCCGCATCGTCATCCTTCCTTGAGAATACATATGAAAAAACAATTTTCTTCCCTTTTTTTGTAGATGATTTCAAATCCATAACCCAACATATTCATGAGCCATTTTTGATGCTCTTTTGAAGATAATATTTGTTCCATAAAGTATTTAAGAATATCATGATTTGTTTTTACCTTGAATTGTCTTCCCATTAGGTAGCGTCACAATTTATTTAGTGTATGTAGTATTGACAACATTTCCTTCTCATAAATAGGTTTGTGTAAATACTTTCCTTTGATTGGACAACTTTCGAAGTGATGACTCTTATTTCTTTAATTGAAAAAACACCAATTCCATTTCCATAGGCATCACATTCTATAATAAAGGTTTTTGTGAAGTTTGGCATAGCTAAGACCAGTGCTTGGCACATTTCCTCTTTAAGATGTTCAAAGGCCTTAGTTTCTTCTAGATTCCAAGAAAATTCATATTTCTTTAGTAATGTTGTTAAAGGTTTTTTTATTCTCCCATAATTCTTAGAAAACTTGCGATAATACCCTGTCAACCCAACAAATCCTTGAAGATGCTTTATTGTTGTGTGTATTTTCCATTCCTAAATGGATTTAGTTTTGTCAGGGTCTACCTTAACACCCTCATGAGATGAAATAGGACCCAAATATTACACCTCCTGTACTCCAAAGAAACATTTGGAGGTTTTTGTATATAATTGTTTCTCCTCCAATAGTTTTAGCACCTTGTCAACATGTTGAACATGATCCTTCCAAGACTTGTTGTAGATTAGTATATCATCAAAAAATACTATCACAAATATCTAACGGTTTTAAATGGAATTCATCAAACCTTGAAATGTGGAAGGTGTTGAATAATGTAACTAGGTTCGGTCTTCATAATTGTATTTGAGTCATAATGAAATGTATTTACCAAAAGAAAGAAAATGAAATTTAATTATTAATAAAATGACTTACTAAAGCACGGGTTTCATGCTTGGGTCATCATTTTCTAGGTCAAAGTCCCCATTGAGGACTTATAGGTTTTATCTGGATTCATTAGAGCCCTTGACCATTTTATGAGACCCTTCTTGGGATTTTGTATTATGTAAAAATAATTATTATTGATTCAAATAAGTCATTTGTCACCTCCACACCAAGTTTGAACTTACCTGATGAAGTTGACCTGCATTAGGGAAATTTGACCCACACAAGAGGTTATATATAAATGCATTTTGATTCATTTGGAGCATCACTCACTCAAGTTCGCTACACAAGAAGGAGATGCAGAAAATTGTGAAGTTGCAGGAGAAGGAAAGGAATTGTAGGGAAAGACAAGATTTAAGTTTTGGGCCATCTATCTCTCACACGTGCAATGTTATTTGGAAATTGTAGGGATAAAAAATATGAGATTTAATACAAGTCAAATTTCTATTGCAGGAGGTCGAAATTCTACAGTTGTAGGAACGAAAATCTAGGTCGAAGTTGCTGTTGGAAGGATATCATATGAATACAAAGTAATGTTTGACTTGGTGATTGGAGGAAGTCTATGTCTAGGTCAAAGAGTCTTCAAGTATCTCATCTTGGCTTGTGAAACTACTGAAGGAAGAGGTTTGGCTGGATTTTCCCCTCATTGGAGTTTTTCCCTGGTTGTGCACCTATATTTTTTGTCTCTTGTTATTGTGATCTTCATACACCAATAATTTGGTAATTTTTTGATTAAATATAATCTAATAAATAAGTAAAATAGGCCAAAATAATTCACAAGTAATTATCAAGAAAGAGGAATCAAACCTAACTCTACTAGCATTGATTTCTTAACACAATATCAGAGCTAAGGTCAAGGAAGATTAGAGATCACTTTGTTGGCTTAAGATGAAAGGATACTACCTATATGATAAGATACATGAAAATGGGATTCAATATTAAAGAAAGCTGAATTAGAAGAATCATCGATAACTTATTTAATAAGGTCAAAAGTATAGGGTTTTTGGCTGCACTCACAGTTCCACTCAATGATGAAAACACATGGAACGTTGATAGTGGAGATTCAAGACATATGACAGGGGAAATTCAACAACTTTACACTCTATCAAATCAACCATATTATTATGGAGTGGAGTTGGAAGATAAAAACAATTATGTATTTAAGGGCCTAGGAACAACTTCATTGAAGATGGAAAATGGAGAAAAGCTACATCTCAACAATATACTTTATGTTCCAGATTTGAAAAATTATTTTCTTTCAATTTCTTGTTTAGAAGAAAATGGAGATATAATTTATTTTTTATATGGTAAATTTCATGTTTTTGGAAAATATTCTAGCATTGATAAAGCAAGGGTTATTGGAATACGTGAAAGAAGTTTATATAGAGTTATAACACCATCTCCTCAAGCCTTAGTTCACATGGAGATCAATCTGTCGAATTATGGCATATAAGATATGGAAATTTTCATTATAAGGTCATCCCTTCTCTTAATAAAATGGTAAATGACATCCCCAATATCGGAGAAGATCATGAAGGAATATGTAAGGAATGTGATTTGGGAAAGAATATAAGAAAACCATTTACAAACAATGAAACAAGGTGTAAATAAATATTGGATCTGATTAATTTATATGTATGTGAGCCTATGTTTGAAAAATATCTTGTAGGTAAAATTTATTATGTGACCTTCATTGATGATCACTCTAGAAATACATCGCTCTACCTACTCAAGAAAAAGGAAGAATTATTTGAAAAGTTCAAGAAATTTAGATTTGAAGTAGAGACCCTAACTGAAAGAAGAATAAATACTTTGAGATCTGAAAATAGTGGGGAAGACACTTCCAAAGAAATCATTGCATATTGAAAATAAGCATGAATTAATAAGGAGCTCATTTTTCCCTACTATCCCAAGCATAATCGAGTTGCAGAAAGGAAAAATATGACAATTGAAGAATGTATACGAAAAATGATTTTTGATCGAGACTTACAAGAATTTTTGTGGGGCGAAGTGTTACACACCAATTTTTCATTGAACCTGTACTCCCCGTTCATGATCCTGGAGACCCTTGACAGTTATCCCTGTGCCTGCTTTCCATCATGAAAATAAGCCTTCATTTCCTCTTCAACACAATGAATAAACGCTCTGTTGGCCATTCCTGAAGCAACTCTTTGTAAGCCTAGTTATCTGGAGAGGCGCGCCCCCTCTGTGTCTTGCTCACGTCAATGGACTCTTTTTGGTCTAGGGTTGCATCGATTGATTCTTGAATGAAGCTCATACTTGCATCAATCCCCTTTTGGGAAGTTTTTGAAAAATTGAAGTGAAGCTTCGAGATTTAGAAGCTTTATGGTAGAGACCTGGTTGTTTGTTCATGAGGATAGAGCTGAGATTCTCCCTTTGGCCTCTTTGTTCCTACAAAAGTGGAACCAACCAAAGGGATAACCCATTTCCCCACCTAAAGTGGATCCATGCTCCCTCCTCCTTTGCTATATAATGGGAAATCTCCCATAGATTTTTTAGTTAGAATAGAGATAGAAGAATAGCAGAGAGACCTTTTGTCGCTATTGACATCGAGTGAGAGTTGAGACCTTTTACCCTCACATCAAGTTGAAAGAGTGCTTTGGAGATGTTATGCTAAAATTGTCACCACGATGTTTTATTTTTTGTATGGGTTCATCATTACTCATACAATACTCCCTTAGAAGTCTACAAACATCGAGTTCCTAAAACCAAGCCTTGAAATTGAGAGAAAAGATTATAAAAGTCATAAAAATACTTGTACCGCACTTTCTCTTAGTATTACCTGCAGTGTCGCATTTGTTGCTTTTAGAACATGCAAAACCAGCTGCAATTTTTCTTCATTTAAGGTTTGGTTCCATGTAAAAGGAAAAGTGAAGGCGGAAGTAAAATTTGGAAGCCTAGCTGGTTGAATCTGGAAGCTTCTGGAAGCAATTATTCGGTGGAAAGTTTGCTCCTTTCATGTACATTCATCCCTCCATTAAAGGAGCCTACCCCTTGGTATGTGGAACTTAATCCCTTGAAAGAGGATTCTATCCCCTCTTATTTGGAGCTGCAACCTCTTCTCTTTTTCTATAAATTGAGGCCATAGTTCAAGCTCAAGGGGAGTGAGGCTTTGAGATTTTTTGAGGAAAATTGCTGGAGAAACTCAAAATCTCTTAACTAATTATCATATGGGAATGATTACACACTCATGTGTATGTTAGTCGAGAGAGTGCAAAGGCTTGTCAAAGTAGAGGAAACGCTTGTTCCAGACCTCGGAAGGACCTGTACGACATCAAGGCAAACACGGTTGTAAGGCTCCTTTTTTCATCAAAGGTAATATAATCGATCTTGTTTTCTCAATGAGTTGTTTATTTAAATGGCTTATTTCTTGAATTCCTTGATCATCAAGATAGGTTTATGGTTTATGAATTAGTCTATATTATGCAGGTGCTTCTGATTCTTTCATTTTTTATTATTGAAGATCCCAAAAGGAGACGTATTCAAAGTGACAGGAAATAAGACTACGATCAGCGCTGGACTATAGGTAAGTCCTAAATCCTTCATTATAGATAATTCTAGATCAAATATAATTTAGAGAAATTAGTTTACATCTGTCTGTTTGTTGCTAGTTATCGTAAGATACTAGGGAGATTTGTCTTGTCTACAAGAACGATTTATCCGTCCAACAAATTGGCGACTCCACTGGGGAATGGATCTTGCACTTTGTTTTCTTTTATTTTTGACTTGTGAAATTATTTTTCTGATTTTGATTGATTGACACTGGCTTGGGTAATTTATTCCTGTAGAATCCCTGAAAAGTGCTTTGGAATTTTTTATTTTTCTTTAAGTTTTTTGGTCTTTGCACTTTGTCTTTAGGCACAATGTGGTCATCTTCATTGTTTTTCTGTATACATAGTGCGGCATCGCACCTGTTTACACTAAAACCTGTGGACCCTGAGAAATTTTTTGAAAAACTTAAATTCTCTTTTCCAGGATTGGTTTGTAGGATTCTCAGTAGATACCCAGACTTGTATGTTCTGTCAGAAAACTTTGTCTGAGAGTTTCTTTCAGCATTTTTAAGTTTTGAATGTTTTTCTACAAGATCTGCATGTTATAAGTGATTTTTGCTTTATCTTTGTGTTACTCAAAGATTAGAAACTTCTGTATACATTATATCATTGGTATTTCATTGTTTTCTTGTTGAGTCTGTGACTTCAGAGCAGAAATTTTTTTATGAGAATTAGATCCCATTTTCTCATTTGCAAATCTTTAAAAACTTTTTCATTAAGTTTTGAATTTCACTTAAAAAACCATAATTGGATGTTTTTGAGTTTTTACTCATTTTAGCAAAGAATTTCTTAGTTCGATTACAAAATAAGAAAAATGTCCTCAAAATATTAAAAGTTTTCATTTCATATTTAATTCTTAGAATTTTTAGATCTTGAAATTAGTGTTTTAAGTTTTGAGTGTTATTTATAGAAATTGTAGTTTTCTTTTTGGAGAATGTTTGATTGTAGTTTTGATTTTGAAGAATAAAGGGATTTATTTTTTAGAAATTGATCATTCTGAGTTCTCATGAGATAAGATTTCTTTTCATATGTTCTTGTTTTGAAGGAAAGAATGGTTTTCAAAGATTGCATTTCTCAACTCTTTCTTTTAGATAGAATTTATTGAAAGGAAATGAATTGTTTCTCATAATAGATGTATTTTTAGTGTGTTTTGAGTCAGGTCACTAAATATCATCAAAGTTTCACTTTCTCAATTATTTTCCTAAGAAACAACCTATTAAAAGCAATGCTTAAATTAAAATCAATCTAGTAATTTTTATATTTCTAGGACTCTTTTCTCCAACATAGGTTAGGCTAGTGTCTTGGAGTAGGGAGTAATTAACTCTCTGAGACAATTAAAACAAACAAGTAGTTGATCTTGAGGTAGGAAAAATCCAATAAAAACTTGTATGCTCTGGGAAGCTCCTCTTAAAGGAGTCAAGCACGAGATCATATCCGAACCAGTGAGGTTATCAACTCTATCTCATTGGGAATAATAGAAGATGTGCATGTATTAACAATGGTAAACCTCAGATTGACCATTGTCGAGGAGCCTGGGGTCACTTGTCGGTATACCTTGGATTATGTAAAGGAGCCTTCAAGGGGATTGAGCTTTGTTACTCTGCCCTTGCACATATATCGGATTGTAGACTGTTCCCCCAGGTATTATTTTTCCTGTTGGTGACCTTAGTGGCCATAACCTTCAAGATTTTTTCCTAAGGTGACAGTGGAGGAAAGATCCCATTGTACCTGGAGCAGACGTCGATTAGACTCTCTTGGACTCTCCGAAGGGTTATCTTCACTCAAGCTGGTTTAAGTGGAGAAACTTGCATCGGTATGTTTCATTAAGCAGGTTGTCAGGGTAACTGTTCTAACCGCCATTTTTACATTAAATACTACGATGTTGGATTTCATCACCAACTAGTGTTTTTAGTGTAGGAATCTACTGCTTGTGTGTGGTTTGATATCCTATATTTTATAAGAGTTTGATCATTTGTTTGTCTCCTTAGTGACTTTAGGAATTTTGATTGAAATTTTCTTTGATTATGTGTGATTAATAGTTTTTAATTGTGGCTGAATTACCAAGACAATCGCATAGACTTCAGGGGAAACCCCCTGAGTATACACCAAGCCAACTTGAAGGACTGAGAGCTCTGGTACCACATACTACCAGCAGAATTAGATCAACAGAACTAGGAGAATCATCCATAATTACTCATCCTGATTATCATGAAATAAATCAATCAGAAGCAGCAGAATATATTCAAGAGCCAATTTCAATTTCCGAAGTTAATGACGTTGCTTCTGCAACCAGTGAATTAGCTGAAGAACCTGAAATTTTTGAGCTAGAAACTGAACCTGATCTATTGAAATCATCTTCAGGATTTGTTACTCCAACTTCTAGTGATCCTGATTCACCTAGAGTAAGACATCGCATTACCAAAAATCTTCCTTCTAATCTCATATGTATTGAAGAACTTGTTGGCCCAGACGAAGACGTAGTTCTTCCCGAAACCCAAGAAAATTTAAATCTTAGAGAGTGTGAATCAATATTCTACAGTCCTTTTAGAACTGACACTTGGTATTTATCATTGATATACTTTTTACAAAACGCAGGTCTTACTTATTCACCACCCCGAATTCCTTTTTACCCTACACCGAGAGGTTATTAACCTTCATTAGCTATGTCGGGTGAGTCATCTATGTTTTTTGAATCTCTAGAAACATTTTTATATGGTGGTTCTTTTGTTCCTTTGGGATACCAGTCTCTCTCTGGTACCTTCTCAGGAGTAGCTCCTCAACCAATTAAAAAAGTGTTATCATCTGGTATAAATGAAAAAAACACTGGCACGTTGAACACATAATTTTTTTTTATGATGTCTAGCAATATTCCAAATCCTCAACTTCAAGGAAGTCAGTTACCTCCTGGGGGGAAACATCAAGGAAGTCAATTACCGCCTGGGGGGAAACCTCAAGGTAGTCAATTACCGCCCGGAGGGCAACCTTGGGGTAATTTTTTACCACCTGGAGGTCAAATTGTTGGACAATATTTCCTTCTTGGGGAGAAACCTCAAGGACAGTACATACCTCAAGGTCAATATCAACCCCAAGGACAGTACATACCTCAAGGTCAATATCAAACCCAAGGAGAGTACATACCTCAGGGTCCATATCCATATCAACCCCAGATTCCGTACATGCCTCAGATTCAATATCAACCGGAGGATCAGTACCCAGCTCAAGGTTTTCAACCTCGTTCAAGTCAACCATTATTACAAGGAGCTGGAAATTTTCCTATTAATTATCAAACGTACGTTCAACCTGGTTATGGTCCTTCATATGCACAATCTTCTATGGGTCAATACCCCGGAATTAATATGGGGTGGGATCCATCTCAAATTCAACAGAATTTACAACCCAATGTGCAGTTACCTAATCAACCAGGACAACCCATAGGTTTTGGTCCAACCCAGCAACTTGTCTAGCGTACCATTCAAGTCTCTGCACCTGGTTCTGTTCAACATCTTGGGCCTAGTACACCTAGAACTCCGCCTCAAACTTCTGCTGCTGCTGCAACTTCTGTTCAACCAACCACACCTATTTCTGGAGTATCTGCAGCTCCTGTTTCTACTACCCCTATATTAGTGAAAATTCCTCAAGTATTTGTGCCACAATTAGGACCTACAATTCAGACTATGACCTAGATGCCTACAGGACAATCTGGTACAACTATGGTTCTCACTAGTCAACCACAATTTACTTATCAACTGTACTAGGGGTAGTATCAATTTGGACATACTACACAAAATCCAACATATCAGTATCAGCCACATCCTGGGTATACTTATCAAATTCCTCAACAACCCCAGTATGGTCTGATTAATCCTAGTTATCTAGGAGGTTTCACAATTCCAAATGCAAATCCAATTCCAGGATATCTTGGATATCCTCCTCCTGGAACTGGTTTGATCACACAAGGTTATCAATACCCTAGCCATCGGTTACCATTCATAGCAACTTTAGATTTACCTGATTTATTGCGCCTTATGAATGATCCAATCTTTTATCTTCTGTATTGGTCGCCGATGCCTAATACGTTGCCCAATGATATTCCAAAGTTTGAAGGTAATTCACAAGAAGATCCATCTAATCATGTTATGACTTATCACCTCTGGTGTGCGTCCAATTCATTAATCGATGATTCTATTTGGTTACGTCTTTTTCAGAGAACTCTCATTGGTCTAGCTGCCAAATGGTACATTGAGTTGCCATGAGGTTCATTTAATAATTTTAATGCACTAGCTACTGCTTTCTTAACCCATTTTCAGTTACTTATTAGATACGACTATGGTACGAAATTTTTGACCTCATTAAAACAATCTACGTCTATGTACATATCTGATCACATTCATGAATGGAGACGTAGGAGACGTTTAGTGAAAGTATTTATTCCGGATCAAATTTTGGCTGAATGGTTCATCAAATCGTTTTGCCCAAAATTACTGAAGATGTGGCCAAAGGAGGCGTTGTTACAGAAGAGCAAGTCATTGCTCAAGCTCAGTACCTTGACCTTGTATATACATAGTCAAGTACTCTCTATGACAAAATCCCCGATTTACCAAAACATGGTCAATTAACAACAACTCCTTCAGGCTCTCATGTTTCTGATGATGTAATTGGTTATGCTAACACTGGCAAGGGTAAGAATAAATCTTCCAAGACGACTTATCCTATTATGACTTTACCCGATTCACCCAAAGGAGATTCTTCCATTGAAACTTCCGCCGATATTCATGTTGTAGAATCATCTACAGCCAAACCTAAAACTAGTGGTAAGAATAAAGGTAAGAATAAAAACAAAAAATCATCTTCAAAATATAAAAATGATAAAATTGAACCAACTGACAATAAACGAAAACCTCATTAGCCTCGTCTGATCTGTGATGAGGATCATTTTATTAAAGAGTGTCCACATAGAGCCAAGGTATCGAAATTCGTTAAGGGTTCGCCCACACCTATTGTCTTGAAGGATCCTTTTCCTGCTCAAGATAGTAATATGATTGGATCTTCCTCAAATACGCTAGAAGATATCTTGATGGTTGTGATGTGATCGCAATATTATGGTAGTAAAAATCCTGTTGGTGGTAAAGAAGTAGAAAATTCTAATTCAGCATCAACTACATCTCCCTCAGTTTCTGATCCGCTACAGATCGAGAAACTGAATCCTGAATTAGTAATCAAACCACCTGCTAAAGGTGTACTTCGTAAATCAGCTTTCAATCCACATGCACGAGCTGTTCAGAACTACAATATTGTTGAAGACTTGGAAATTTGCCCTTTAGCAATGTCAGCTTTGGAAGTACTGCAATCATGTCCAGCCCAAATAAAAATACTATTTTCAGCCATAGGAGCCATAGACCTTCAGGATTCGAACCTAATTATCTTCAATTTAGAGAATTTTACACCCCGCCTACCCCATCAAATGGATTTTCAGATTCCAGTAATAGTAAAAAACAAATGTTGCTTTCGTACTTTTGTTGATGAAGGGGCTTCTACGTGTATCATGTCGTTAAAATGTTGGAAATCACTTGGTTCTCTGAAAATTAACCAATCTTCGACTATCCTCAAAGATTTTGATGGAAGAGGTTTCCATCCATATGGTATTTTACAGGATCTACCAATAGAGGTCGAAGGAAAAACCATTAATCTAGATGTGGAAGTGGTTGATGCCCCTCTGGATTACAACCTTCTCCTGGGTCGTAGTTGGCATTATGCCATGACTGATGTTGTATCATCGGTCTTTCGTCTCATCATGTTTCCTCATAAAGGAAAGATCGTTAAAATAGATCAGCTCTCATATTATTCATCTGACCTAGCCGCTACTGATAGCATCCAACATGTCGAAAAATTGACTATCCCTTATAAAGATGTTGGAGTAGGTTTAGTTAAAGATTCTACTTTATTGGGAAATTTTTCCCTGCCTGATCCCAATGTACCACCTCCTATTGCTAATATCAATATGATTACATCAAGTACTATTTCCTTTGATGATCCTTGGATAGTACCTTTAGATTCAGAACTAGATTCATTCGATGGCGCAATGCCTTTGAGTCCTTTTGAATTATCATATCAGGCAGTACAGTCATTTTCTGATACTCCTTCAACTACACCTGATCTAGTGAATGTGATCAATAAGGAATCACTTTCGATATCAAGCTTAGCTTGGACATCAATTCCAGATCCTGTTCAACAAGTGTTAAATACTGATGAGCATATTTGTGAATTTTTGTCTATAGAAGAATTACCATGGGAAGATCTACATCATCGATCTTCGTTTTTACCTGATCTCGATCATTTTGACACTGATTTTTCCTCCATTTTTACCGCTGATTATGTCAATGAACCTCGGAATCCTCTCACGAATTACAATTCTGAATTGAACTTAGCAAACATTTCTATGACAGTTCCTATTGACATCTCAGTAAAACCAGGAATTGTTGAAAACATTCATATAGGTGCTTCTTGTACGCCAGATGAACTCCAAGCATATAAAGCCCTATTTCAGGAATTTCGTGACATTTTTGCCTGGTCATATGAAGAAATTCCAGGAATCGATCCATCAATTGTTGTTCATGAAATTAAAACATACCCGGAGGCTAAACCTGTCTGACAAAGATTACGTCAGATACATCCGCGAAAAGCTGCCGCTATTAAAGCAAAAGTTGAGAAATTATTTCGTGTAGGTTTTATTTATCCAATTCCTTTAACAGATTGGGTATCTAATATTGTTCCTGTTAATAAAAAACAAGGAACGATACGAGTATGTATCGATTATAGGGATATAAATCGAGCTTGTCCAAAAGACAATTACCCGACCCCTTATATCGATCAAATTATTGATGATTGTGCCGGAAGTGAAATGTTTTCATTTATGGATAGATTTTCGGGCTACAATCAAATCAACATACTCCCTGCTGATCAACCCAAAACAACATTCATTTGTCCGTGGGGAACTTTTGCTTACTGAAAATTACCTTTTGGACTTAAGAATGCTGGCGCAACTTTTCAGAGGGTAATGTCTTATGCATTTCATGACATTAAACACATTGTGCAACCCTATCTCGATGATTTACCTGCTCATTCATCACATAGATCAGATCATATTAATCATCTACGGGCTATATTTATGAGATGTAGGTATTATAGGATTCGCCTGAATCCTCACAAATGCGTCTTTTGTGTTGAATCTGGACGATTCTTGGGATTTTTTTTCTCAAAGGAAGGCATTCATGTCGACCCATCGAAGGTTGAGGCTATCATCAAATTACCTCCTCCTACTCTTCGCCAACTCCAAAGTTTGCAAGGGAAAGTGAAATTTTTACATCGATTCATTCCTAACTATGCTGAGTTAACCAAAGGTTTTACCAGGTTGTTAAAGTAGAATATTCCTTTCTTTTGGGACAAGATCGCTAATCGATATTTTGACGCTCTTAAACACGCATTGAGCCATGCACTGTTATTGCATCCTCCCAATTACAACCAGGATTACTTTTTATACTTAGCAGCCTCCAATTCTAAGATTGGCATGGTATTAGTTCAGGAAGATGAATTCCACAATGAACATGTGTTTTATTACCTCAGTTGCAATCTACATCTGACCGAAATCAAGTACTTACACGTGGAGAAATTGGCCTTGGCAGTCGTTCAAGATGTCCAACGATTTCGTCATTACAAACTGTTACACAAAAAAACAGTGATTTCTGATTGTAACCCTATGATGTATATTTTGACCAAACAACTACTAGGGGGGAAATACTCCAAATGGATTTTTATCCTACAGGAGTTTGATTTGGAATTTGAAAAATCCAAATCAAATAAATTATTGGTATTCGCTGAACGTATGTGTGACTTCCCAAGTGGTGACATGGAAACTGTGGCAGAACATCCGATCGCGAATGAATCTTTGTTTCTTATCAATACCATCAATCCTTGGTATGGAGATATCATCATTTATCTCCAAACCCAAAATTTTCAGCCTGAACTCTCATGGTCACAACGATGAAAAATCTGTTTCCAGTCTTAGCAATATCTTATTGTTGGTGACACACTATACCATCGTGGTGCGGACTCCGTTTTTTGATGTTGTCTAACTCTTGATGAAGTTGAAAAGGTTTTAAATGACTGTCACTCTGGAGCATGTGGCGGTCATATGTCTGGGTATGCCACAGCCCAAAAGATATTACGCGCTGGCTATTTTTGGCTGTCCTTATTTAAAGATTGTATTTCTGCTATCCAAAAATCTTTGATCGAAATATGTGTGCACCACTCGCTCCTCTTCACCCTATAATTGTTGTTAGTCCTTTTGTAAAATGGGGAATTGACTTCATTACATGTAACCCTCACTTAGCTGGGGGGCATGGGTATATTGTCCTTGTAGTAGATTATTTTACCAAATGGGCCGAGGCAATGCCAACATTTTTAGCAGATGGCAAAACTGCAGCTACTTTCGTGTTCAATCATGTGATTGCTAGTTTCGGTGTACCCAAAGCGATAATTACTGACCATGGGAGTCATTTTTTAAAAATCATGATGACCGAATTGACTGATCAACTTGGCTTGTGCCATGATAGTTCTACACCAAATTACCCACAGGCTAATGGTCTGGTTGAAGCTATCAACAAATTTTTAGTCACCATGATCAAATGAATAATTGGAATTCATAAATCGAATTGGCACACCATGCTTTTTTCATCACTTTGGGCATATCGAACCTCAGCAAAAACATCGACAGGTTTTACCCCTTTTCAACTGGTTTATGGTTTAGAAGCGGTATTATCGATTGAATGCGAGATACTGTCACTCCAACTAGCCATAGAGTTACTACCAGCCACTTCTGAAGAGGAGAAACACTTTTTGTACTTAGCTCAATTAGATGAGAATCGATGCACCACTGCATTAGCTACCAAAACTCATGCGAAACGAATGAAAGCTAAGTATGATAGAAGCGTTACACCTCGTATTTTCTCAGAAGGAGACCTAGTCTTGGTTTACGATCAAGCTAACAACAAGCTAGGGGCTGGGAAATTTGAACCCATGTGGCATGGTCCTTATATTTTCAAGCGACAGCTTGCGAAAGGGGCCTACGAACTGATTGAATTTGACAGGGTCTCTTTAGGCAAACCCAAAAATGGGCTTTATATAAAGAGATATTATGCTTGATTCTTGTGTGGAGACTTCCCTGTATATTAGTTATTTTCATAAACTAGTGTGTTGTAGATTAGAAAGCGTGCCTAGTTTAAGTGTGCTTTTACCACTATCCCTGCTTATCTAGATCACTCTTGATTTTGCAGATGTCAATGTCCCTTCAAACATACATTGGTTTTGCTGATGGTGCTTATTGTAGTACACGAAACATTTCTTTTGCAGCTTGGGTTATTTATTCACCCATTGATGAGTTGGTATCTATGCATGGGGTAAGCCTCGGTCAAACGACAAACAATATTGCAGAGTATAGCACAGTTATTGAGTTATTGTCTGAACCCATTTCATTTGGAATTCAAAGTTTGGTCATTAGGTTAGATTCTGAACTCGTTGTATTACAATTAAATAGAGTATATGCAATTAAAAACCCAGTGTTGTTAAGATTATTTCTGAAAGTTCGTCTCTTGGAACGATAATTTGATTATATTGAGTATCAAAATATCCCAAGAAATTTAAACACATTAGCTGATGCAATAGCTTCTAGTGTTATAAACAAAAATTTGCAATAACTAAAGCAGTATATCAAAATAACATTTGATAACATGTTAAGAAAAATAATTGGAAATAGTAGTGATATCATAGCATAAGAGTAGTATTTTTAAAAATGTTACATCGTCCTCAATCATAGGTTCAAAACGCCTTATGATCGGAAAAAAGTGATACAAAAAATGATACAAGTCTACAAAATCAATCATCCACTGTCTGTGGTGATGATTACGATAAAACACTACAGCCCATGCCACCTTGCTCAGAAATCTCCTGAACGGTCCCAGAACCTCAATAACATATCTCTATAAGTGGAGCGGAATGTCATCTATGGTAGTCTCTGGAATATCTAAAGTCAACCACTCCAGATGGATTTCCAAGTCGGTAAGGCCCTCTGCTGTTTGATCCTGTGGTGGTGGTGGTGTTGTAGCTGGCTTCTTGTCAAAAGGAGAGAGAGTGGCTGGTCGACGTGGACTCACATCTGCATTTGAAATTTTTGTCATTAGTTTTGGATGATTAAAAAAAAAAACAAAAACAAAAAAAATCTAGAACATGTCAAAATGATTTTTACTTGACTCATCCCACTGTGTCCCTGGAGGAAGAGACATCTCTCGGTCACCGCGGAAAAATATCCTAGCATAAGGAAAATCTTCTATCATGAAGACTTGATTCTCCAACAAATTGAAATATGCTCCAGTAAAATGAACAACCTCGCCGCCTTCATTGTGACGGGCCATCAATGCAACCCATCAAACCATTCGAGGCTCTTTGACTCTACCATGATCAACTGCAATAAGTTGTGGGGCTAGTAAAGGAATCCTCTCTAGAGAAAATGTAACCATGATCGCTCCATATCCGAAGTTTTTCAACTTCGCGTTTTTTGCTCTAGTCAGTTGGCCTTTGACATTGGCCAACACTGCCTCACACCAGTTGAAAATGGTGCCTCTAAAGCAGTCAACGACAGTTTGCATTTGGGATCGTGTAGCGACATGTGGAGCTGCACTCCCACACAACCTTGTTACTATAAATGAAACCACTTTAAGCTCAGGATGAATAATGGTTTTTATGGCAATACATTTATCCTTGGGGTCTGCTTCTTAATTGCAAAATTCTTCCTAAAGGCTAGCGACAGACTGGCCACCTGCCCTAGCCCCAAACAGAGAGAGTGGCTCACCCCTCTTTGATAAACCAGTGAGGAAGTATATATCTTCCGGCTCAATTTTGAGCCAGTGACCTCCAATTATAAAGCATTGTTCCTGTACGTCCCATTTTCTGACTAGCCAGGTAAGAAAATCCACTTGAGCCCTCATCCCTTAAATGGCCCAAAATTTGTACAAACCGCATTCTCTAAAAATGTGTAATGTAGGAGGATGTAACATGGAAGCCTCATCAACTTCTTCATGCTCACGTTCTTGCCACTCAAGCATTGTTAATATCCTGCAATGGACAAATTGAAAGGTCCAAAATAATTTGAATGGGAAAATTTGGTTTAAATTGGGAGATTTGTTAATTTTATTTTTCCTTATGACACCTCCGCACTTTTCACATAAAAACAGCGCATGGATCCATACATATCTTATGCGTAAGGTGCGGGACCATGACAATTTTCCCTTTGTAAAATTGTCGGGGTCCGTAGGTTTCATGTGTCTTACCTGCGGACCCCTGTGAGCGAATTTTTGAACCTATTTTCCTCTTAAAAAATCAATCTAAGCCCTAAATTGAGAAAGTAAACAGAAAAAATGAAGCTAAGGATGATGTGGATTACGTGGAACTGACGGTTTTCGATTCTGATGGGCGAATCTTCCGAAATCTTCTCCGGAACGTTTTTTACCAAAGGCTCTCAATTTTCACTCTGAAATCAAATGGTAAGAATGATTTACAAAAAATCCTTTTTATAAGATTTTTTGAGTAAATAAAATATTATTTTGTTTATTTTTCACTTTGAAAATTGGTTTTCCAAATTATTTTTATTAATCATAAACATGTATGTTTAATTTTTTTGTTTTTGTGCATAATACAAGATTTTTTGGGTGAAATGGTCATTTTGACAAGGAGTATACTTTTTATCACTTTTTCGAACTTGATAAAAATTATGAAAAATCAAATGAGTACATTTTTATCACTTTTTCGAACTCGTTAAAACTCACATAAAAAGTGAAACTACTAAGTATAATTTTATCACTTTTTCAGACTCTTAAAAATTACGAAAAAGTGAAAACCTGGAGTTTTCTTTTAAGCCCTTTTCAAACTCTCTAAATATGAAAATATTGCCGAGTACTTGACTACTAATCGAACTAGTTCAAGGAAATGAATAGTCATCCCTTCAGTATAAGTTTACCCCTTTTCCGGACTAAAATGGAATATTTACGAAAAAGGTACACGTTGAATAATCATGGTTAATAGAGTTCTCTCCTATATTATTTTATCCTTTTTTGGGCTTAAGAGACTAAATTTACGAAAAAATACACCCACAGAGTTTTCTTAAATTTTTTCTTCTAACTCCCTAAAATTGAAAAACATCGAGTTTCTCTTATACTGGACTCGTTAAAATTTAACAGTAAAGGACCTGTCGATTACAAACAGGAATGAACCACTCCTTCTTAGGGTTCGATTTTAAACTAAGTTGGACTCATCCGAACGATTAGCTTATATAGCAAGCAAATGTTATCCTCCTCAAGCTTGTCAAAAATAAAGAGGTACTTGCCAAAAATGGTGGGGGAAAAAGAGAGAAAATGAATCCATTTGTCACACTTTGTTTAAAAAGCAATTTACCACTCTTGAACATGACACTTTTTGTCACACTTCTACTTGGGTTGGTAAAATCCTTTGCCTATTAGTTACTCAAACCGTATTGAAAGTCTTCAATCGATTTATGGGTATTAGCTTAGGTCAATTGTCACCAAACCATCTGTAGTGTCATTATGTGTTCAAGAGGACAGTTCAAATAAACCATTCATTTGCAAACATATGTCTCCATTCGTGTTGGCCATCCCTGAGTCCGTCCTTGCAAAAAATTTCTACAAAACTTGATCAAATGGTTTCATGTCATGGGTTTTCCTACGACGGATCACTTTCTATCGATGACAGCTCATCATCTAGGAATTTCATCTGGAATCCTTCAGTACCTTGGAATCTGCATGCATTAATGGCATGTTTCTTGCCTTCGACGACAAGTTGCATCATTGACCTTCGATCGAACGATTCCATGTAATGTTCAACTTCAGATCATTTATTCACATTTCATGGATTGTACTAAGTACTTTGAGAGCCATTATCATTGATGGTTGTTTCTATCACACTTGTTAACAATTCATATCATTGACTGGTAATCAAGTGGTTTCTACCATGTTCGAATTCGACACAATCAATCGCATGGATAGAATCATACTAGTTCGGGTAGCAGAAATCAAGACCCTGGATCTATTTTCCACCATCCAGGCTGCGAGGAGTTTTATTATTCATTATGCAGTAGACTATTCATAAACAGATGGATGTGTCCATACTGTGTCTACATTATTGATGTAATATTAGAATCATTTCTATACCAGAACATTTTAGTTAAGATTTGATTTAGTTAGTTTTTTCTCTGAGTATGGGAATGCCTACCTCAGCGATGATATTTATATATCTATGTTTTGCATTGAATGTTTTTACAGGATTCCGACTGGGGTGTCCACAAGCTAATCCTCGAAATGATAAAGCACATCCCTCTTCAAATGATCTCATACTTTGCACTTTAGGGGGCAATCTATTATGCTAAAATTGTCACCATGATGTTATACTGTCTGTATGGGTTCATCATTACTCATACAATACTCCCTTAGAAGTCTACAAACATCAAGTTCCTAAAACCAAGCCTTGAAATTGAGACAAAAGCTTATAAAAGTCATAAAAATACTTGTACCGCACTTTCTCTTAGTATTACCTGTAGTGCCGCATCTGTTGCTTTTAGAACATGTGGAACTGGCCGCACTTTTTCTTCATTTAAGGTGTGGTTCCCTGTAAAGGTAAAGTGAAGGTGGAAGTAAAATTTGGAAGCCCAACTAGTTGAATTTGGAAGATTCTGGAAGCAATTATTTAGTTGAAAGTTCACTCCTTTCATGTACATTCATCCCTCCATTAAAGGAGCCTACCCCTTGGTATGTGGAACTTAATCCCTTGAAAGAGGATTCTATCCCCTCTTATTTGGAGCTACAACCTCTTCTCTTTTGCTATAAATTGAGGCCATAGTTCAGCCTCAAGGGGAGTGAGGTTTTGATATTTTTTGAGGAGAATTGCTGGAGAAACTCAAACTCTCTTAACTGATTATCATATGGGAATGATTATAGACTCATGTGTATATTAGTTGAGAGAGTGCAAAGGCCTGTCAAAGTAGAGGAAACACTTGTTCTGGACCCCGGAAGGACCTGTACGACATCAAGGAGAACACGGTTGTAAGGCTTATTTTTTCATCAAAGATAATACAAATGGATCCTATTTTCTCAATGAGTTGTTTATTTAAATGGCTTATTTATTGAATTCCTTGATCATCAAGATAGGTTTATGGTTTATGAATTAGTCTATATTATGCAGGTGCTTTTGATTCTTTCATGTTTTTGATTGCAGATCCAAAAAGGACACGTATACAAAGAGAAAGGAAAGAAGACTACGATCAACGCTGGACTACAGGTAAGTCCTAAATCCTTCATTATAGATAATTCTAGATCAAATATAATCTAGAGAAAGTAGTTTACATCTGTTTGTTTGTTGCTAGTTATCGTAAGATACTAGGCAGATCTGTCTTGTCTGCAAGAACAATTTATCTGTCCAATAGGAGACGTGCCTAGATCAGGACCCATTGAAGGAGAGCTGCGACATCAAGGCATAGGTTGTAACTTACCCTCTTTATTTTAATATAATATGATTGGTTCGTGCTTTCCATGCTTGTCTTAATGTGTGATTGGATTCTTAGTTTTCCTTGATGAACAAAGTAGGTTGTATTTTCATTATATATGTTATGCTTTCATGTCTTTCTTCATTTTGATCCCTTGTTTAGGTAACCAAGCACCGGTAGTGGTGAAGATCTAACCATGGAACGCGATGGACCAAAGGATTTGAATGGGAATTAGCATCAGATTGAGGTAGGTGATATATTCACGATCTACATGCATTTACAATATAGGAACATAGGTTTCTAATATTTCCCTGCTGTTACTAGATGAACTCTAGGGCTATAGGGATCGTCTCTGTTTGCAGAGAGGATTTTCCTACATAAAAAATTGGCGACTCCACTGGGGAGTGCTAGCCTTTCAATCTCCTATTTTTGATTTTTTTATTTCTTGTCTTGTCTTCGATTTTCATCGAAGGTCTATCTCCTTGTCTCTGTAGCTCTTGTAATTGCTTACAAACCTTTATCTATATGCTGAAGTGATACGCATGGTGTTGGTTTGGAAAACCTTTGTATTTTTCAATATTTTCCTTGATATTTGCTGGTATTACTCTGATAGTCGTGTCGATGAGCGCATTATGCATTTTACACAGTCGCGCTTTTGCCTTTCCAGTGTAGATTGTGGCCTAAACAGTCATGTCGATTCCTATGTATGATTTTTTAGGTTTTCCTTCTTTTAATAAGCCAGTGAGTATTATCCTTCTAAATTTTTTTTCTTGTTTGATTAGCTATGTTCCTTCTCTTTTCAATGAAATTTCTGGTTCAAGTTTCACACCTTTGGTTGTCTCTCTTGCAAAGTTGGTTGCATCCTAGTCTTCCTAGTGTTTCTAGGTGTCCTTGAGCCATCTGAGTGGTTTCTTGCTTTGCTGACCTCCAGAATTCTCATTGAATCATGTCTTGTCATACCTTTCAAGCTTAGTGTTTGATTGGTTTTTATCTTTCGGTCGGTTCTCACGAATAGTAATTTTTCAAGTGTCAATTCTGAATGAATTTGAGTTTCTATTCGTCGTCAAGAATATATTACAATTGCTTATGTTCTAGCTAAAGTTTGTTTTCTTTGAGTGATTGATCAGTGTGTGAATGAAGAGCATTTTTTTTTGAAGAAAATGGTTCACATCTCTCTTTGATTTTTGAAATCTTTGCCTCTTGTATGCATGTTTGAGAGATCTCATTAATACTCAAAGTGTTGTTGATTAATTCACATTCTACATTTCGCATTGTGCTTATAAGTAAAACACAAAAATATTTTTGTTTCATTTCACTTTAGAAAATGAAAATTTCGTTTCGATTCGCTTCTTAGTGCATGTAATGAAAGGAAGAAAAATTGTAAAATTTTTGTTTCGCTTTAAAATTTCAGACTCGAAGAGAAAAGTGAATGTCGTTTTATGCACTTTTTTATTTTTGTGTTGATTGTGTGAGTTTCTCTCTCCTTCATTAATGTAGGATTCATCGAAATGAATGGTTATTTTATCATATTAGCTGCATTTTAGGGGTTTAGATGACATCGGTAGGGCTTTGAAACCGATACATAATTCAAGATCAACCATATAATTTATTCAATCAATATAAGGAGCATTTGGAACCTAAAAAATCACATTTAGAGGTCTAGGCTAGAGACGTGTTTTGGCATCGTTAAGTGTAGGATTTGTCGCTAACAGTATGCGTTACAACCCGAGGGTGATATCTCGTCCCGTGTATGGAATTATATTGATGTATGAGAAGTATATTTTGGGATGCTCTCATCAAACGGTTACGCATCAAACATCACTACTATAGGTTTGGACTCCCACGTACCGTCGCGTATATTTTGGGAGATGCCACTAGGTTGCAAACATGCCATAGGTAACTGAGTCAACCGCCTTGTATATGTGATACATCAAACACAACATTCGAGGAGATTGGTTGTCATACGTTAAGTCCTTGGTCTTTTCTCTTTCATTTGATCACCAAGATGTATATTACAGTTCACAGCTACCTGGTAATCCTTTTTCCTGACTTATCCATTTTTTTATTTTTATTTTCTTTCTAGAAATTAATTGTCCATGATCACATTTCTTACCTGTTAGAATATTTATGGGCCTCATCATGAGTAACTCCTTATAAATATATTGTTTAAAGCCTTGAATTAATAATATTTCTCCTCTCCTTCTTTTTGAGATAATATCATCGTGGTTAAACCACCAAGTTCAGTTTCATATTCTTCCACTTCTTCTGAAGGGAAATTATCGCCTGTCTCTTCTGATTCTCCACCTTTGACTAGGACTCAAATGGATGAGTTCACTCTCATTATGATTATTCAACCTATCACCTCTTGATCTCTGCCTGATGTGCCAATAGGCTATGTTTCCTACCCTTCGAATTCATTATTTGATCCCATTGAAATCTCCCCTCAACAACCCTATAGTATATAAGATACACTCGGTGTACCATTTGTGAATTCACCGCTTCCATCTCGAAGCGCTGCCTGTCAGCTTTTCTCGATGGCTTATGAGGAATAATTTTCACCCCCCTAGAGGTTTCAAGCACCATCTGTGGTGTAGATGAGACTACATATGAGGGACCTCAATTCTCTCCCGAGGGTATTCCTTATGTGATGACTCAACCTTCCTCCCAGCCGTACAGTCCACAAAATTAGACCTTGTTGGGATAGTTGATCTCGAATATGTCAAGTGGTACACATTTGTATTACAATACTATTTGGTAGAATACCGGAGTAGTTGCCCTAAGTCCAAGTGTTTCCAACGTAACTATTTCTATGTCTGCTTGAACTATAGTCACACCTACTTCCGCAAAGGCAACTGTTTGCATAGGTGTTTTAGTACCTCCTATCAGTACTCCGGTGTCAATTACTTCGACTTCAGTTTCTAGAGGAGGTCCTACCCTATCAAATGTTTCCCAACCTACCGTTGGACCATCAGTGGATCTTTGGCTTACATTCTGAATTCCTCTCAAGTTGTTGACAACATTCCTATTCCTATCAGATCATCCAGCCTGATAGGGCCAAAATATGATCAATATCAGCAATTTTTGCAGAGTCTTAACCAGAAAAATTATCTTTCGTATGGTTCCCAACAGTTGCAAACTCAGCTAGTAAATCCTCAAGGATTTCAAGGGAAACCTCTTGTCCAGCCAGGGGGTTACATCTATCAATAGGGTTTTAACTATGCTCAAAATCGCGCTTATGGACCACAAGGGAAAATTTTCGTACAACAGGAAGCATCTTACGTACAACCTAATCAACCCTTTGTCCATCAAGGAAAATTTTTCTATTTTCATCAGGGACAACCTTCTGGTCAGCCAAGCCAACCCCAATTTCAGCAAGGTCAGCTTTTTGTCTAGCAAGGAAAACCCTTTGTTCAACTGAATCTGGTCTTTGTTTAGCCAGGCCCTCAGGTACAACCTAGCCCTCAGGTACAACCTGGTCCTCAGGTACAACCTGGTCCTCAGGCATAACCTGATCCTCTGGCACAACTTGGTCCTTATGTACAACCTAGTCCTTATGCACAACCTGGTCATGAGGTAAAACCTGATCCTTAACCACAACCTTGTCAACCTCAGCAACCTCAGGGTATGATCAAGCAACCCTAGGGACAACCCCTTGGAAATCCGTACCAAATCTTCCAGCAGCCGAAAAATCTGTATGCTGGGTGATATGGTAAACCTGGATCTCAGTGGTTTGCTACAGGTCAAAATCCTTTTTTAGGTTAGCAACTAGGATATGTTCTGAATCCATAAGGGTTCAACTCTTATGGACAGTACCATGGTTACAATACTTATGGGAAAAGCCCTTCAGGGTAGCATCCTTGGGGGCAGAACTACTCCCAACCCGGTTGGCATCCACAAATGGGCATGTATCAAAGACCCAACACCATGCCTTTCAATCTGCAATTTCCATTTCTCACAATGTTGGAACTTCCTGATGTGTCAAGATTGACCAACAATCCAATTCTTCAAAATCTGTATTGGTCCCTGGTTCCAACCAAAATTTTGAGCGATTGCCCCAAGTTTGAAGGAAAATTTGGGGAAGACCCCTAGGTGCATGTTATGATGTACCATCTTTGGTGCTCCTCCAATTACTAGTTCAATGATTCCATCTGTTTACATCTATTTCAAATAAAGTTGACTGGTGCCGCTACAAAGTGGTACATTGAACTCCTGCGCGGGACTTTTCAGGATTTCAATTCCTTAGCCATGGCCTTACACATTTTCAGTTACATGTTCATTATGAAACATGAGCCCACATCCTGATATCCTTAAATAAAAATGCCGCTATGCATATCTCTGATCATATCCATGAATGGAGAAGGCGTCTTCGTTTAAAAAAATTTGACATTCTTGATCAAATGTTGACAGAATGGTTTACCAAATCATTCGTCAATCAGATCGCTAAGGATATCACTATTGGGGCAGCTGTCATAGAAGAGAAATCCATAGCTCGTACCCAGTATCTTGATCTGGTTTACTCTCAGTCTAGAATGTTATATGATATCTTTCCTGAAGCCCCATGCCTGAATTCTCAGTATCCAACCTCAAAATCTCTGGCGACACCACTGGTAGATGGCGTCATTGATTCTGTTTCCCAAACTTCGTAGAAGTATTCTTTTTCTTCTAAGAAAAAATCATCTTCATTATTCGATTATGTTCCTCATAATCCCTTGAATCCTGGAAAAAATTCAGAGGTCAACACCATTTAGTCTTCTGCGGATGAAAAATCATCTAAAGGAAAAAAGAAGGGAAAATGCAAATCTAAATCTGATGCCCCAAAACAAGATTCCTCCAAACCTCACACTGACGATGGAGATAAACATAAACCGAAGTATCCTTTCCTGATATGTGATTATGAGCATTACACCAAGGAATTTCCATGATGGGCCGAAGTGAGTTGATTTCTCAAAGGCACCCAAGGAACTTCGGCTGTTCTTAAGGAACCATTTCCATCACAATAGAATCAAATGGTGGAACAAACCTAGTCTTCCACCCCTTTTGGTTCTCAAGTTTTCATGATGAATGGTACTACACCCATATCTATTGCTACCAGATCGAAAGATTATGAAGAACCACGTCAAACAGAGGGGAAAGAAATCACAGATGCTCCTACTCCTTCTGCCCCGCCTACTTCTGACCCTCTTCATATTGAAAGGTCTAGTTCTGAACCCATTGTATGACTACCTTCTAAAGGTGTTCTCCACAAGTTTTCCTATAATCTGAATTCCCACGCCACTCAACATTATAATATTATTGAGGATTTGGCTTAGGATCCATCTCTATGTACGCACTAGAGGTGCTTCAGAGCTTTCCGTCACAACATAAGGGATTGTTATTTGCCATCAGACGAGTTGATCATGTTGATTAAAGCCTCATTACTTTTTATCTAGAGAATTTTTTCCCACGTCTCTCTCACCAACTTGCTTTGATTATCCAATTTGGTATTAATGGTAAGAATATCCATCGGGCAGTCGTGGACGAAGGTGCATCTACATGAATTATGTTTGTTTCGTGTTGGAAATACATTGGTTCTCCAAATTTCAATAAGTGTCTGAATACTTTGGAGGCCTTTGACAAGAGATATTCTCATCCTTTTGGTATCCTTCCAAGTTTTCCTACCACGTTAGAAGGAAAAATGGTCAACGTTGAGGTTGAAGTTGTTGATGCCAAGTTCAATTATAATCTTCTCCTTCGTCACAGTTGGACTCATGCTATGCTTTGCATGCTGTCCACTCTCTTTTGTGTTCTTTGATTCCCGCATGAAGGAAATATTATCACTGTTTATCAGTTGTTCTTTTTCGCTTCCATTTCTTCTGAAGGAAATGTTCCATCTGTAGACCATACCACCACACCGTATGAAAGTGGGGGGGTAGGGATTTTCAAATACTCTGCCCTTATGGGTCTATTTTATCTTCCTCCACCGTTGCTCAGGTTAATATGATCTCCACTTATTTAGATCCCTAGATCAATCCTTTTCCTTATCAGATCAATTCATTTGGTGATATGATCTTGTTAAGCCTGGTCGAATTCAATTATTGTGAAATTGTCTCGTCTTTGGCTAATAACTCTGAACATGCCACTTCTAGCATGCATTTTGATGCGTACTCCCAATCTCCTTGGCTCGGTTCCTTGGATTCATCTAATCCATTAAATGAGACATTTCCATCCAAAGAGAGTATTGTGGAAAATATGTCTCTCGAAGAAACCCCTTGGAATGATATTCATCAACGTTCGTCGTTTCTCTCGAGTCATGGATTAGCTCAGTCATGTCATGAAGATCTCGCTCCCCATGTTCCGCACAACCCGCTCCTGACCTCGATGTTAGCCCATGAGGTCTTTTCTGAAGGGAACATGGGTAGTATTACTGAGACTATGCATCTAGACATTTCTGTGAAACCAGGAATTGTCGAGAATATTCATATTGCGGTTACTTTCTCTCTAGATGAGTTCAAGCTCTATACTAGTCACTTTCAAGAATTTCAAGATGTTTTTGCATGGTCCTATGAGGAAATTCCTGGAATCAACCCGAGTATAGTGGTGCATGAAATACCAACCTACCTTGATGAAAAACCTATTCATCAACGACTTCGCCCTGTACACCCTAGGAAGGCCGCTGCCATCAAGGGAGAAGTTGAAAAAATTCTTAAGGCCGGATTCATTTATCCCATCCCATTGATAGATTGGGTGTTCAATATTGTCCCTGTCAATAAAAAAACAGGGTACCATTCGCGTTTGTGTTTATTACCGAGATATTAATCGGGCCTTCCCGAAGGATAACTATCCCACTCCATTTATTGACCAGATCATCGATGAATGCACTGGGAGTGAGATATTCTCCTTTATGGATGTTTTTTCTGGCTACAACTAGATCAACATCTTACCCGCTAATCAACACAAGACTGGCTTTATATGTCCATGGGGAACATTTACTTACAAAAATCTCCCTTTTGGTCTCAAGAACACTGGTGCTACTTTCCAGCGCACGATTTCCTATGCTTTTCATGACATTAAAAACATCGTGTAACCTTATCTGGATGACCTCTCTGCTCATTCAGCTAAGCATCGTGACCATCCCACACTCCTTTGAGAGGTTTTTCTGTGCTACTGAAAATATAAATTCATTTGAATCTGCATAAGTGTGTTTTCTGTGTGGAATATGGCAGACTCCTTGGGTTTTTCGTCTCTAAAGAAGGCATTCATCTTGACCCCTTGAAAGTCGAGGATATCGTAATTCATCCCCTCCCTCCTCTTTATCGCAATTGCATATTCTACAAGGCAAAGCTAATTTCCAACGTCATTTCATTCCCAATTACACAGAACTTGCTAAGGGTTTTACACGATTACTAAAACAAGGGATCCCATTTATGTGGGACGAAGTTTCTCAATGCTCCTTCAATGCTTTAAAGTAGGTTCTTATCAATGCTCCTTTACTACATCCCCCAAATTATCATCGTGACTATTTTTTATACTTAGCAGCTTTCTTCGACACCATTTTTATGGTACTTGTTTAGGAAAATGACAATGGTACTGAATATGTCATCTATTACCTCATTCATAACCCTATGGATACAAAGACTCGATATGCCCATGTCGAGAAAATGGATTTAGCTGCGGTACATGATGTTCAATGCTTTTGGCATTATATTCTTTTGCACATTACTACTGTGACCTTCGACTGCAATCCTCTGACTTATATATTGACCTGCCAGTTACCAGGGGGAAAATATTCAAAGTGGATTGTCATTTTATAGGAGTTTGATTTGGAATTCACTACTTCCAAATCAAAGAAATTATTGGTTTTTGCTGAATTAATATGCTCCCTTCCCTCCGCCTCTACTCCATCCGACCTTAATGAGCACATTCTGGATGAGACTCTCTTTCTAATCAGCATTGTTGATCCATGGTACGGTGATATCATCATGTATCTTCAGACCCAAACCTTTTTATATGAGTTAGACAAGTCTGATCATTGATAGATTCGACATCATTCCCAACCGTATCATATCATTGGGGATACTTTATACCAAGTAGACGTCGATTCGATTCTTCACCACTATCTGACTTTCAAAGAAGCTGAGAGAGTGCTCAATCACTGCCACTCTGGGGAATGTGGTGGTCATATGTCTGGCTATGTAACAGCTCAAAAAATCATTCGTGCTAGTTGCTTATGACCTTTTGTTTTCAAAGACTACATTGTTTCCGTCTGCAAATGTCATGCTTGCCAGATTTATCAGCTCAAGATGCACACCCCATCCACACCCTTACACCCAGTTGTTACCATCGGCCCATTTTCCAAATGGGGCATTGACTTCATGACATGTAACCCTCACTCGGCCGAGGGGCATGCTTATATCATTGTCGTTGTGGACTATTTCACTAAATGGGCCAAGGCAATGCCTACATATGTTGTCGATGGTAAAATTGTGGCTCAATTTCTCTCTAATCATGTTATCACACTATTTGGTGTTCCTCAGGCCATTTTAACTGACCATGGCTCTCATTTTTGCCACTACATGATGGCTGAGTAAACTTCTCAGTTGGGCTTGTGTCACGACAGCTCAACTCCATACTACTCTCAGGCCAACGACTAAGTTGAAGCAGTAAATAAGGTTTTAGTTACTATGCTTTAGTGCACCATTGGGATGCACAAGTAAAATTGGAATCTCATGTTGTTTTCAACTCCCTGGGAATTTTGAACCTCGACCAAGAATGCTACTAGATTCACTCCATTTCAGTTAGTGTATGGCCTCGAAGCAACCTTGCCGATTGAATGTGAAATTCCTTTACTCAAGTTAGTTGTTGAATTACTTCTAAATACTGCGCCAGAAGAGGAACGTCTCTTGTATTTGGAACAACTTGATGAAATTCGATGCTTCGCCATTTTTGCTACTGAAGCACAGAAGAAAGGGGTCAAAGCCCATTTTGATCAGAAAATTTCTCTATGTGCCTTCTCTTAAGGAGACTTGGTCCTTCTCTATGAACAAACACATGGTAAGCTGGGGGCAGGAAAATTCAAACCCATGTCGCATGGGCCATATATCATAAAATGTGTTTTGCAGAAAGGGGTCTATGAGCTAATTGATTATGAAGGTTACCCTTTGGGTAAACCCTGAAATGGGCTTTATCTAAAGAGGTATTATGCATGATTTTCTCATGTATTTACTCTTGTACATTAGTGTTATTTTCATTTTTGTACATTTTTGGTTTGGTGTGCATTTTCAAGTAGTTTTCCTGCTTATCTTGTTTTACTTGATTTGTAGATGTCTTTGGCTCCTTATGTCAATTTCGATGATGGTGCCTGCTTCAGTACTTGAAATATATCATCTGCGGCCTGGGTTACCTATGAAACTAATGGTGAGCTAATATATCTGCAAGGTATATGTTTAAGTTGAACAACTAATAATATTGTTGAATACAGTGTAGTTATTGAGCTTCTGTCCGAAGAAATTTGTTTCAACATTAGAGAACTGGTTGTTAACCTGGATTCACAACTTGTTGTTCTAAATCTCAATGAGAAATATTTCATTAGACACCCTCAAATATTGAGAATGTATTTTTGTGTTCTTTTTTTAGAAAGAAATTTTGGTTACACCACATATCATCATATTCCACGACACATGAATACATTAACAGATGCATTGGGTAATCATGTTCTAGATAGACATTTGTGGAATTTATAATCATCACAACATAACATGGAAAAGGAAAATAACACACACACACACACACACACACACACACACACACATATATATATATCGATTGGTTTGAAAATAGTGTTTACAAGTACTTCATAACCCGCTCAAAAAATAATATATGTTTTGGTACATAGTGAGACTCGCAGGTCTCGTCAAAATTGAAAAAAGGAAAATCTAATCTAATCCATGTGGTGGTCATGATAGTAGGCTATTGTTTGAATCACTTGAGTCAGAAGTCGATGGATGCGATCAGATACCCCGACAGTATGTCACTGGTACTGACAGGGGATTTCTCCCATCTGTGCATACTCTGGAATTTGGATGGTCAAGGCATCCAGGTTCCTCACAATCTCCACTTCAGGGTCCACTCCCTCCACATAATGGTCACCCTAGAAGTCTCTTTCCACCCTCCTGGAAATTGGTGACATCCCCACTGGCCTCTGTGGTCCAACATATGCGATACATAAAGCTTAACATAAGTTCATATATATATTTATATATATATAAATATATATAAAACATGAAAAAATAACAAAAACATGTTTTTACCTCTGTCATCCTAGTGCTCACCCATTGGAAGTGGCATATCAGGGTCACCCTAGATATTTTTCCTAGAGTACAGCTAGTCTTCCACCATGATCAGCTGACGCCTCAAGCATGTGAAGAAGGTAGGTCTGAATGACATCCTCTGCCCACCTCCTTCGCGAGGCATCAATGCTAACCACCTTGCCAACCGTGGCTCTCACGGAAGTGGTGCCTCTATCTCTATCCCCTAGTATTGGAATAGAGGCACTCGCTCTAAGAAGAAGGCTGTCAAGATAGACCCATATCCAAACTGTTTAAATTTTCTATTTTTACACTTCTTGAGTTGTTTCTTCATGTTTTCCACTACGACCTCACACTAGTTGAATATGATGGGTGCCATGCAATCCACTGTCATTTTCAGTTGAGGCTTCATGGCCTCATGTGACACTTGCGCCCCAACCACACGTGTGATAGTGTATAGCACTACCTTGAGTTCTAGATCATTTATTGTGCTTATGGCTATTTTTCCACTTGAGGATCGTTTTTCCTCAGAGCATGCTTCCCCAATGAGCATTTCCATACTCTCACCCATGATTCAGGCTCTATAAAACTGTGTTCTTGCCCCTCTACGTGAGAGTTTAGTGATCAAGTAGATGTCTTCCACTTCGATTTCTAGTTCCTGGTCACCAAGAATATATCTCTCTAGGTTTTTATCCCAGATACTGACTAGATACTTCAAAAGCTCTGGTTGGTCTCTTATGCACAGGGTCATAAGGAATTTGAGGATCCCATAACCCCTCATTGCATCTATGTAAGCTCTGTTATGCATAGTTTCCTGATAAAATTCATCATGATCTCATTCTTTCCACTCAATCACCATGATTGATGACTTCTCTTCCCTGCAACAGCATTAAAAAAAACTTTTGTCATTGTTTATGCTTGAAAAAATTGGATTAAAATCTTGTTCTTGGGAGTTTCTATTCTTTTTCTGCTTCACGGTTGGCACAGCTATTTTAAAAATAGCAGCATCGATCGACGACCTGCCCATTATAAAAGGGGCAAGTCGGCATGGTCCCAATAGTGGATAACCACGTCGATCCATGACATTTCCAAAATTGAAATCCTCTCCCCAAAATTACCATAATCCCTAAAATACACTTAAATGAATATTAAAATGTAGGCAAGGAAATCTTCTCTTACTTGGAACAAACAGTTCGTTGATTGACCTCTCAGATCTCCCACAATGCACTCTTGAAGATTTGAGGTAAACTAGGGTAAAAGCTCTTCCTCAACCAAGTGAAAGTAAAAAAAGTAAATTTCTTTTACTTTCTTCATATTTTATAAATGCACAATGATATTTTAGGGTTTTTCCATTATTTTAATAATGTTTTAAATTCTCTTACCTTGAAAATAGTTTATGTTTTGTTCTTGTGTAGTGATCTGATTTCTATTTCCTCATGGATGAAAGTTTTACTGAGTTCTAGATTACTACTTTTTTAGACTCAATTAAAAAATGAAAAAATTAACCGCCCCTTGGAGTCATCTTTCAACTCTTTTCTCGACTCTCTAAACATGAAAATATTATCGAGTTCTTGTCATTTTCAGCTCGCTTAAAGTGCACAAAACTTCATTTACCCAATATACACTTTTTGAGTATGAGGGAATATTTACAAAAAGGACCATATGGAGTTTTCTTTTTTTCCTCTTTTAAAAAAATCTCTAAACATGAAAATATGTTGAGTTTCTACCTTTGTCAAATACATTAAAATTTAATGACATTCGATTTGTCATCATGACGACATTGAGTTCCTCCTTCCTAGGCCTCATAAAATGTACTAGAATGGATTTGTCTGAAGGAAAAACTTATATCACAAGCATATGTTATCCCCTTCAAGCTTGTATATAGAAATAATTGGGGTACTCGTTATAAATGAATAGAAATCATTAATTGGTTGTGTTGGTAGTTTGTCGCTCTTGAACATGACACATCCTTTGTTTCGTGTCTAGTTGGGGATATCCTTCATTCGTCACTTTTCCTCCATGGGTTTGGGAAATATGTTTTTCCTCTTATGCCATCACTATTCTCATCCAACATGACCTTTGATCCCATTTGAGGCAAATACTGCCAAATCTAGGGTCATGTTAGTGATATGTTTAAGAGAAGTTCCTTCTGTGTCTCATTCATTTCTCGGTTCTTTGATCACTCTCATTATCATATTTTTCCCCTTCATCTCGATGTCGATGATGTGGGATAAATTATGGCCCTCCTTTGATGGATCACTTCTTGTCAACTTCAGCACATTATTTGAGCAGTTGATCTAGGGAGATCCCATTTTTTAGTATCTTGAGCTTTCGCATGCCTTATCGTTGTGTTGTTTGCATCCAATGATAGTCTTACATCATTGGCCTTTGATCGAGTGATTCAGACGAGTGTTCAACGACAAACTCCTTATTCACATCTCGTGGATTTTATTGTTAGTACCTTGAGAGCCATTTCCATTATTCGGGGGTTTCTCTTGCACCTGCTAATGATTTACATCATTGGGCGGTAATCGTGCGTTTTCTTGCATGTTCAACTTCGACCTCATTTATTCGCATGCTTGAATTTGTACTTGATCGGGTCATGGAGAAGAAAATCTGTAGTTTTTGTTTGATAAAAACCTAGAAATTTGCAAGTGATATGTATTATTAATTATTGTACACATGGCTCCTTCATTCGGATGGATGCAAACATACCTTGAGTCTATATTTGTGATCCTCTTTTTGGATGGATGCGACCATACCTCAGATCCTGTTTCATGTTTACTTCTATGGATGGCTTTGTCCATACCTTATGTCATGTGATTATTTCATAGATATTAGTTTATGTATATGTGTGATTATTTTTTTGCAGTTTTCCAATGATGATGCCTTTTGGTCCTCGGCACTTATTCATAAATAATTTCACCCCACTCTCATTCGACACTTCATGGTTTAAGGGGGCATTTGTTACACAAACAAATTTGTCACCAGAACTCGTACTCCCCCATCCATGATCCTAGAGACCCCGACGATGACCCCACTGACGTCTGTTTCCATCATGAAAATATGCCTTCATGTCCTCTTCAACACAATGAATAAAATCTGCGTTGGCCATTCCCCGAAGTGCATCCTAGTAAACATAGTTATTTGGAGAGACGCGCCCCCCTCCTTGTCTTCGTGCAAGCTGATGGCCTCTTTTTGGTCTAGGGTTGCACCGATCAGTCCCTTATAGAAATTTTTTTAAAAATTGAAGTGAAGCTTTGAGATATAGAAGCCGTGACAGAGACTTAGTTTGTTTGTTTCCTAAGGATAGAGCCGAGCTTCTACCTTTGGCCTCTTTGTTCCTACAAAAGTGGAACCACCCAAAGGGATAAACTATTTCCCCACCTAAAGTGGATCCATTCTCCCTCCTCTTTTGCTATATAATAGGCAATCTCCCATAGCTCTGCTAGTTATAACAAAGATAGAAGAATAACAAAAAGACCTTTTTTCACTATAGACATCGATCAAGATTTGAGACCTTTCGCCCCCACATCAAGTTGAAAGAGCTCTTTGGAGACGTGCATGGATCAGGACCAATTGAAGGAGAGTTGTGACATCGAGGCACAGGTTGTAACTACCCCTCTCTATTTTAATATAATATGATTGGTTTGTGCTTTCCATTCTTGTCTTAATGTGTGATTGGATTCTTAGTTTTCCTTGATAGGCTAAGTAGGTTTTATTTGCATTATATATGTTATTATTTTATGTTTTTTGTTGTTTTGATCCCTTGTGCAGGTAACCAAGCTCCGGTAGCGTTGAATATCTAAGCACGAAACGTGAAGGACCAAAGGATTTAAACGGGAATTAGAATCAGATTGAGGTAGGTGATCTATTTGTGATCTACATGCATTTAAAATCTAGGGAAATAGGTTTCTAATCATTCCCTCTTGTTACTAGTCCCACTCTAAGGCTAGAGGGATTGTCTCTGTCCACAGAGATGATTTTCCTTAATAACGAAAGAAGCAAAAATGACCAGCAATATATATACAATATAGAAGTCCTCATATAATTCTTGAGAATATGACACTCTGAATAAGTGTTCACGGAAATAAGCCATGCGTGGACTATCTCCGAATATTTGGGTGTCCCTGCATATATCCACGTTCGAAAGGAGAAACGAAGAATGTTATACTCTACAAGCATCAAATGGTTCTTCGTTGCATACAACCTTTCTTAAAAAGCATATATAATCTACATCAAGGAAGGAAGATAAATCGAAACTAAGAAGGGACATTATATTTGATGAAAATCATGCCCTCACAGAATATCCAAGGATATTACTATTGATTCCGATGATGAATATATATCGCTATTTGAAGAAGAGGAGAACCATGAAAAAAACTACTACAATCCAAGAAGAAGAAGAAGAAGAAGGACCAAGTGATCTTATTCAACTCGTGATCATACTTGACACAAGGAAGAGGCCAACTTAGTTAAAAGATACTCTTGAAGATGTCGAAGGACATAGAGTCATGAAAAGGAAATTTTAGAAAAAAAAATACCAAAATGGTATTCGTAGGATATGCTCATATATGAAAAAAAACCAATAAAAATTTGAACGAACTAGATTTGAATAAGCTTTCTCATCGAGAAGAATGGAAGAAGGCGATGCAAGAAGAAATACTCCATCATGAAGAATGGGGTTTGGGAAATTGTTCCCTAAACCAAGTGACAAATTGGTTGTCACTTCATGGATTTACAAAATCAAACACGATGTTGATGGAATCATATACAAATACAAAGCTAGATTCATTAGTAAGGTGTTTCTCTCAAAAGGAAGACATAGACTATGAAGAAACCTTTTCACCTACCGTAATATATACTACTATAAGATCTTTAATTTCATCAGCTACAACAATGGGATGGAATATCCATCAAATAAACATAAAAAGAAGCATTTACAGAGTGGAACCATCGACGAAGAAATATACATTGAACAAACTTGGGGAGATTTTTAAAATAAATACCAATAACACTCATGTTTACATACTAAAGAAAGTTGTATATGGCTTGAAGCAAGCTTCTAGGGCATGGTATGAAAGAATGTATGCATGTATTCTAAGAATTGTGTTCGTTAAAGGTATTTTTGATCGAAACCTCTACATCAATGTGGTGGATAATGAACCGGTAATTATTCTACTATATATGGCTTATTATTTATTACAAGTATGGAGTGAAGGATACAATAATGCAGAGAAGATTTTGGAAGCCAAATTTGAGATGAAGGATTTGGGACTTATGAATTATTACCTAGGTTTGGAAGTATGGAAGAAACTCTGGGGAGATATATCCGAGGAAAATGAAAAATACATAATCAAGTTGATCGAAATAATTTGGTATGATAAATTCTAAGCCCATTACTACTCCCCATGACCACCAAATCTCTAGAAGTTTGAGTAGCTCCGACTCTAGTGTCGTAGATCCCACGACTATCGTAAGTTAGTGGGTTCTATAATGTATCCCAGTAAATACTAGATCAAATATATGTTTTTTTTCGTAAAATTTATTAGCTAATTTTAGTTGAAGCCTCCTCATGATCATTGGATATCTACCAAGCATATATTAAGATATCTACATGGCACTCACACATCACTTTCCTAAAGTATGACAACAAGGAATTCAAATTAACAAGTTTTTTACGATTATGAATATGGTGGAAGTGAGACTAATGGAAGAATCACTACGAGGTGGATGTTTAGTTTGGGATTTTGCTATGATTTTTGATGGATGAGTAGAAAGAAATATCTCATTGTTTTAAGTAGTGTTTAAATATAATATGTTGATGCATGTGTGAAGTAGGAAAGGAAGTTGTATGGTTGAGGAAACTTCAGCAGAGATTTGTTTCGGAAGCCTCTATGTCCTATTGTGATAAATTTTGATAATCAAAGAAACATGAAGATGTATAAATATCTTGTCTTCCATGCGAGGATGAAGCATATCAACAACAATTACCACTACATTAGAATCCTGGTACAAGATGGGATCATGACGCTACAATATGTACCAATCGATGAACATGTAGCTGATGTG
Organism: Pinus albicaulis; assembly: GCA_034641835.2. NCBI lineage: Eukaryota > Viridiplantae > Streptophyta > Pinopsida > Pinales > Pinaceae > Pinus > Pinus albicaulis. The sequence continues at coordinate 1,094,232,068 of CM076578.1, forward strand.
TTAAAAAATTCTCTTCCTAATAAGAATTTTTAATATATTAGAAGCATGCTTGGTTTGGTTGATATTACTAATTTTTTTATGGTAAGTGTTGAATAATCCACACGTGTCCGATTATTGGAATATATTTGATGTTATCGATTTGAATAATTGAGAATGTTTAGGCATCGTGTGTAATAGAAAAATGCATGGGAGGACATATAAATGTGTATGATGTCTACATCACGAAGTAGGTATGGTGGTTTTGGTCATAGAGATATCGACTTTGCATTACACTTATATCCCTAGGTTGATGGTTAGTAAGTAAGTCCTCGATGGTACATATAGTGGTTGAAAGCTTTAGTCCATCTTAGTTTTGACCTAGATAGATTTCCCTAGATCGAGAATCTAGTCCATGGAAATGTGATTCTCATAATGGCTGAAGCTTTGCCTAATGGATATAGTGGAATGAATCTCAAAGGAAACTATCCTAATTGGGCACTCAAAGTCCCACAAGGATGAGGGTGGGATTTCCGCTCGAAAACACCCTTGTGATAAACAACACAACAGACTCTGCTAAATAGCTAAAGCGTGTAGAAAGTCATGAAAGACCAAACGTAAACAATATTTATAATGCTTTCCATGGTTGCCATCCCCTTGTGAGCCCTCACCCCCTTGGCCCCACAAAATAATGATGCTCTCACGGCCACTAACCTCCATTATGATTGCGTTGTCCTCCATTGTCTCCACTACCTCCATAATTGTGTTGGATATTTAGTCAAGTTGACCCCATCCACATGTATTGACCCACATTCACACCAAGAATTGGTTTATTCATCTTGACCCCATATAGATGCATTGATCCACATTCACATTAAGAAGTGGTTTTATTCCTGCTAAAGGGATTTATGGGTCCCTCTACCCTCTTATTCATCTATTAATTAAGGAAGACAAAAATTAATATTCTAATTAGCTAAAAAAGCCAAATTAGGAATATTACAAGATTCCCTCACTAAAAATGTTGCTTGTCCTCAAGAAAATGCAAAGATTTGGGCCACCCTATTGAACCATTGCAACTGAGACCAATTCTCGGATCCCATATAAACCCCTCAATGTGGCTATGCCCCTATGTCGTAGCTACCTAGAATAGACCCCTCAATGCTGGGATCCCAAATGGATCCCTCACCATACTAGTCATCAATCAATCCTCCTAGACCCCAACTCCACCATGACCAATCATTTCCAAAGTCCTCTAGCTCGAACTGCGCACTGCATCTGGCTATAGGTACTACCTCATGAGGTGAAGAACTCCAACATGCATCAATGCTCCATGGCCCCTATTGTGCCATAGATTTGACTATATAAGCTGCCCCACCAACTACATACCAACTCATCACCTCTCTCCCCTGACTCAATCCTATGTTGATCCCACTCTCTCGAAGTTGGGATGGAATGCTAAAGAGTTGTCGACATGTGCCCCTTTTCACCACCAACTCGTAAAACATAGTACTTGTCATGTCTATGGGTCCTTGCTCTACTATGCGTCCCGACTAAGAAGATCATACCATCCATAGGAAACTAACTCATGATTTCCCGCTAGTCTATCCCGGTTGAAAGAATCCAATGTGGTGATATACTCTGATATGGAACATGTTTGGAGTATGGTCACCAAATCACTCTCAACTCATGCTTTGCTTCCGTCCCTCGCCTATCAATCGAGAACGCCTCAAAGGGAAGGCCCCTCTCTCTATAATAGGCTCAAGTGGGCAAGGTGTATTGAAATCCCAATCGATGTACTCTTGGAGAGTGCTACTCCCCGAAAGTACCGAAAGTCCTGCTAACTATATATGCATCTACGAGCACCTCATCAATGGTTTGACCCAAATATGGATGCACCACCATCCCCAACAACTCTTCCTCCATGGATGACCCCAAGGTTAACCGCATATATAGCACTCACTCACTATGAGCCTCCATATAGCTCTCCCCCAAAGGACTCTCATGCATGATGTACATAACATCCTCCTCAATTTCCCCATGCTCCACCATATGCGCATCGTACTCAAATCATCACAAGTGACTCATCATCCCTGAATATTTCTCATCAAGTCCTCTGATCGCTCACCTTGCATGCTAGGAGACAAATTTTTGACCTAGTGTCATAAACTCCACATGACTACTCATGCTCCCCCAAAAGAATCCTCATTTGACCCCATGGAATCATCTAAAGAATATTCCTCATCTTGGCATACAGAAGGAATGTCCCCCTACTCTACCTTCACCACATCATCTGCATCACTCAAGCATGAGTGATCATGCCTTCCTTTGCCTTGGATCTACCGATAACACCCTCGTAGACCTGTCTCTGCTAAACATGGTATCTCTAGATTCTCAACGCTATCCACATCAATCCTAGGTGAGCTGCTCCCACGGTACACCTAATGCCCCTGTGCATAGGTCCCCTTCGAGGTAACGCACGCAAGTGCCTACCGTACCAGTATCGTGGGTCACTTGCATACCACCAAGTGTCTCCGCACTCCTCACCATACCACGTATGCTGTTAACCTCGCACTGTACACTATAGGATACCGTTAGTTTCAGCTATACCATCATGTACTGTCATGTATATTGCATGGGTCAAAAGATCCACCACTCCGCTAGTAAACCCCCTATGAGGTGAGCTACATCTCCCCATTTTCTCTAAAGGAATAGAGCGACGCGACTCCTCATATGCCAATGATAGTGACACCACTTATCCTATCCTCCATAGCTCAAGTGTACCATATACCCATGAGAGAGAACTGTCTCTATGCACTTCCATGTTTCTTGGCTTGCCGATGCCACCTCCTTCGACCAACTCATGCCAACGTAGGCTAATCACCCTGTGACCCCATGCATGGTAATTATGCTGAGATAGCTCCGTAAAAAGTGGTGTACCCTCCTGTCGAACCATATTATCACTATGGATGTCTGGGGGGCTATGATAGAGATCTGAAAATGTGTGCGCATCGAAACATCGGGACTCCATCACATAATGACTACCATCACCTACTAACTCTATCATGTGATGGTAAATCCCACCTGGATCCCAAACAAATAATCCGATGCTCGTGTCCCTATGGTAATCCATGGACTCTTCTGAAATGTGTCCATGGATGTATCTAGCTGCCTAGACTGCTCCATGGGGTACCAACTCATTACCTCTCACCATCCAACCTTGAGAAAAGAATAAAATGCAAGAATCATCGAATAGAAAATAGTTCCTCCATCGCGCGAGTGCTGCACCATGTCGATGTATGATTGAAGGGGGGTGCTCTAACACTCCAATGTGCCCTATAACTACACCATTAGGGAATCCAACCATTCCTCAATGTGGACCAACTTTACTGTTGGATCGGCACAGACCACTCTCATGCCATCCAACTCCTCATTCCGCCGTAGGATAGCCTATTGCATTGATGTTCCCTTCACCTTCAAAGCTAGAAGGTTGACTCAAAAGTGATGGCACTACTATGTGTGACCATCGTCCAATATCTCTGTATCTCATAGCGCCTCCTCAAGGGCTAGCCCAAAGGATGGCTACATACCCTCCTCCATAGATACTCCAATACACAAGGATTGCTCACTAATCAGCAACATGTGATTTTCATTTGATAATTATACCATAAATCAAGAGGCTTTTGTACCTATTGGATCCTCAATAATGGTGGATTTGTCTTATGACACCTCATCAACCTATGATGCACTTCTATCATCAAAGAAATTTGTCATAACCCCAGATACACCATCAATGGATACCTCAACAATGGGTTGTGTCTCATCAATGAATGTATGCTCAGATATTTCCTCCCATGTCTTTGTCGTACTCTTTGATGACCCATCAAAAGTAGGTAGAAAAATTCTACCCACGGTATGCTGCAGGTCATTTCCCTATGTGTACCATCTTCCTCTATTGTAGCTACGAGGTCTTTGGTTTTCCTTAATCTGGAAATTTTTTTGGAAAGTCCAATGTTCTTTGAATCTTTGAGACTGAGATTCATATTCCACAAAATAATCACTAAGATCCTCCTCCTCTTGTTGTCCTCCAGCCACATTTCCTACTGCTAGGAAGGTAGGTATTGTGGATCGTTGTGAAGCTTGTTTCACTACTGATTTCTCATACAAATGATGTGAATTACCGAAACGTTCTCTATTTTTGCAACCCTCCTGGGGTTTCCCTGTCATCTCTACTCTAATCTCCTTGATCTCTCTCGGCGAGATCCTACATAGTTCCGAGGAGGAGATTTGAAAAACTCCTTCCCATAACCTTATTCTTCCATTTGAAACCCCCCTTTATCCTCCTCCACTGGAACACAAGTTTCTTTTCTAGATGTGAACTCTGAAACAAGTTGAATCTAGTATTGTAATTAGAAGAATTTGAAAAATGGCCACCACAACAAATCTGAGAAAATCGTCTTAGAGAACCTTTGGTTTCTCTTAATCCAGACTAAATTTGGAAAGATTGAAGATTGGGAAATATAATTAGTCCATTCTACACAAAACCCATTTCTTAGGTTTTTGATATTCGTCTTCATTTTCCCGAAATAGCTAACGCAAAACCATTGCTTTTTATCCCAACGAATTTCTGCATTTTCTATTTTTGTATCTCTCAGAGAACCTTCCATTTCTCTCAATCGAGGGCTGAATTTGGAAAAAAAATGCTCATAAGGAAACAAAATTTGTTTTCATTTTTCAAAAAAACCCATGCCTCGAAGTTTTATGATTCATCTTCATTTTCTTGAAAACATCTAATGCAAAATCAACACTTTTTATTTCATCGCATTTCTAAGTTCTCGCTTGTATCTCCTTGTACGGCTCGTAATGTAGTCTCTATATTCGGATGTCATAGATTGGTTGTTCCATAGTGGCAGCCAAGTATATGAGCTACGATACCATTGTAATATTCCAAAACTTGAAAAATAGGAATATTGAACATAAATATGGAAATTCGCAAAGAATATAAATATATCAAAACATGAGAAGATCATCGAGCCATTTTATTATAGATAATAGCATAAATGAAATACAATATCTTGAGGAAAAAGACAATCAAGATAGGAAAACGAGCCTAAAATGACCCAATACATCAATACATGAAGAAATGCTTCTACACAAAATGTCGGAAGGCCATGATTGTGCAGTCCGATTGAGAATAAATGCAACTGGAAACTAAGAATACATCGATTTGCTGATATAGAGCTTAGAAAATGCCAGGATCAGAGATCTAAGCTCTCTAGCAAAATTCCAAGATAACCCAAAAAGGGTTTCTTGAAATACTCAAGATGAAAAATGTAACCCTAGGGATGAATAACGCACTTCAATTGAGTAACTGCCAGGATGTAGCTGATATGATGTGAAAATGACTAATACTCCTCCCTACTGATCCTCCGGATGAAGGGATGCTCCCCTCACTAGAAAACAAGCTTAAAAACTTGGGTACTTGACCCTCCACAACAATTTCCCTGCAAAATAATGCAATTCCTGAAGGAGACTACACTACTGATGATGGATGAAGCTTGGCCTAATGCCGGATAATGAAATGAATCTCAAAGGAACCTCTCCTAAGTGAGCACTCGAAGTCCCCTCGAGGATGAGGGTGAAATTTCCGCTCGTAAAACACTCTTGTGCTAAACAACACAATATGGGACTCTCCTAAACCATTGAAGCATAAAGAAAGTCATAAAAGACCAAACATAAACAATATTCGAATGCTTTCTATGGCTTCCCCATCCCCTTCCTTATATGCTTGTGAGCCCTCACCCCCTTGGCCCCACACAATAATTATTCTACTCTAATGGCCACTAACCTCCATTATGATTGTGTTGTCCTCCATTGTCTCGACTACCTCCATAACTATGTTTTTGATTTGGTCAAATTGACCCCATCCACATGCATTGACCCACATTCACAACAAGAAGTGGTTTGTTAATCTTGACCCCATCTAGATGCATTGATCCACATTCACATTAAGAAGTCGTTTTATTCATACTAAAGGGATTTATGGGTCCCTCTACCCTCTTATTCATATATTAATTAAGGAAGACAAAATTTAATATTCTAATTAGCTAAAAGATAAATTAGGAATATCACATTCTAGAAGGATATCATCTGAAGAAGAAGGAAGGATTGAGCTTTTTTGATTGGAGGAATTCTATGTCGAGGTCAAAGAGTCTTGGATTATATAATATTGTCTTATGAAACTATTAAAGGAAGAGTTTTGAGTGGGTTTTCCACTCATCAGGGTCCCTAGCTGTGCGCCTATATCTCGTGTCTCTTCGTCTTGTCATATTAATACACATATAATTTGGTAATTCCTTGATGAAATATAATCTAATAAAGAAGTAAAACAGGCCAACATAATTCAAAAGTAATTATCAAGAAAAAGGAATCAAACCCTAATTCTATTGTTATTGATTTCTCAACAGAAGGTGTATTACTAAGGCCAAAAGGCATGACCAAAAATTCATAATGACCCTCATGCCTTTTAAATTTTCTTTTTGGAATGTCTCTAGTCTTCATTCTAATTTAATGATATCCTGAATGAAGATCCAACTTGGTGAAACAAATTGCTCCATGTGATTTGTCCAACAATTCATCAATGAGAGGAATGGGGAATTTATCTTTAATAGTGAGATTTTTTGAGCTCCGTATAATCCGGACACATACTGCATGATCCATCCTTCTTGTGCACCAATACTACTACAAGAGTAGAAAGAACTTTGACTAGGTTGAATTATACCAACCTCTAGCATTTCTACATCCTCTAGCATTTTTGTAACCTTGGCTATCTTACAATGAATAAAATTATTAGTACTACCCGATTCAATCAACACTATTTCCTTTTTCTTCTTGATATATCCTTTTATATTGAGACTTTGAGGAGTGGTAATTACTACCAATGCATTACAAGATATGCTTGGATTCATTTCTTATTTCTCTAGGGTTGGTTCCTAGTGTATATCCTTCTCTTTTGATGTTTCTTGTTCCTTTTCTTCCTCCTCTTATATGTAGAATAATTTCTTCTCAACACACTTATGACCTTTAGTGTATTTTCTATCACAATTGTAAAAAATCCCTTTTTCTCTTTTTTCCTCCAATTATTGTGGTGTCAACCTTGTAGGTTGTGGAAGGCTAGGAGTAGAAACACTTCCATCTTGTATTTGTGAGTTGTATACTCCCTTGTTTCCATAATTTTTCTTTCAATTTTTCTTTCCACCCCGAATTCCTTCTCCAATGAATCGGGTTCCCAAAGGAAAACTCTATTGTTGGATATTATCCTTCAAAATCCCTTTAAATACACCAATCCTATTCTCCTCTAGAATATCGGTTACTCCCGATATTCAATTTTTCAGAAGTACTTAATGTGCTCTGCCATTGAAACCTTTTGTTTGAGATTTATCAATTGGATAACTAAGGTGTTTCTCTTTGTATTCTCATAGTGTGTTATCATTTCCTCCATAAAAATTGACCAAGTGACATGTGGTTTACGATAATAAAGCCATCAATACCATACAAACTGATTGGGTTATAAATATAAAGATGCAATGTGTACCTTTTGTGTGTGTTGCACATAATGGTGATAAAATATTGCTCCATCTATAGTATCTCGGTTACCAAAACATTGCCATAAAACTTCCTCGTATCGATATTTTGAATGTGGTGGGTCTTAAAACCAACATTAGAGTCTCTAAAATCATAATTCATATTCCTTTTTTTCTCCTCATGAGTTTCTCCTTCCATGTCTACTTTTATTTATGCTTTAAACCGTTCACGTCTCATTTTATTTCTGATTTTAAACCATCCATCTCCTATATTAAGCCATCAATTTCCCCTATTTAGCCACACATGTCCCATTTTAGTTCATATTTTTTTTCTCTTTGTGAGAGCGAAATTTGTTGCACTTGGTCCCATATTTTGATATATCATGTTGCAATTCTTCCTCTTTATGAGTCATAGTAGATATTTTTCGAGGGCTTAATTTGAATAAAATTATTTTTGTTTGGGAGGAATTTTAGAACTAAATATTGATATATATACTTCAATATTCCCTTTGAATCACTTCAAACTGATTTTTTCAAACAAAAACTGTATGCAAAATAAAAATTAAAAAACAACTTTTTTTCTTGCTCTTTTTAGGAGCTTGATATTGAAGATTTTGTATATCTATAATTTTGGATCTAAAAGGTACGAAATTTCATCATTTGGTAGCTCTTTTAGTCTTTTTTTCCAATCCAACAAGTCGAGTACAATATTGGATTCTTCAAGAAAGCTTATGCTCAATCTCCTACGATGACCTAGATTATAGAATGGTTCAATAGAGTGAACTTGTGAGGAGTTCCATGTGTCACCATTTATACATCCGGCCCTAAAAATGATAGAAGTAAAACTAGAGTCCAATTGATTTGAGTAGCTTTTTATGAAATTCAAATCCAATACTTGGAGAGAAATCTATGACGATTTTCCCTAGGTCCCCCTTTTTTACAATTGAATTATGGGAGCCTCGAAAAAAACCATAATTTCCTCGCATCATATCTCCTAAAATATAAATAAACAAGATCTGAAAATTCAGTACACACAGTTCACCACTATTTTTTGCTCCACTTAGTTGCAATTTTAGATTCGAAGGCTTGTAGAAAAAAAAGTGTTATAGAGAAAAATTCCAAGATGTCATGTTTGAAGAAGAGAAACCATAGAATCCTAGGGCTCGATACCAAATGTTATGTAGCCAACTCACCAAATAGAAGAAAAGGTATGTTAACGGCTTAAAAAATTAACTCTTCTAGGGGAAAAAAATACTTTACATTACATAAATTAACAATTATTGGTTGATAAAAATATAATATCTCCTTCGTATATATAGAGTCTAAGTGGTCACAATATAATCGTAGCCTACATAACAATAATAATGCAAGGGCACAAAAATAACAATAGTGGGCTTTTATGGGGACACAATAATAACAACATGGAGACAGCATGGGCATGAATATAAAAAATAAGGGGGAATATACTAGTATTATAGGGAACTCAAAACCTATACCTCATGGAACTAAACATTACACAAATCATAAAGAACTACCTCCATAAATTGCACACTACATAGTCATAGGTGCCAAAGCACTATCAACTACTCTTGCTCACCACACGAGCCCTTACCCATTCTTTCCTCCACTATGCACTACACACTTTCGCGTTAGCGGTCAGGGACATGTAGCATTCCCATGCAAAGGTGCTCAAACATGGAGTTCATTGACCCTTCCACTTCGAATCGCGCATTGCACAATCATAGTGGGAAAGTATTTCATCTCTACCCCCTAAATTCCTCAAATATGCAATCATGCCTCACTATATCTCAACCACTATGTACTACACAGTCAGCCTGAGAACTTCACTTCATGCCTCCTTCTCTTGTGCATCGTGCAACCCTAATTAGGCCTCCTCCTCGAACTTGCACATTGTCTCATCTCGGGTCGAGTATTTTTTTTGAGAAATAGGATAAATTAGGATATTTTGGAATTGATGCCATCCTATCATGAGTGAATTCCATTCCAAGATGTTATTATCTTGACATCACATGATTATTCTAATGGACATGTCAAACATAAGCTATAAGAAGACACTAATGAAGTTGTAGATACAAAGAGATCACCAAGAGAAAGATAAAGGGACACTAGTATCATGACAAAACAAGGAAGATCGAGATCACATGGAAGACTCCATATCCCAACTAGCCTCTTGGAGAATGAAGTCAAGAACAGAAATACCTATCATGAAGATGTTAAGATAATAACAAGGTGAAAATATTGGCATTGATACACTATAATGAAGTACCATGTCACCATTTCCAAGTCATAGCTTCTCAAAGTGTCACCATAAGTCATATGTGTCATTTTAATTTTTCCACATGAAATATTATATTTTTGAAAAAAATACAAAATGTAAAATGTGTGGAAGCTAAAGGATCATACATATAATGTGAAAAGTCATGTAGTAGCTCAAACGTCTCTTAGGAATTTGAAAATTCACATGGGAGCTCAAGAGTCACGAGGGAAGATAAAGAGTCACAAGAGAGGTGGAAAGTAACCTCATTTTTTATATATACACCCTCATAGCTTAAGATAATGACTTTTTAACCTTGGCTTCTCAAGCTAGGAATAAGAGAGAAGGTTATTCTTTTGAGAAGCAAGTAGTTACTTAACGTTCTACTATTGTAACTAGTGTTGTATCATTGTAATGGTATTTCATGAGACTTTCACTTTATAATTCAAAGCTCTTGCAGCAAGTACACTTTAATGCATATGTCATGAATGATTGTAATACTATCCTTTCACTATTTGTAGTGTAGTTTATGTTTCTAAATACTAATGAAAATGAACTATTGCATTTTATTTAGTATGAAATTTTTGAAATGTGGGTCTCTCATTTCCATGATCGTTGTTTCTTTGTGAACTATTTCAAAAGATAAATAACGCTTCTTTCAGATATATGCATGTTTCTTTACTAGGATAGTACTATTAGTCTTCTTTTAAGGAATCACTTTCTTCCCCTTTTTGTGAAAGAACCATTATACACTTTGCAATTAAATACATCACAATTATAACTTACTTGTTTATCTCAAAAGTATATGTGTTTCTATTTTTTCATTCATTGCGGCCAATGCAAATCATTAAGAATATGGTCGCTAGTCCCATTTCCCGGATGGGGCTCCTACTCCAACAAGTGTGAGGTCTATTTGGGAATTCATATCGGTGAGACCCACACGATTGTTCGCAACATCCAGAAATGTCAACACTTGGTGATAAACAATTCCTAGTAGTATGGTAAATTTTCAATTACATGTTCATCGATTGATAAAGATTATTTTTGATAAAACAAGTGTGGTGTGTTCCATTTATGAATTTGATTTCACAAGTCCAAGAACTAAGAATTTTAGTTAGAAAATATTGGAAATAACCTTATTTTTCCTAGACTGTGTTTTTATTTCTCAATTTTATGAACTTTCAATTGATAATATAATGTTATATGATTTATGAAAATAAATTACTTGAAATTTTGGTGCCATTTATAGAGAAACACTAAAGGAATTGGCGAATTTGTACTATTTTTTGAAGCATGTGATTTCTTTGGCACCAAAATTTTCTACTTGGAGCGAAGTGGGAGATGATAAGATCAAATATAAGAACTTGTGAACCCACTATAGTGAGGCTTTGCAAGTCCTCATCATGTTGGTATTATATGTATTAGATTAGAGGAAATAATACAAAGTTTTTGAAAAAACAATTCAATCATTTCCATTTATAGTGCAATAAAAAACTGCTTCATCTACTAACCTATTGGAAAGAATATGTATATGAGAAGGAATTCATTTGAAAGGGTAAAAACACAAGTATTTTTGGGAGTTAAAAAAGTGTAAGCATATGTTGGTAACCATATCACTATAGAGAGGGGGGTGAACAAGTAGTGAGACCTATTACACAATTTTACCAATTTAATCTTGCTTTAAACATTCATTATCGCGTTAATGAAATCATCAACACAAATAAAGATAAATGCACCATGAAATAACACATAAACATCAAAATAATCATGCACATGAGATACCAATGTTTGAGTTGAAACCATCAAGGGGAGAAAAACCACCCTCTTATTTTATTCTTCAATATCTTTACATTGGTTTGTTATCCTCTACCTTCTAGGAAGTCCAAACTCCCTCTAAATTAATATATTGGCCTCTACAAGATAGGAAGAAAAAACTCACTATTTTAGCAAGCGACCACTTTTTTGGAGGTCCCAACCACCAAAAGCACAATGGACCACCATTTCATGCATTTTCAGAATGGGACCAAATACAACCTTTGTGTGATTAGAAATAAAACATAAATTCCTACAATACAAATTTCTGCTCAATAATAATACATAATGAATCATATGCCTCTTTGCAACCCAAAATTCTGTGCATCACATCAATAACTCAACAACACCCCTAACAATAGCATACTACGACAAAAATAATGCTTATACAACAATATCTAGAAACATCAACATACTCCAATAGAAATAGCTAACACTCTCAAACATATGAGACACTAACACAACAATCATGCTCATCATATACAAAGTTTAAACACGACAAAATCTAGTAGTAATATGGAAACACAATAATGGGTTTAATAGAAAATTAGTAATAAACCCCTCAACAATATTCCACTCAATCCTCTAAAGTAGCACCCTCACATATTTAAAATATAATATGGTTATGTTTGATATTTTCTACAATAATGGAAGAAGTTGTTGAAAGCTGATAAAGGCAACATGCCTCCATGCCTCTACCGACACTTCCATCACACCTTTATAGAGTATTACGCATAGGGTTGCCAAATTGATCCACAAACTTCCATTCACATCGAATCTCCTAAATGTAAAATATCTTCATTCTCATCACTTCTATGAAATCATTTAAATAGTCCCCGACTATTTATGTGTAACATCTAGATCTCTTCTAAATCCATAGTTAGGTCTCACTCCCTACACACTCTTTTTCACGACGAAATTCCATAGTTTCTCTTTATCGTTGCAGTAGATCACAAAATGCATTTTTCTATACCCCCACACACTTGTTTTTTGTTTTCCGATCATAACAAATGCTAAACATGCCATCAAGCTCATACTTTGACCATTTAAAAATTGTAAATGCAGACCCATCATAAACTACAGGTGAAAACCTTCAGTCCAATCGCATTCCCACTTATGTTGGATCACTAAACATTTAAATATATTATTCATTTGGGATCTAATCACATTGAATCCCCAATTTCCAATAAACACACATTGTTGTATTGATCAGAATCTAAAGTACACTATTGTAACGATTGTGTAGTCCATTATATGACGATATAATTCATTTACAAGATACCAATTTGAACCAAAACCATACAACAATTCAAACAAATCAATCATTTACTATTAGACCAAAAACAATGAATAGACCAAATGAACCAACAAAAACCAAAACAACAACTAAATCAATTAATGCGGTACAATGACCATATCAACCATACTTGATCAATTCAACTCCATGAGGATTAGACCAATTCAAACAAATCAATCATTTACTATTCACAACTACACTGATTGAATAAGCCATTCAATTGTGCCAAACCATGAGAAAAGTGTAGGTAAAAGCACGTGGATTTTCCTTTTTCATTCTACAGGTGTAGACATGGTTTTTGACCCATAATTCTGGGTTGCATACGCTCTTTTGGTATTGCAAATCTAGGTGACAACACTGCAAAAGCCATTTGTCCCTTTTTGAACTAGCGTACATCCCCTAATTTGGGGGAAAACCAAAAAATTTCTTTAACCTAAACCACCTGCAATAGAACCTCTAAGAATCAGACCAATCAATTGTAGCACCAATCAACTCCTCAGGGACCATGTGCAAGAATATCATTAATACAGGGTTAACATCAATGCCACCATGCCATAATTCCTCCCAAAAAATAATAAGGATAATTTAAAAACTTTAAAGGTAAGTCATGGAATGCCATGAATTGCAATTTCAATTTCTTATTGTATAATTCATATTTTAGTGATGTATTTTTTTCTTTGCTTAAAAATATTTTTTCATTTAGGTTTACATAAATTATTCAATCAACATTATTAAATTAAAATTATATTTGATTATGCATTTTTATTAGTTAAAATTTAGTTGAATATTCTTCTTGGAAAACTTGCACATCAATAACATTTTTCATAATGAAGAAATGATGTAAATTGGTACTAAATTCATTTAGTCGCTACAAGTTTTCTAAAGGCTATATTACAAGATTTACAAGATGAGTATCAAATTTTTTAGGAGAATAGTTTAACTAGCAATTGCAATCGAAGTGGCGCAAAGGAACAGTTAAAGCGAGAAGGAACGGTGTATCTTCGGTTTCACAGCCAGCCGAAACGTTTTTGCGAGGGTAGTTTGTGCCATAAGTATAAAGATCTGTGAGAGGGGAGTTGAAATAGATTATATGTCAGTTTTGAAATGGATTTGGTGAAGGAGTTAACTGTTAATGAGAGATCTGTGCATTTGTTTAACCCACGGGAATATTAAAACGGAAAATGATTTGAAAGGAAATTATAGGGAAAGAAATGAACTGTCGGAACAAAACATGAGCAGGCTATGAATACAAATGTGCTCAATCCAAATGGAAATGAAAGAAAATAAGTAAACGGCGATAAAAGGAAAGAAATCTCCTTAGGATAGATATGGTAGATTCGATTCAACACAATGTTTTTGTTATCTTAACCGAATCATCAAACATGGAGAGAGACCTGTTGGTGGATTGGAGGAGTCTGCATTGAGCTACATGGAGAGACACCTGTTGGTGGATTGAGCTACATGGTTTGAGCAGTGTGAAAAACATTTCTGAAGATGTTGTGAGCAAGATTTGAAGCTTTGAAAATGATATAACAAGAAGGAGCTGAAACCATAACAAGAACGGTAGAAGTGATAAGACCATATCTGAAAACATATTTTTGAAATAGTTAATTTGAATTTTAAATATTTATATTTATTGCAATAAAAATATTAATTTTTAATTTAATATGATTAAGTTGTAATTTATGTATTTTTTTTTTTTTTCATTTTATTTATTTATTTATTAATCTTTGTTCTATTTTGTTTCTATTGATTTATTTATTTATTTATTGTATTCTTATTTTTGCAATAAAGATTTTTTTTATCTATTTTATTTTAATTTTAAGTATATCTTTATTTTATTTTATTTCTATTTATTTATTCATATTTTATTTATTTATTTAATTATTATTATTATTATGTTTTTTTTTTTCTCTCTTCTTTTTGGTTTGGAAATGCACGAGAGTGATTTGCCGAGCGTGGGCAAGAACTAGGGGAAGAGTAGAAATATTTCATTTCCCAAAAAATAAGATTCGAGGTTTAATTGAGTTTGGCCACTCGTAGGCAAGGCTGAACTATTTGACATAAAATTACTTAGAAGACTTTACGAGTTAAAGATTATTTTAAAATACAAATTGTGACATTGACACCATACAATTTTCCACGTGGACAGGAAGATAATATTTCATACCATATCAAACAAGTTAGAAAAAGAAGAGTTTATTTGCATGTTAAATTGTTTTGGCAATTCGTACCCTTTACATTTAATAATATCACAACGGCTGGAATTTGTAAATAATAGGTGTAGACCATTCAAAGATATGGTGAGAATGGGGATGGGATTATCTTTGAGCTGAGACAATATGAAAAAGGCTTGCTATCAGAATGCAAATATATAAAAATGGATATAGGAACAAACAGCACAATTAGTCACTTAATACAAGCATTAATGGAAGCCTATATGTACAGGAACTACTCATTTAATGTTTTGTATTGATACTATCTACATGGCAACTTAATTGGTGATCACCTGCTATGATGTAATACAGAAACCATAAAGTTAAAGTTCAGAAACCATAAAATTTAAAGTTGAAATCCTCTGAATCAAGCTTTGCATTGATACACCTCAATGAATATTCTCCCACGTCAGCCACAGCAGCGCCCTTAGAATTATTGAGGAAGGAGACCAGGTTGTCTGCAGGGTGACAAATGACAGCACAGAATATCCCACTGATGTATCCTCCTGTAAAACTCACACCCACTTCAACAGGTGTGCTGCATTGCTCGTTTGGGGTTGGGATCACATACTTGTATAGCATTTGTACTGTGTTCTCAAATGATGCGAATTTCATCACAGTATCTGCAATAATGATACCAATATATTAATAAAACCATTGAACAGATTCAGACCCATTTAATTGTTAAAAATGTCTATGTGATAAGAAATTTTGTAATGTTGTTTTGTTTTAGGAATATGGAAGGGGTTTTTTTTTTTTTTAATGTAAGTGGGAAGTTTCTTCTACTGTATTGATCAGTAGGTTGGAAAAGATTCAAGAGGTATATTTTTCTGTTTTTATAGCATTCTGTTTGTGTTTTGCACATATGAGCAATGGGATGAGATTGAAATATTTTATTCTTGGACTTAATTATGAACTTCTTATTTTTGAAATAAAAAGTCCAAACTTAATGTAAAGGATCTTAAAGCATGTATGCCTAGGTTTATTTGATTCTAAGTGAAGAATATCTCCACCATAAAGCCTCCTTGACTAGGTGACAGAATATCACCAGCACAAAGCCTCCTTCACTAGTTAACATGGTGTTAGTTTTCATATTCTCTGAATTTAAAGGTCTATTGAAATTGAATTTAAAAGATGGATATATACAAACTGGAGAGACCTCAAGCAGATAAACTAATTTGAATATATACATAAAAAGGAAAAAAAAAATCATGTTGGTCTTTGACAAGGGTCTGTATCTAAGGATAAGAACGAGACAGGTGAAGAGCATGAACTCAGTATCAACTTCATGACAACGCCAGCGAAGACCTAAGGGCACACGGAACTAGAAGCATGTATTCAAGATAAACTAGTGACCAGCACGATACTTTAATTTCACTGACTCTGGTACTCTGGCATTCCCACCGATAAAATAAAAGCATGGGGCTCTGAAAATTCATTCAAAGACCTCCTCCTCCCCTCTCCTGCCCTGCTGCAAAATCGTTTCTGTGTTTGGTTTTGGGCTTTGAGTAATCAACCCACTTGATTGTTTGGGCTCTGGGGATTTGAGAAATCAATCGTTTGATTGTTGGGGTTTGTCAGTTCTCATACCCATTGTTTGTGGTTTTGGGCATTCAGAATCAAATCGATTGATTGATTGTTGGGTTCATTTTTGTTTCGTAATGGGAAGCAAGTAAGTCAATATATCCACAAGAGGAAAAAATTATTTCAAACATGCTACCAATATTTAATAATTAACATGGAAAGCAATGGTTTAAACAAAGAAACCTGTTTTAGAAATTGAATTGCCCTTGCTATCAAGAAGTGATACTACTAGATTGTCTTGGAGATTCAGTACAGGACTGCACCAGAATTGACATGGTCATAAAAGACGGAAGGGCATAAACCAAGTTTGAGTTAAACGTTTGCATGAGAAGCAGTCACTTACAATGTAAAATCTGAATTCCATGCTGTTGTCCTGTCTCCATCTGCCTTGGAGGGCTTTGTCTGGTACTCCCTTTTCCCAACATTACCTTAAACACACGAAAAGAGGAAAATAATCAAAACGATTAATTTTACTCATCACAGAAGAGAAAAAAACAACTGCATGTTAGGAAGTACTTAAAATTGGAGTTACACATTGGAGATGCCACCAACAGTCTGGGTTGAACAGCATAAATCTTAAACATACAAAATTGAAAGAAAAGCATACCTTTTATTGACACATATCTGCCTTCTGTTCAATAAGATCAACAACAACAAAAAAAACATTTGCAGTGAGGACCTTGCAAGTTAATCCCTGAAGTTCATGTATATAAACTATTTCACCAAATAAAAACAGAATCAGAGCGCAAGAAAGACCAGTTGAAATATTTTTGTATGTTAAAACTGAAAGTCGGAATCTTGGTGTAAATTCAAGCAGTCACTTAAGTAGCATGCTGACATTTGAGAAATCAAAACTTTCGATGAGTGTCCTCCTATAGGATTCTTTGTCCTACCACATATTTGTCTAAAATATCTGGCAGATAATCGAGACCGTGGCTCTCCACTGCCTGTGGTGAAAAATTCGACTGAAGGTTTGTCCAGAGAAAGAGTAACTAAAATTGATAAAATTCTCAATTATAGATTGTACAGCTATTTAATGTTCAGCACAAACGATAGCCTTTAAAAATGCTTATCAGTATAAACGATAGTCTTTAAAAATGCTTGTGATAAGCTAGCTGCAGCAGCTGAATGTCACGCACTTGCCTTGCTTGCATGGGGAGGTACGAAGAAGGTTTTTTTGGTGTAATGGTGACTTAGCATGTATCCACGGAAGATGAAGAGTGTGATAAATGCATCCCCTTTAGTAATATGGTGTCCGGCTTTCCAAAGTAGAAAGGCAAAGAGCAGAGGAGTTCACTATTGCAGATTAAACAAAGAATGGACAAGAAACAGAGTGGACTCTTTTTTTTTTGGTCTCAAATTGGAATGAGAATTGAGAATTTTTGGACAAAGGTTAATTTCTAAAGATCGGCTATCACTATTGCATCTGGTAAAACTATTCCATAAATGCCAGATAGAGGTCAATTACAACATATCTTTTGAGACTTGAACTCACTCAGCTAGCTAGATAAACAAATTGCTCACCAAATCACTCAAGTTAAGATCCTTTAACAAAAAAACAGAGTAAACTTACTCAATACAGTTCAGAGTATTTATTTCGGATAGTAAAAATTAAACCTCGTCTTGTCACTTCTGAATAAAAGTAGTCTTGAAACTTGAAACACCAAAATATGCATCCACAGAACATGAAGCCGGAATTAAGAATTTACTGTTCTCACCTGTTGCCTTGGAAGGCAGATTTACAGAGTCGAGAACTGCATAAAATGAAAGCCCAAATACCATAATTTAGTCTATAAACCTCTTGACAACGGAAACTAAAGAGATCGAATAGCACAGAGAAAAGAGTAAAATACAACAATCATTCATTAGACAGGAAAGTTCAATTACACTGATGGCAATTTTTGCATGCTAAAATTTGTTCAGACTTTTCAGACCAGATGCTTACCTGATACTCGAATGCTTCCAGGCATTGGATAAATATCTTCTCTTTTAATCTTTAGGCTATACAATGGAAGAAAAAGCTACTTATTTGCTTTCTCTGTAACTAGTCCTTGTCCTGTAAGAAGGTAATCAAGCTAAATCAGAGAAATCTCAAGCTGCCCAATCTTCTTTTAACCTTTCTTTTATAGTACAAGCCAAGTTGCAGTTCGAGCCCAATACAAATTGTAAGCACAAACCAGACAGATTAGAGAGACAGAAATCAATTGTCATAGTTCTAAAACCCATATAATAGGTTTTGCTGCCAACCAAGAAGATGAAGAGAACATAAACACGTGTGACTCTTTTTGCCTTAAATACCAAAAAAGAAGCGAATCTCAATCTTTACAATTGGATTAACATTTTCTAGTGAAAAGGGTTTTCATCTTTTTCTTTATCCTCTACAGTTTATAAATTTCTGTTTAACTTTGTTCGTTGCTTGATATTACATAATTCTAGAAGTTGTAGTGACCAATTTGGCAGCTACAGGACAGTATACCTATAAATATCACATATGTTTTAGCACACCTTGCTTCCCTGGACACAACCCCTCAAAAGAAAAAGAAGAGAATACAGTTTTAAAAATTCCAAATCTAAATATAGTATGTAAAACTTGTCAGACAGAGACATGGGCTTGGTAGATTCATGCTGCTGCAGATTGCAAAGATTGGAAGATAAGCTTACAAGGGATTTCGCGTCCCCATAGCGGACCAATGCCCTTTTACAAACTGCAATCCACACAGAAAGAAATACAGTTGGGTTAGAAAATAAGCAGGAGGGGGCATATTCATCATTGCAGGCCATCTGGAAAATCCAGGTTGTGTTTGCATCCTCATTTTAATGGCCTCCATGGGACAGAGGGCAAGATGAGCAATGACCTTTGCAGAGGCCAAAGCTGCAAGGTAGATCAATGTCTTGTACTTGGCAGCATACTCGGTTCCTGCAATGTCTGAATAGTACTTTTTGAAGAACTCATAGAACCCATATTTGAATGCACGTTGTGCAGTGTATTCCATCATAGTTGGAGCCCAACCCTTGAATAACCCCTTAATTCCTTGCTCTTTTATGACCATGTTCATGCCAGTAAACGTGTTCTTGTATTTCACAGGGTCAATCTGAGATCACAGGAATGAAAAGTAAAAGTAATGCAATTAGAGCAAATAAAAAATTTAGGGCTAAATTTCTTATTAGCTATTTGAATTTAGTTGAACAAAGATAACTATTTTAGTCTAGAAATGATATATGAAAGGTAATAAATGCATCGCTACTAATTAATAGTTGCCAACAAATCGAATTCCTGACATGATCAATAATTACCTTCCACGTGAAGCAACAATCTAATGTTGCTGAGACTCAGAAACACGCTGAAGGCATTAAAACCCATGATATTTGTTAAATTAACATCACCCTTCTATATGAAATAAACTCATGTAAGCATATAAATATTTGTCATTGACTAAGCATCATACTGACAGAAGAACTCGTAATGCTGATTATTTTCCTTCCATTGAACATGAGACTAAAAACCATTAGATAGGTAGGCAAAATTACAGCCCATGTGTATGTGCACCATTGTTCTGACCGCACAGGAACTGAGCTCATCATTAAGGTGTTGTGCTGAATATGACTCCATTAAGCCATCCCCTGAAAGCACTATGATACATGTGCAATTTCCAATGAACTCAAACTGAAAACTACTGACTGACATAGCTCAGGGATTGAACTTATCTCAACTGACTTAATATGACCTTCCACTAAACATCAGATTAAAATCAAGGAGAATCCCAAGACAGGAAGAATTGAGCTCGAATGTGCAATTGCCTTCCACTAAGCATGACAATGGGAATCCATTATAACCCATAATCCATAGTAACATAAGGGCTCAAGTTAGGTGTAAAATTGAATTGATTACATAATACACAGAAATCAAACGAATGAATGCTAAATGGAAATTTCTAAAAAGAAAACAATCCATTCACACAGCTCTTTGCACTATGATGCACACTTGTCTGCATATTGAACTTTTGATTGCCCATAGACAATTGTTTACGGAGAGAAAATTTGAAATTAACAAGTACCAATAACATCTTTATATAACATAACGCATGCTACAACATAAGTATGAATATTGATTGAAAAGTGCTGAGCAGTAAACATAGAACTACTGTTTGATAGTTGTCATCTGGCATGAAACTCATGAGTTCTGATCATAATTTGTTGTGATCAGTAACCCATAATAGCAGTAGATCCCATGGCTATAAGACAAACTTTAATCAAGAGAACCCATAGGAACCTTCAAATTTTTTTTTTGTATATACAGAAATTTCTGAGTAGGAAGAGTTTGGAAAGTAAGATGTGCTGTATATTTTTCAAAGACAAAATAAGATGTATTGACAAAATTGCATCATGTGTAGCATAGTGGTTAGATGGTTTTGCAGTAGAGGGAAAACTAGTCGTATAGACAAGGTGTTGCTCGACAGTGACAACACCATTTCACGTCCAGAGAAGGTACACGGTCAAGATAGTGTGCTCGGAGTGCTCTGTGTGCATCCCTTTCATGAATATGGATGAGGAGATTCATCCAATTTCTGATCCGCTGAAGTAGTTGTATTGTGGGGCGCAACCGGTAAAGAGGCAGCCTAGGTGGACGTAGGAAGCGCTCCTGCACATTTAGAAGCGCAACTTCTTGTTCCTTGATTTCTGTGCAAAATTGTTGGAGTTGCGAGATATATTTATGGTCCATTATGTTCCTGCACAGGAATTGAAATCATGTTAGTGACTGATGTATCGAAGATATAGTGAAATGGGAAAGCAGAATAGTAAATAGCTAGTGGGATGGCAAGGCACCAATAGTAGAGGGGTTTGAAGGAGCTTGAGTAATAGATTTTGAGGTGAGCAGAGCTTCTTATTTTTTCCTGCGTATGACGAAAGGGTTCTCCTTCATCTGGGAATAGCGAGAGAAGGAGAAAGCAGGGGAGATGCATAGGTCATTCAATGACCGGACTCTTGATACTGCTGTGAAAGTGAGACCCTGTCGATCAATGTTTCCGATGTCGATTGTTGCCTTATCCAGCGTCATGCCTTGTGATTTGTGGATTGTCAAAGCCCATGCCATGCGAAGCGGAATTTGTGTGCGTGAGCCCCTTGTTATGGGGGGTATCGGCACAAATTTAGGATTTGAAGGATCCCATGGTGGACCTTTGTAGTGAAGAAAGTCGACTACGACAAATAATGGTAGTTCGGGCGGTTTAGTTGTTGGTGCATATACGAGTGCGTGGACGGTGCCGAGGGCACCATTGACAAGGCCAGCCTCAATCCACAAGTTGCTTGTTAGAATAACTCGTTGTCCAATGCAAAGGAGAATTTTTGCAGCTAGTTTTTCATCTTCCACGTTGTTGCCTCTAAATTCCTTCCTTTGGGTAGCGTAGCAACGTGCGATTGGTTGGTTGAGTGTTTTCAACATGGTTTTATTGTGCATGTCAACAGCCTCATTTGTGGCATATAGATGCATTGAACTTGAAAATGACTGGACCTCATCTTCAGGAAGGTTTGTTTTTTAGCGTGTCATAAGAAGCTTCCAATCATCAATAGTGGGTGTTGCATTGCGAAGGTTGGAGAGGAGTTCGCGGAAGGAAATCTGAGCAGGGCTAGTTCCTTGTTGATGAAAAACTGTTGAAAGTGTAACCACAGTATCAAAGCTTTGCCATAGTGCAGTGCCACGAGAAGTGCCTACATACATTGGTGTGTCTTTGACAGGTGGAAGTTGTGCAAGGTCCCCGACGAGAATTATAGAGCATCCACCAAAAGGGTTGCTTTTATTTGATGGGAATGCCTCTCGCAAGCGATCATCGATTTGAGAAAGCAATTTAGGACCAATGAAGCTCATTTCATCAATTAGAATGTATTTCACATCTCGGAGTTGTTCTTGAAGGTTTAGGAGGGCTTGACCCTCTAAAGGTTGCATAGAGGATATAGGGATGCGAAGAGCAGAGTGGATTTTCAATGCATTGATGTGGAATGCTGCAACACCGGTCGGAGCAAGCAAGAGGAGGGGGCTTGGTCCATTGGTGGAGTTTTCAAGGAAGGAATTTTTTAGGCATTCAATTAGGAATGACTTTCCAGTACCAGCAGTGCCTTGGATTATCATTTTTAAAATTGATCCTGGAGCGTGTGTGTGGAAGTGGGAAAAAATGATATTGAATGCAATGGTTTGGCTTGGGGACAAGGAGGAAAGCGAATGTGGGAATGGAGTTTGGGTTTGGTGGATTGTTGTGGAGGAGCGGTTGAAGTTGATGAAGCGAATGGCTGTTTCTTGCAATTGTGAAGGGATAATGGAGTTGGCCCAATTATAATTTGCATCAAAGTCACGATGGCCAAGCATTTCAAGTTCATCGAGGAGGATGTTGTTGCTTGGGTGGAGTTGAGAGAGAAATTTCCATTCAGGCATGTCGAGCGTGGGGGCATGGGGAGGGGCATCAGGAGATGAACAGCAAGAGTCGGCATCGGTAGGGTCGATTGGGGTGCGGTGGACATGCCAAGCTTGATATGTATGTCTAGTTTGTTCCCAATGTGCGACAATGGCCGCGTCGGATGTGCCGATGTCGTCAGGGAGTGTACGGAAAGGGCAGTATAGAAGGAGTTCACTCCAACAGAAGTCCACATAGGATGATGAGTCTTTCAATGGGATGGAGGTGAAATGAGGAAGGACACGTACAACCATGGGAGGGAAGATCTGTTTCCAAGGTGTTTTTTTGCGGCGGGAGGAGAATGTCCAAGAGCGTGCAACTTCAATAAGAGGCAAATCCTCGAGTGCAGGTGGTCTATTCATGTATGAGACGATGAAAGGTGTCGATGGAGGATCACCATCCAAATGTTGTGAAACACGTTTGAATATTTGTTTTTTCACATTGAGGGATACAAAAGAACGACTACACTTTACTAGTGGGAGTTTTTGCAGCATGTGGCATGTTTCCTGTGCACCAATGTCCCGATCACCGACGATTTCGGTCAGAACTTTGCGGACGACAGTAATAGTAGGAGCATTAGGTGGGGAACATCGGGAGAGACGGGAAAGCATTTGGTAGTAGCTTTCAGACTTTGCCTCTGCTTTTGCTGCATACTTTGAAATGTAGTTCAAAACAGCATGCCGTGATAGAATTGGTTGGAAGTCCATGTTTGCCCTCCAAATTGCAAGAAGATGAGCGTTGTGCACATTTAGCTTGTCATCATTTCTAGCAGGGGCGTACAATTTACGGCCAGTATTATCAATGTGAAGAGATGATGTGTCGCGAACTTCCCATGGGGCTCCATAGCGGCAACTTGTTTTGTTATTTCTTTTGCGCAAACATGTACTAGAGTGGCAAGTTGTGTGTCTTTGAACAGAATTGACAAGTTGCTCATAGTCTTGCAACTGATTGCCTGTAAGAATTTCATGTGTCTGGAGGAGGCATGGGTCTTGAAGAGATGAATAATTTAGCCCAACCGCTCGGTTTTGAATGGGACGAGGGTTCCAAGCAGTGATGTATGCATCGAAGAAATCTGTAGCTTCACAGACAGCAGAAGCATTGGTCCAATCCAAAGTGTCCATAGTAGGTGTATTTGGAAGCCATAAGAAACCATGGATATGTGCGGAGCCGCGATGTTGCCATTCATACCTTAAAAAAAGAAGGGGAAAATAAATAAGATGGATGCGTGGAAGTGAAGTTAATGAAAGGTAAGAGATGGAAGGAATAGTATGCATACCTGCACCAGTAATCCTTTACAAGGAGTCCTTTAAGTAGCACTTCTTCGAGGAATATTGTGAATCTGCAATGGATGTATTGAGATGCACGGTGAGGGTTTGCAACAACATTCTGGATTCTCCATCGAGTTTGCTCATGTGAATTGGATGGAGGGTTGGAAGGCATGGTTCTATGCAAGTCAGGCCATTTGGTATCAGCTGCACTGAGTGTGAAGAATATGGTAGGGGTACCTTGTTGAATGATCATGTCGTGAAGCTCATGTCTAGCTCTAGTCCAGAATGAGCGACTGCCGCGCAAGGATGATCCGAAGCGCATAATCTGGTCTGGGATGGTGGAAGGGGGGATTTGTTGAAGGTGGTGGCGAAGGTCAGCGATTGTTGTTGGAAGGGTGTTTGAAAGGTCTCTTTTCATGAAGACAGAGGCAGTTGCTTGGCTGCGATGGCGCATGATGAGATTGTACAAGTAGTAGCGGAAGCGAGGATGTTGTGCAAAACGACTGTCATGGTAGCGTATTAAATGCAAAGCGTATTCTTGCATATCTACTTTTGCAATTCTTGGTTGATTAATCATTGCAGAGCCGGTGGGGAAGAGGGTGGGGAAGGCCATGGAGAAGAGGCCTTCTGTGTTGTATTCATTGATTGGGGAGAGGCCAATGATGGGCCATTGAAGTGAATGGATGGGCGAGTGATTGGGGGATTCTATGTAGGCAAGTATTTCATCTATTTCTGAATGAGAGTTTGGCAGATTTGCAACAAAGGAGGATGGGTGGAGGTCAGATGGGCATGGTTGGGGAAGTTCAGAATCACAATTTTCAAGAATGGCTTGTTGGAGTGGGATGGAAGATGTGTTGGCATGGCGTAGCATGTTGGAAATGTTGGTGGGCACAATAGGCAAAGCATTCAGGGAATTTTGGTTAGTGTGGACATCTTTGTAATACGGATCATTTTGTAGTTTGAATTGCAATGCTGCATGAACACGTGATCTACTGACAAAAAAGTCGTACGAATTTTCGTCAGAACTAGTTTTGTTTACAACAAGGATGTCTAGTTCTGATAGCATGCGAGGAAGAGAGGTCACAATATTAGTGATATCTTGAGGAAAGCTAATAGTGTGGCCAGAATATTTTAGTTGGCCACCACGTGCATGGGTGACTTGAATAATGGGGTTTACACGAGCAATCAACATCTCTTCAACTTGAGTCAGGCAAGAGAGGACATGGGGTTGGATACCTGGGTCCATGTTGTTTGTGAAGGAAAAACGGTGGGTTGTTCGTTCACCAAGACAACAGGCACAACAAATGTTTCCGTTATTTGTTTTTTTTTTCATGGATGGGTAAGCTTCATAACAAATTGAGCAAACTTGGATGGGACTAAGTGCATCAATTCTTTCACGGAAGCGAAGATGTGCATGTTGGAGTTGGATAGGGAGGAATTGTTGCACAGGTGGAGAAGGAGGAAGATGCTGCGGGGCATGGAAAGGGTGGGTAAGAGGCAAAGGAATTGGAGGGTATGGAAAGGGCTGGCTAGGGAGGGGAGTTGTAAGGGTGAATGGGAAAGTTTGGGCGGGATGTAGTGGAAGGAGGGTACTTTGTGAAGGAATAGGAGTTTGGTGTGTGGTGGATTGAGAGAGAAGGTTGGCCTGGCGAGTTGCAAAGAGGAGACGACGACGTGCAGTAATTCTTTCTTTGTTAAGTGCGTAGTAGCGGCGCCATTGTTCCCTTTGCAAACTGTTGTCTGGTGTGGTTGGCATAGCTGTTGCAAAAAAGGAAAGGCATGTCAAATGCATGAAGTATAATGAAAGAAGAGGGAAGCATGAAGACGCAACACTCTATTTCATATTTTTATGTTTTATTATTTATTATTTTTGGCGAGAATTTTTGTTGTGTTATGTATTTCATCATAGAAATAGTCGTATGGAAATGGTGTGAGTGAATTTTGAAGTGGAAATGTATTGAATATGGTTTGCATAAAAATGAGTGTTGCATATTTGAAATCGGAGAATATGTGTTTTGAAAGCAAGAACATGTTGCATTTGTTGGCCAGAGGAAATGAAAGGCATATACTGTATTTTTGCAAAGAAGAAGAAGCAAATTTTGTATTATATTCCATACTAAGCATAGCATGTTGACATTTGCATTTATAAAATGTGTGTTTTGCAAACAAGATGAAGGCATGAAGGAGGAAAGGGAAAACGACATCTGTAAATGTTCATATATTAAGAAGGGCCATTACAACATAGCGGAATAACATATAAACAAGATGCAATGAAGAAACGAGTTGATACCTATACATTTAGGAGGACTATTAGAAAGGGAAAGGGGTTGTGAACATATAGTAACGATTACAAAATATAGATGCAAAATCGACGATGCATGACACGCGAGGGAAAAGAGCGTTGAAAGTTGAACAATGGGAAGAGGCAAGAAATGTATGGCTAAAGGCGGCGACATGCTTTGTTCGCAGGGGAAGTCGGAGGTTGCAGGAGTTGAAGGAGGATTTTCGACGCATCAGCAAAAGGAAAATCTTCTGCGTGCATAACAATTGGTCGTAGTCGTTCAATGCCGTTGAAGGTGTCGCTCTTTAAAGATACTGTGAAGAGGAATTGTCGCCCTTTGATTTTGCTATATATGTCAAGGACAGCTTGAGGATCTGCTGAGAGGAGGAAAAGGTCCTCTGCAGAGATGCCTAGGAGGGGAGTTGCGGCGTCGTCAAAAGCGACAACATTTTCGAGGTGGCCAGTGTGATCGTGCAGCTGGAGGCGGAGAATGTAGCGGTAGTCACACTTGGTGAAAGACCCTTCACACTTTGAGCAACGCCACGTGGCATCATCTTGTTGTATAGCCTTTTTCATGCATTGCATACCATCAATGGTAAGTGGGCATGCAAGGAAGTAGAAATCATGCAAGTCAATTGAGGTAGCAGTAGCACGGAGTGACATCCATGGGACTTTCTCTTCAGGTGGAATTGAGAGGATCTCAGAAATTGTTTTTGTAGTAAGCGACTTCTTGCTGGTGCTTGAGTATTTGTGGCTAAGTGAGGGCGACGAAGTTTGAATGCCTTCTTTCTCGAACCATTGTTTAAGTTCCACCGTTTCAGCGATCTTTGGATCGATAAAAAGGGAGGTGGTAGGGATTGTGCTGATAGTCTGGCCGTTGAACTCGACGACCCTGCCACCTCGAATTGCAAAGACTGTAACTGCATGAGCCATGCGAAGATCAGAGAGTTCACGCCCTTCAGCATGGCAGTGTTCTCCCCACAAGGTCACATCAATGCTGTTCCCGAAAATGTCGCGAAGAGAAATTGTCTTTCTTGGAGTTCCAGAGCCATCGCGTTTGCGGACAATAGAGGTGGGAGAGAGTGAGCTAACAATACCTATGACATCAACGATTGAGTTAGCAGGCGAGAGTTTAAGGGAATTGATAGGTAGAAAGTGGAAGGTGTGGGAAGGAATTGTGAGGTCATCATTCAAGACTTGAGAAACTGTTGATGAAGAGAAGAGGAGAATTTCAAATGGGCGTCTTAGATGGTTATAGGAAGGGTTGGGGACCTTTATGGTGCCATTTGCAACATTGTAGATTTGGCCAACTTGAATGAGAGCATGAAGGGATTCAACCAATTCATTGAAGGCAGACACGTGGATTTGCTCGTTTTCGTGGTCGACAAGGTCAAAGCCTAGTGACTTCCCAGAGCCACGTGCATTGGTAAAATGCCGAAGGGGTGTTTTTGAAAGGACGCGGCCTTAGATGGACCAAGTTTTCCTTGTAGGGGAGAGTGCTTTAAAAGGGAGAGTTGTTGAAGATGCTGCGGCGGGGTCTTGGGAGGACAATGAGTGAATGTCAAGGGACGGTGGTGATGAAAAGGGAGAGGCAGAAGATGAGGATGATGTGGCTTGGACCATTTGTTGAGTAGAGAGAGTAAGAGGGCATGGGTCACCAACCAATGGGGCAACGCGTTGGACTACCTCAAGCTCGAGAATAGAGAGTGACCTGCAAGAACGAGCAATGTATCAATGAAGTGGAAATGCAGAAATTTAGAAATAATAAAGGAAATAGAGGGATATAAGGGAAGAACAACTATAGGGGAGGAAGGTGTGAGGCGTTATGTAGTAAACGTACATTGTTTGATGCGAATACGTGCACGAGCATCTCTTCAACAGAACAATGGAGCCGACAGCCAAGGTTCCATCCTGCGCGAGGGAAGTGTGCGAAGAAGGGAGAAGGGCAGAATGTTTGTGAACACCATCGGAAAGCGAGACGCGGTATCGAGCTGCTGAAGTCCGGGCAGAGTTGATCTGCGCAAGTTCAACAACTTGGAGGGTTGGTTGCTGGCCGGTAGCACCAGCTAGTAGAGAAGGAAGACAATTGCAAGATAACGATGTCTCCATGGTAGAACAGGTGGCCTGTAAAAAAACAATACGCTGCAAGCGAATAGAGATAGCAAGGTCAAGATAGTGAAGAAGAACATGTCCAGATAAACGAAGGGCAAATCCGATATTGCTAATTTGTGAGATGAAATGTAGAATTGCTAATTTGGATGATTTCCACTCTTCAATTAATAGTGACAAATTTGGTATATGGAAGATGCTATTGCAAGTTGCACAAGTGGAAGTTGTGCAAATATGTTCCTTACAATGAGTACTGTAAAGGCTTTCCCTATGGAACATATATTTTGGAATAGGGCATGTTGAATTATTTTGATGGTAAACAAGGCATAGGCATAAAATAGGTTAGGAGAGGATGTTGGGTTGTAGGTATAAAAGGAAAGGAAATAGTAATGTGAAATAGCCCTATTTGTAAATGAGCTTGTGAAGTACGCTACTTGCAACTGTATATCTTGAATATTCTAAGTGGTTTTTTCAACTTATTGAAAATCATGTTTGATACGACAGATACACATGACAGTTTGAAACATAAGCGCACAAGCAAATGGAATACATTGATTGAAAATAGAACTGTTACTACTATATTTTGCCACCCATAATTTTGGAATTACATAATTTTTTTTTTTCATTAGATGATAAAAAAGAGTCAGACATCCTACAAAAGACTGCAAAGGGCATTGCAAAAAATGATATATATATTTACAACCAAAGTAGGATAAAGAGAGGAGGAAACTGTTGGCATGGCTCTAACAGGCAACAACCATGTAACTGAACTACCAAAGTAACCATATTTGTAAATGAGCTTGTGAAGTATGCTACTTGTAACTGTATATCTTGAATATTCTAAGTGGTTTTTTCAACTTTTTGAAAATCATGATGCACATGACAATTTGAAACATAAGCGCACAAGCAAATGGAATACATTGATTGAAAATAGAACTGTTACTAATACAATTTTCCACCCATGATTTTGGAATTACATAATTGTTTTTCTTCATTAAATGATAAAAAGAGTCAGACATGCTACAAAAAAATTGCAAAGGGAACTAAAAAAAACGATAAATATATTTACAACCAAATCAGGATAAAGAGAGGAGAAAACTGTTGGCATGCCTCTAACAGGCCACAGCCATGCAACGGCTACAGCCATGTAAAAGAACTACCAAAGTTGCAAAAGGACGAGTGTAACAGCTTGAAATGATTTTATTGTACTTGTGCTCAAGAAGTATGCAAAAGGAGGTAAACGAATTTCACATGAAAACAACAGAAATTAAGTATTCTATAGATCTCATGTTCCTCAATAAGATGGTTGCAATCACATGTAATACAGAATATAAGAAAAATGTATGTTACCATATGCAGATATATTGTTGAGGGATTTTATTTTTTTTGTTTAGAACTGTCACAACTATAATCCGCCACCCATAGTTTTGGAATTACATAATTGTTTTTCATCATTAGATGATAAAAAGAGGTACACATCCTGTTATGAGATCATATTAAAACAGAAACACCTCAAATGATGAACAACCAACAAAATGCATAAGAGAAACACCATTTCATCTATGTATTTCTTAAATGAAAAGGGAGTGGAAAGCCTAGGAGTCAGGTATAAAAGAAAATTCAATCAACCATCCTTGGAAAAGATCGGACAAACCAACAAGCAAGCTATCTATCTCAATATCTAAGAAGTCGTCTACCCACTGATGTCTAACGAAGTGAAAGTGAATGCAGGAAATGAAATGAAATAATGAGGACTGTGGACTCTTCCCCTTCAAGGGCATCAGATATAAAATCATTCCATCTCTGTATTTCTTAAATGAAATGGGAATGGAAAACCTAAGAGCTGAACCAGATATGAAAAAAATTTCAAACAGGCATCTTTGAAACAACACCGGACGGGCACAAGAGAGCTATCCCGATCGCAATATCTAAGAAGCCGTGCAGGGGAATTACCGGGTGATGTCAAATGAAGTGAACGCAGAAAATGAAATAAGCGGGACTGTGGACTCTTCTCCTTCAAGGGCACGGTGGTAAAATCTGTTCTGCGTGCTTCTCTCCTTTCTGTGCTCTTATCTTATCTGAGTTTTTTCTGTTCTGTGCCCTTCTCGTATATGAATTTAAGACTCCCAGTACTGCTTCCTAATCTGCAAGTTAGCCCTTCAGTCAATTATGGTTGCGACATGCTATGTCCAGAAGTATGCAAAAGAAGGTAAACGAATTTCACATGAAAGAACAACATAAATTAAGTATTTTATAGATCTCGTGCCCCTCTATAAGATGGCTGTAATGACATGTAATCCAGAAAGAGATAAAGATATCACGTAACAGAAGCTCTGTTTGGACAAAAACCACAGGCCACTGAAGCTTAGAACAATTGGAAAAAACTAAGTGTACAACACAATACAAGGGAGAAGCTGCTAGAATTTAAGAAGCTGAATAGTAAACAAAATTCCAACTCTTCTCTAACAGAAGCTCTGTTTTGACGAAAACCCAAGGCTACTGAAGCTTAGAACAAGTGGGGAAACCAAAAATAAGTGCACAACAAAAAACAAAGGAAAAGATGCTAGAATTTAAGAAGCTCAACTGTAAAAAGAATTCCAACTCTTTTCAAGAAGTAGCATCAATCTGAAGCATAATGCCAATACATAGCTTAAACTGCACCAAACATCTTGACTAATTCAAAGTTACCGAGTTTTTACACAGTATCTCACGAAGCTCATTTGCAGTCAACACAGAAGAACTATTAAAAGCTGTTACCAAATAGTCAATTTGCTGCAACAACATCAAGATGCTATTGAAGTCAACAATTTTTTATTATAAGTCCTGAAGGCCTCTTGTTGAATCGCTAGCTGAAACAATCCATATCAATCATCATAGTGAAATATAATCATGGTGAAAATTATGCACAAAATCTCAACCAGGTATATATCCGGATTAGGAAGAATGGATATTGTCAGTAGTGGAGTTCATATAGTTAGAAAAACAGTGAGTTGTATTATCCAAAAACTTCCCAACCATTTTCAAAGTTTGGCATGTGATTGATCCAGCGGTCAACAGAGACCAGCTTATTTGCATCCAAAAAAACTGAACAATAGTTTTCGTCTCTACTACTGGATACAATAAAAATTCACAGAATTTTGAATATATCTCTGGAGGCCTCTTGCTGAACCATTTCGCTGGCACAGCAGTGCTTGTGGCAACAAAGGCAAAATATTTTAAAATAATAGAAACGCTGCAAAAGATAGGGTACAGAAATCAACTTTAAGCAAAGTCTTTCCAAACCCAACTTTGAGAAATAAGTCCTTGTATCTAAAAGAAACACATTGAACATCCTGCACACAATGTGATTAGAGAATTTGCCAAATTTGGAAACAGAGGATACTGATAATCGTGGAGTCTATATGGTAAGAACGCCAGAAGAGTCTATATTTCAGAAGTCCCCAATCATTTTAAATACTTTTGCATTTGTTTTATCCAGCACTCCATAGACAACTTTCTTTGCATCTAGCAAAGCTGTACTTATTTGCATAAAAAAAAAATGAACAATAGTTTTCGTGTCTACTACTGGATATAATCAAAATTTACAGAAATTTCAATATATCTCTGAAGGGCTCTTGCTGAACCATTTCGCTGGCACAGCAGTGCTTGTGGCAACAAAGGCAAAATATATTAAAATAATACAAGTGCTGCAAAAGAAAGGTTACAGAAATCAACTTTAAGCAAAGTCTTTCCAAACCCAACTTCGAGGAATCAGTCCTTGTATCTAAAAGAAGCACATTGAACATCCTACAGACAATGCGATTAGGGAAATGTCTCCACCTTGCATACAACAAATATTTTAAAATAATAGAAACGCTGCAAAAGAGACGGCACAGAAATCAAACTGAACCTGTTCCTCAAAAAAGCACATTGAACATCCTGCAGACAATGCGATTAGGGAATTTGCCAAATTTGCAAACATAGGATACTGATAATCGTGGAGTCTATATGGTAAGAACGCCAGAAGAGTCTACAGGCTGTCTCCAATACACAATACAATCAATTTCCACTACACCCTGCAGACAATGCGATTAGGGAATTTGCCAAATTTGCAAACAGAGGATACTGATAATCGTGGAGTCTATATGGTAAGAACGGCAGAAGAGTCTACAAACTGTCTCCAATACACGATAGAATCAATTTCCACTACAATAATGAGAGGCTATCAAAACAATGTGCATCTTTTAGACACAGAATCGAAACCTGATAAAGGCGTGTTCTTGAAAATAAAGGGTAAAAGAATTCAAACTGAACCTGTTGCTCAGAAAAGCACATTGAACATCCTGCAGACAATGCGATTAGGGAATTTGGAAAATTTGCAAACAGAGGATACTGATAATCGTGGAGTCTATATGGTAATTTGCGGGCGAACATATGAAGACGGAGGATGAACGCATTTAACCAGACCCGTATATGGCAGGTTTCAGCATTAATGAAGGAGCAGTAAGCACGAACCAAACGCATCTGCATATTTAACGCTGCAACAACCAAACATTCATTCCAGATCTGGGCGATTTCTTGGATTTTGAAGTAGGCTGAGAGGCGTTGTTGCCACGCTTGAGCATTAACCAGACGCAGGCGGTAAATCTTGCGAGCTGGAGAACTGCGAGCTGTAAACACTGAAACATCGAGGCAACAATTAATCCGAGAACTCCATTCAGCCAAATCGTCCGAGGTGGAGGTAAGAGCAGCATCGCGCGCTGGACTGTGAGCTGACCTGGTAAATCGTCGGAGGTGGAGAAAACAGCGAGGTCGAACCAGCAGGCGGCAACCGGCACATTCTCATTGGCTCGAAGAACGATGGCAAAGTCCTGTGATTGGCTCCAGCGAAAAACGCATTCGGCCAAACCCAACAAAGGGAACGCCTTTCGGCGTAATAATAAAAAACCAATTTAATGTGGGCAATGTAGTTCATAGACAAAATGTCTCAATGCACATGTTATGTAAAATATTTTAATGGAAATGATGTGTCACATATAATCAATCTTCATAATTTTTTTTCTTAATCTTATAACTTTGTCATATAGTAAATATAAAAATCTATGCAATATAAGGAATGATTGCAAATATGATATAACATAGGTGCTAATATTATTCATACTGTAACATATTGACTTTGGAATTTCAATAGTCCTTATATATTAATTAACAGTAATTATCAGAAAATAATTAACAAACCACTATGGGTTTATTACACCTCCGCCTTACTTGCCATCTCATTGTTAATGCAGTCACAGCTATATTGTGCTAGGCATTTATACATCTTGATTTCTACATGGATTTCTTTGTGACACCTGTGCGATATACACATCCTGTGAAGATCACGATGTAACAAAACTCGATCCACACCATTGATTGTTTTATTGGTTCGATGACTTTGGGTTGAGGCAGGAACTCGGCCTAGGCAATCCTGCCAAGCCTTAGTTCTTCGCATTTGGCTTACTCTGCATGTCAATCTCTTTGGTGTGAAGTGTTGGTTAACTGGGGTTTTTCCGCCACTATGGCCAATTCTCTGTTTCAATGGATGATTTGGTTTCCCATGGCAACGCCGAGCCCGACTCAGAATTTGGAGGAGGCTCACATCTTATAAACTGGCTTGAAATTGAAGATTTTCTCCAGGCTCTGCTTCATTCGGTATTCGATTTATTTATGCCTTCAGATTATTAATTCCTTCACTGTATTACTTGTTTCATTGAAACCCTCTGTTTGTCGTTTTTATCAATTAGCTTATGGTTTAGCTGCTAAGACGATTATGGCTCATTTATCCCCTTTCTTCTCTGTGATACAGGGTTACAAGGGTAGTGGCAACCATATTTTCTTCGACGCTCTTCTCAGGTAAGCGGTTCGAATGCAGGGTTTACATTCTTATCAAATTCAAACTATGTTAACCATAATACATATATTTTCACTTAAATTATTTTTTCTTCTCTGTTTCATTTTGGCAGGTAAGGTTTCAAAGCTTCATAGAATTTTTCTTCTGTGGGAAGTTTGAGTTAACAAGGTTTGGCTTCTACTTACTCTGCTCCGGACTTCTCCAGGTATGCCTCGAGGTTTTTGCTGTTGTACTCGAGTGGTCCTTAAGATGATTTTTGCATACAAGTTTTCTTTTTTTGGTCTCAGAAGCCCGAACAATCCCCTTCAGGATTTACTGTTCCTCACAGGAAAATTACTGTAATATCTATTAATGGAAATTATATGGAACATTCCACCTTGGAACTGTAAAATTTGTTAAAGGATTTTTCGTTTCGCTCTGAATATTTCGATTTGAATTGATTTTAACAGTTTGAACGTTCTGGGTTTATCCTGAATGCTTTAACATCAATGGAATTGTTGTGTTAGAACTCGGTTTTCTTCCTTAAAATTATAATTTCGTTTTATATAAACTATGTACAATCCTTCGAATTTGCCCATGTTTGTCGATGCGTTTTCTAGGTTGTCTATTATGATTTCAAGGCCAAATACGAATTACTTCCTCAGCTGTTTGCTATGGTTTATATTTACGGAATTTCTCATGCAAACTTTACTTGATTAAACCCTAGCATAACGCTGCTATTACATGCATATAATGTTTAGTCTGAATATGTTTATTCCTGTATTAGAATACTGTATAGATTTCTACATTGATTCTCCCAGGTGACGGACCACCATTTTTCCAATGTCCGAGTATTTTTCTAATTTATATAGAAGAAAGACAACTAGGTTTTGAGACCTGGTTGTTTACCCTAACCCTTACCTGACAGTATTCCTCTGTTATTACTGGTTTCTACCATTGTACAGTTAAATATAACAGTATTGCAACTTTGAAATGATTGAAAACATTACTATTTTATCTTTCCCATTCACTAGCAGGAATTATTGACATAGTATAACAAATATGTGAAATGATAAGGGTTTGTACCATAAATGTTTTTCATTCTGCAATATATAGAACCCTGATTCTCTTAATATTGATCTGTTTCTTCTTAGTAGGTCGAATTACATTGAAAAGCACACATAATCTGAAAATTTATGCATAGCTTCACTTTTCTATTTTTTAGTAATTATTTTCCTGTTTCATGAAATACTGCTAAATGTTTTCTAGAATTCCTGCATTTTTTTATAACAGTACTTTTAGGAAAGAAATAGCACAACAAATAGTTCTTAAAGTAATTTCTCTTCTAAGAGTGAAAAATAAAGTTACTAATATTTAAACAATTGAAAATACAACAACTTTTGCACTACTGTAGATACCATTCTGATAACAGTATTTCTAAACAGCAGGGAAAATTTTAAGGATGAAAAATTATCTCGAAGTTTAAAACATTGGCGAATGTCATTTATCCGTAATATGAAAACTATAAGATATTTATTGATATATTTGTAAAATTATTCAAATTTATAATGATTTTATATATAGCCTTTATATAATGTTGGCGATTTTTAAGGTAAAATAATTTTATATTGTAGAATTTGTGCAAATTATTTTTAGAAAACAAAGAAAATTGGCGAATTTGTTTTTTGGAAAAACTATGGAAAATTATCCCACCTGCAAATATTAGCCCCTAAAATTTTCCATGCTAAACAATATAAATCACATAAATAAATCAGATTTAGCTCTGCATGTATACTTATCTGGATGTAAATTATTCAGCTGTGGTCCTCCCAACCATCAAGTGAGGCTATTACGTCATCCTTGCCCCCGTGCTCCAAACTGAATGGTTCATGTTAACAGTGGAATATTATTTCTGCTGTGACCTCAGGACACGCAGTCCAGTCAAAACCAGAAGTTTCGGGAAATTTTTTAGTGTAACTCCACTGGTTAATACCAGCTCAAGAATTTCTCACCCTTTCCTTTTTCCAATCACAGAACCCCTACTCCTCTCTAGAATCGATATGTTATCCTAGAGGAGTAGGTAACTATTTCTAACTGTTCCCCAACCTCTTTTCAGTTCTTGGAAACATTCACCATCAACTTTTTTACTTTTCTTATCCAGTTATTTTTCATAAAAGCTTTTTTTATTAAAATAACATTAATTGTCTCAGTTTTTTCATTAACATAACAATAAAATTACTTAACTTGTAATTCAGCTAGTTAGCAGTAATGTAGCTATCACAACTTCCCCCCTTGGAAGTAACACCATCCTCGGTGTTTCACTTTAGCTTTGAAAAGAGTTCTGGGTAAGCCTTCTATATGAACCCTTCATCCTCCCAAGTAGCTTCATCCTGGTTGAAGTGCTTCCATTGCACTTTCACCTGGGTGATAGCTCGCTTTTGGAGCATGATTTCCCTTTGGTCAAGTATGCGTTGCGGCTCAACCAAGAATTCTCCGTCCGGTTCTACTTCAAACAATAAACAATTTCCAGGTCAAT
This sequence comes from Pinus albicaulis, assembly GCA_034641835.2. Classification (NCBI taxonomy): domain Eukaryota; kingdom Viridiplantae; phylum Streptophyta; class Pinopsida; order Pinales; family Pinaceae; genus Pinus; species Pinus albicaulis. The sequence goes on from CM076578.1 coordinate 1,094,269,296, forward strand.
TTCTCGCAAAGGAAATCATATTACAAGTTAGGATTTCACTACTACCCTGCCTCTATATGCTACCAATGAATTACATGCTTCGAATCATGTACATAACGCTTCAATAGGGACACATGAAGTACATTGTGTACTTGGATATGGCTGGGTAATGCTAGCCGATAGGCTACAGGTCCTACCCTCTCCAAAATCTGGGAGCCAATTTGGCACAAGAGGCCCACTGCAAGGTACTCCTTTTTGGCTTGATTCTTACATACACATGGTCTCCTACTGGGAACTCATGATAAGACCTTTTCTTATCTGCATAGATCTTCTGTTGATCTTCTGCAGCATTTAGATTTTGTCTTATTTTCCTCACCTCTGCTTCCATTTCCACAAGCATTTCGGGTCCCAACATTAGCTTTGTCTTAGGGCTGCTCCAATTTATGGGCGTGTGGCACTGCCTCCCGTATAGGGCCTCAAAAGGACTCATTTTTAGAGATTCCTGATAACCGTTGTTGTAAGCAAATTCAACAAGGTGCAAGTAATCTTCCCACTTAGCTGGCTGCTTCATCACATACATGCGCAGCATGTCTTCCAGAACTTGGTTCACTCGCTCCATTTGACCATCGGTCTGGGGGTGATAAGAAGTACTAAAGTTTATCTGCGTTCCCAATCCTGAAAACAAGGTTTTCCAAAAAGCAGAAGTAAAATTAACATCTCAATCTGAAATGACAGTCTTTGGAATTCCATGTAATCTAAAAATTTCCTTCATGAAAATGTAAGTTATTTGTACAGTCTTGTAAGTAGGCTATACGGGTATAAAATGTGCAGATTTAGTCAATCTATCCACCACAACCATTATGGAATCATTTTGTCTTTTTGTTCACGGTAAGCTTGTGATGAAGTCTAGGGATATAACCTCCCACTTCCATTCAGGTATGGGTATGGGCTGCAACAATCCTGCAGGATGTTGATGCTCTACCTTCACCCGCTCAAATTCCAAACACTTACTTACGTATTCAGAAATGTTCTTTCGCATGCCAGGCCAGAAAAATACCTTTCTAATTGTGGTCAACATCTTCTAGTAACCCAGATGACCTGCATAATTGCTGCGATGATATTCATTCATTATCAGCTCTTTCAGGTCCAAATGATTAGGCACATATACTTTACCTTTGAAGGTTAACATTTGATCTTCATTTATTCCATACTCAGATGTGCCTCCATGCTTTTTTCTTTCTTCCATTTGATGCCACAAAAGCTGGTACTCGGGATCTTCTTGTGCTTCTTTCTTTACTTGCTCTAAAAATCTATTTTCCAGCTGTTGTAATATAGCTCATATATACCATGTAATTTTCTACTTAATGCATCAGCTACTCGATTTACTTTCCCTTTGAAATTTTGAATATCCATGTCAAACTCACTCAAGAAAGAATTCCATCTTGCCTGTCTTGAGTTCAAATCTGCTTACTTGAAGTAGCTCGTCAAGCTGCTATGATATTTTTTTAATCCAAATTTTTTTCCTAGCAAGTAGTGTCTCCATACTCGGAGTGCATGAACTACTACTGTCAATTCCAAATCATATGCAAAGTATCTTTTCTCATGATCCTTCAACTTTCTAGATTCATAAGCTATCACTTTGCCTTCCTGAGACAGGACTGCCCCAACGCCTTCTTTACTTGCATCCATACATACTTCAAATTATTTGCTGCCCAGTCAGCCACCCTTAACACAGGAGTTCTAGTCAAGATTTTTTTTAGCCTTTCAAAACTGATTTGGCACTATGTGGTCCATTTGAAAACTTTTCCTTTCTTCTGCAAGGAATTAATAGGGAAAGAAATTTTGGAAAATCCTTCAATAAATCTTCGATAGTATCCATCTAGCCCCATAAAGGATCTAATATCTTCCACGTTCTGGGGTACCCTCCATTCCATAATTATTTTGATCTTTTTAGGATCAACAGCAATTACCTCTGCAGAAATAACGTGTCCTAAATATTGGATTTCTGATTTAAATAAATCACACTTTCTAAAATTTGCATACAGCTAATGTTTCCTTAGTAATTCCAACACAATCCTGCAATTTTCTCTATGCTCTTCCTGATTTTTGGAATAGATCAAGATATCATCAATAAAAATAAGTACAAAATTATCTAGGAAAGGATGGAAGACCCCATGCATTAACCTCATAAAGGTTGTTGGTGCATTTGTTAACCCAAAGGGTAGCACTACAAATTCGTAGTGGCCATACCTTGTACGAAATGTTCTCTTGCGAATGTCTTCCTCCTTGATTCAAATCTGGTGGTACCGAGATCTCCAATCGATCTTGGAAAACACCGTGGCCCCTTTCACTTGATCGAACAGATCATTAATCCTTGGTAAAGGGTATTTATTCTTAAATGTTAATTTGTTGAGCTGCCTATAATCCATGCACATATGCATGGTCCCATATTTCTTTTTCACGAACAGAACTGGTGCTCCCCAAGGTGACACACTTGGGCGAATATAACCCTTGTCCAGCAGTTCCTGTAACTGTATCTTCATCTCAATTAATTTTGGCACACTCATTCTATAAGGAGCTCTTGAAACAGGAGAAACTCCAGGCATTAATTCTATAATAAAGTCATTGTCTCTTTTTTGTGGTAATCCAGGTATATTTTCTGGAAAAACGTCCAGGAATTCTTGCACCACCGGTATACTATCCATTTTAGGTGATTTCCCCTTAGAATTTGCATACCCCACCTGAATAGCATATAACTGGCACCCCTTCCTTATACATTTATTCATTTGGGATGCTATTATTGGGCGTAGCTGTAATGGTTTTCGGATTCCTTGAATTTCCTTCCAGGTTCTGTCACACATTCTATAACAAATAAATTTTTCCTTACAGTCCACTAGGGTCCAAGTTTTTTCCAGCCAATCCATACCTAATAAAACATCATAGGATCCTAATGGAAAAATATTCAAATCTACTTGCAACTGCTGATTCGAAATTTCTATAATACAGTTTGGAATTTTAGCAGTCACTTTACGCTTTGCCCCAGTGGCTAATTGCACTAGCCAAGAACTTTTAAATTTCTGATCTTTCAATTTACAAAATTCTACCACTCTGGGACTAATGTAGCTCAGACTTGCGCCTAGATCTACTAAAATAGAAACAGACTGTGTTATTATTTTACCTTCCAGCTCAATCATCGTTGGCTGATAATCCGCTTTCCAGTCCTCCAATGCCACATTAATACGGGGAATGTTTGGTGCTACATCACCCACAATAGAAGCTTCCTGCAATTTTGCTACAACATCATTTCTTTCTCGCTGTGGGCAGTTTTTGTAGTAATGCGCTTCACCATACCCCAGCATTGTAAAGGTGGTTTCATCACCTTCCCTTGCTTAGGCTTGCTAGATGCTTCTGTAGGATTTTCGTCTACTAGCCATCTTGTCCTCTGATGATTTCTGCCAAACTGTTTTATACCAGGATTTCATGCGGAATTCTTAAAATTGCCACTTTTGGCACCCTTGAAACTCGAATTACCTTTTTTTACTTTCTTTGGCTGCTAAGTCTTTCCAACCTCCCCTTTCCCCTTAGACTGTTGGTAGCACATTTGAGCTTTACGAATGGATTCATCCATAGTCCGAGGATTTACAAATTCTATTTTTTCTTTCATGTGTGTTGGCAGACTGCTCAGAAGTCTCTGCACCTTAGCCTTCTCCTCTCGAAGATATAAAACATAGCATAATTGGGAGGTAAACTTAGTAATGTATTCATCCATGATCATCTTTCCCAGCTACAGATCATGAAATTCTTTAGCTTTTTCATCATAAAATCTTTCAGTCAGGTACTTGTCCTTGAAGTATTGCTGGAATGATTCCCAGGTGACGTCTTCTTCTTCAATACTATGTACATTTTTCAGTTCCTCCCACCATAGAGTGGCTTTCTCTCTTAGCTGGTATATTGCTAATCTGGCCTTCAGGTTGCTGTTATATTCATACACCTAAAAATACTTATTCATATTTATTTACCATGCCTCTGCCACCTCCTCAGCCTCACCATAAAATGTTGGTGGTTTTATTTTACAAAATTCTCCTTGAAGTTCTATTTTCTACCTCTTGACTTCTTGCGGATCAGACAAGTTGCCAAATTCTGCCTCATTAAAATTTTTATTCTTACTCCGCTGAGAGGGGCTCCATTCCACCCTTTATGTAGTGTTATTTCCCGTTTGCTGCTCATTTTCTTCTTGCACACCTCTATCAGTACCGGGATGTTCCACCTCCTGGTTTTGTTTATCTGACAAAATTTTTAAAATCTTTTCCTGGTCTTGCAGTAATCACCCATTATCTTTTCAAACGCACACCATTTCCTCCTCCAGCTATTGAACAGTATTTAATAGGAAACTGGTTTGGTGTTGTTGTTCTTCTAACAGCCTACTAGTTTTCTGATGTTGTTCGACACTTAGCTAGACCCACATCTCTGGGTTCGTCACTGGTTGTACTTGGGTTTCCCTAGTGTCTTGAGGGGGCTGCAACAGGGTTCCCCTTCTCATAATGTTTCTGCTAGATGGCTAAATTCTATCTTTCTCTCTCTGTGCATCATTTACACACACCTTCATCATTAGTTGACCCTTAGGGTCCTAGCGTATGAACGCTGCTCTGATACCACTTGTCACATATAATCAAACATCATAAAAAAAAATTAATCTTATTAACTTTGTCATATAGTAAATATACAAATCTATCCGATATAAGGAATGATTGCAAATCTGATATAACAGAGGTGCTAATATTATTCGTACTCTAACATATTAACTTTGGAATTTCAATAGTCCTTATATATTAATTAACAGTAATTATCAGAAAATAATTAACAAACCACTATGGGGTTATTACACCTCCACCTTACTTTTCATCTCATTGTTAATGCAGTCACAACTATATTGTACTGGGCATTTATACATCTTGATTTCTACTTGGATTTCTTTGTGACAACTGTGCGATATACACAGCCTGTGAAGATCACGATTGAACAAAACTCGATCCACGCTGTTGATTGTTTTATTAGTTCGATGACTTTGGGTTGAGACGGAAACTGGGCCTAGGCAATCCCACCAAGCCTTAGTTCTTGGCATTTGGCTTACTCTGCATGTCAATCTCTTTGGTGCGAAGTGCTGGTTCACTGGGATTTTTCTGCCATTATGGCTGATTCTCTGTTTCAATGGACGATTTGGTTGCCCATGGCAATGCCGAGCCCGAATCAGAATTTGGAGGAGACTCACATCTTATAAACTGGCCTACCATTGAAGATTTTCTCCAAGATCTGCTTCGTTCGGTCTCTGATTAAGTTATGCCTTTTGGTTATTAATTCTTTCACTGTATTACTTGTTTCGTTGAAACCCTCTATTTGTCGTTTTTCTCAATTAGCTTATGGTTTAGCTGCTAAGACGATTATGGATCGTTTATCCCTTTTCTTCTCTGTGATACAGGGTTATGAGGGTAATGGCAACCATATTTTCTTCGACGCTTTTCTCAAGTATGATGTTCGAATGTAGGGTTTACATTATTATCAAATTCAAACTATGTTAACCATAATACATATCTGTTCAGTTAAATTCTTTTTGCTTATCCGTTTCATTTTGGCAGGTAAGGTTTCAAAGCTTCATAGAAATTTTCTTCTACGGGAAGTTTCAGTTAACAAGGTTCGGCTTCTACCTACTCTGCTCCGGACTTCTCCAAGTATGCCTCGAGGGTTTTATGGTTGTACTCGAGCGGTCCTTAAGATGGTTTATGCATACAAGTTTTCTTGTTTTGTTCTCGGAAGCCAGAACAATCCCCTTCAGTATTTACTGTTCTTCATGGGAACATTACTGTAATATCTATTAATGGAAATTATACGGAACATTCCACGTTGGAACTGTAAATTTTGTTAAAGGATTTTTCATTTTTCTTTGAAGATTTTGGTTCGAATTGATTTCCACAGTTTGAATGTTCTGGGTTTATCTTGAATGCTTTAACATCAATGGAACTGTTGTGTTAGAACTCAATTTTCTTCCTTAAAATTATAATTTCGTTTGATATAAACTATGTACAATCCTTAGAATTTTACCGTGTTTGTCGATGCGTTTTCTGGGTTGTCTATTATGATTTCAAGGCCAAATACGAATTACTTCCTTAGTTGTTTTCTATGGTTTATATTTACGGAATTTCTCATGCAAACTTTACTTGATTAAACCCTAGCATAACGCTGTTATTACATGCATATAATGTTTATTCTGAATATGTTTATTCCTGTATGAGAATATTGTATAGATTTCTACATTTATTCTCCCAGGTGAGCAGACCACCATTTTTCCAATGTCCGAGTATTTTTCTAATTTATATAGAAGAGAGACAACTAGGTTTTGGGACTGGGTTGTTTACCCTAACCCTTACCTAATAGTCTTCCTCTATTATTACTGGTTTCTACCATTGTACAGTTAAATATAATAATATTGCAACTTTGAAATGATTGTAAACATTACTATTTTATCTTTCCCATTCACTAGCCGGAATTATTGACATAGTATAACAAATATGTGAAATTATAAGGGTTTGTACCATAAATGTTTTTCATTCTACAATATATAGAACCTTGATTCTCTTAAGATTGATTTGTCTCTTCTTAGTAGGTCGAATTACTTTGAAAAGTACACATAATCTGAAAATTTATGCATAGCTTCATTTTTCTATTTTTTGGTAATTATTTTCCTGTTTCATGAAATACTGCTAAATGTTTTCTAGAATTCCTGCATTCTTTTATAACAATACTTTTAGGAAAGAAATATCACAACAAATAGTTCTTAAAGTAATTTGTCTTCTAATTGTGAAAAATAAATTTACTAATATTTAAACAATTGAAAATACAACTACTTTTGCACTACTGTACATACCATACCATTCTGATAACAGTATTTCTAAACAGTGTAAATCACATAAAACTATCAGATTTAGCTCTGCATGTATACTTATATGGATGTAAATTCTTCAGTTGTGGTCCTCCCAACCATCAAGTGAGGCTATTATGTTCTTCTTTCCCCGTGGTCCAAACTGAATGGTTTGGGTTAACAGTGGAATATTCTTTCTACTGTGACCTAGGACACCCAGTCCAGTCAGAACCAAAAGTTTTAGGAAATTTCTGAGTGTAACTCCATTGGTTAATACTAGCTCAAAAATTTCTCACTCTTTCCTTTTTCCAATCAGAGAACCCCTACTCCTCTCTGGAATCAGTCCTTTATCCTAGAGGAGTAGGTAACTATTTCTAATTGTTCCCCAACCTCTTTTAAGTTCTTGGAAACATTTGCCATCAGCATTTTTATTTTTCTTATAGCAATAATGTAGTTGTCACAATATTTTTACTAAGACTCTTGGTAAAATTAAATTTGAAATGTTTAGGGAAATTTTAAGAATATTTGTGAACCCTTTCTCCATAAAAGGCGAGTGTTGAAGATAATGGAGAAACTTAACTAGAGAGAGTCGATTCACCATGACCTAAGATTAGGTTCTTGCTCCTATTTCTTAGGTATTGGTTCTAACTTCCCTATTTTCATGTAACCTATATATTGTTTGATTTGTAATAAAAATGTAGAGAGACATGCATACACACCTCCTAGTGTAGTCTCTTAGAGTAGAGCTAACCAATAATCCTTTCATTAATTTAATCTACCATTTTTATCAAGGGTTTGAGATATTTTAACTTTTTCTAAGGGCTTCGTTAGCGGAGTAATTGTCTAAATGGTCTAAAGTGGATGGAATCAGATAAAAGAAAATTTTCAAAAATCTCACAATAGCAGTGTTTGAATCATATTTTTGATAGTGGAAATGGATTCAAGACCATCAAAAACCTTTTGGGCACCCAAAATCTTGAAATTTGACAGCTGTAAGTGAATATACAAAAATCCCTGCAGGTCTTTATCAAAATCTTGCAAGATTTTCCATGATTTTCAGGGAAAATTTGGAGGCTCCTTAGACTAAGACATTGCTAAATCATGAGTTATTGATATATATGACTTGCAAGTTAAATATAGTTTTTATGTTAATGACAACAAAAAAAAACCTCACTTATATTACACTAACCAATTACCAATTCAGTCTGATTTAAAAAAAAACACACACAAAAAAGGAAAATCTCTATCAGCTATATGTCACGTTTATCATTGATATATCACGTTTATTATTCAATGGATAAGATTGTCGACATTAAATTGAATTAAACACTTCATGTAACTAAAAGACATTTTAATATTCAGCGGTTGTTTGTTTTTTAATGACTAATTATTTAACGTATGAGACACTTTCGATACCTGCCCAGATGGAGCTAGTGGATAGTTAGGAGCATTAAACCAGATAAGTGTTGAACAGATAATAAAAATCTACAAACTCTTATGATTTGTGTGTTAAAAGATTTTATCGACTACAACTATATACCTTACAATTTTTTTCTTGTTGGGTATCACCTTGAGCTATTTCAATTGCGATATGATACAGTTAAAACAGCCATTGTCAGTTTTGCAACACAGTTTATATTTTTGCTATCTTAAGTGTGGATATGAAATCTTTTAAAATTTTATGTTGGATATAAAAGTGGTACCAGAGATGACATGAGTTCGTTTCGAAGCGCATTAACATCAATGTAAGCGAATAACTGGTTGCAGCACAGAATATTAAAAAAAAAATCGTATTTGGTGTAGGAAACTTATTGGTATGCAGAAAAATAATTATAACAATCACTTGAGGTGGAGATAAGCAATTATAACGATGGGGGGACGAATCATGAGATCTTTAATTAATTTAAGCGCTCGAAATATGATACGGAATTGACCACAGGGGTAGAGATTTTTACGGGTTCAGAGTGAAGAGACAAGATGCCATCGTCACTAACGCGTTTAATTATGTGTTAGCAGGTATGGAGCATATCATAGAGTGGCAATAGCCGACAGGCATGTAATACCTCAGCACAAGCAGGTGGCCATAAACAAATGCTCTCCCAAATTATAAGAAGTAGAGGTCTTCATTTGTTTTCCAAGTGCTAATATATCGATTCATTCATTTCTGAGGCCTTGTGGATTTGAGAAAAATGAGTAAGTTGTCCAGCGTTTTAGTTAGTAGGAAGATATTGGCTTCTGTACCCACATCTTTTCCACCGGATCAAGAACAGAGGGAACGGTCTAGTTTTTACCAGAATAATGACACCGTGGACTACAATCCAGTAATCATTATCTCGTTTCTGCTATCTTTTCTCACCCTCGCGCTCAGCCTCACCTGGTTGCTTAGATGCCGTCAGCGCTGCAGAGGGCAGACGATGCTCGACTCATCGGATGGGGTGACCGGCACTGGACTGCCGAAAGCGGTCTTGAAAGCACTGCCCGTTATAGACTACACCGCTTCCTCAAACCCATGGGCCGCGCCCACAGATTGCCCGATCTGCTTGGCCGAATTTGCGGAAGGAGAAAAAATGAGAGTTCTACCGAAGTGCAATCATGCTTTTCACGTGGAATGTATCGATAATTGGCTCCGCTCGCATTCTTCATGCCCTATCTGTAGACATTGCCTGAATCTCCAAGGCGGCAAGAAGAAACCGGGAGGCCATGGAATTGTTCAGGCGACCGAATCAAACGACAGAGTGGATATCGTCATAGCGGCCACAGATTTATCTCAGGCAGGGGAAATGGTTTCTCCACACACTGAAACGTTTCAAAGAACTCCAAACCAGCCCGACCATACGACTCCTTCAGTGTTACTTAGTCCACCTTAGTTTTCGAAGGGTTAGGGCAATTGAGAGTGGAGATTCATTTTAACTGTAGTGTGAAAGCTAAAGCTATGTGCAAGTATGTTCGTCACTAGTGTTTTTCTTTAAATAAAAATCAAATAATCACATGGTTGCCACGCTACTGAATGAAGTTTTATTAGCCAAGTATGATATAATAAAAGAGAAAAAGAATATTTGATACATATTTAATTAGTTTTCTCAAAAATATGATTTAAATACTGAAAAAGTATACATTATTTTTTCACATTAAATTAAATTTACATTTTGAAAAATTTTAAGATCTATAGTTAAAATAACTCTATACTAATTAATATACAAACTTAATCCACAAATACATTCGTGTAAAGTGTAATAAAATTTCTATTGGATGGTTATCCTGTGTTTCTTTATTGCATTTTCTTAACATCCATGCAATTTGTGCTGCTGTAATTTCAAGATATATCGTGATAGATGTAAGATGGGAACCTAAATTTTCTTACCCTTCTTTGAATGTTATGTACTACGTAATAGATTTAGTGTTCTTTTCATAGATGGGCAGTGATTTTCACAAACAGCTTCTTATGTTCCAAATGAAAGTGTTTTTTCCATCAAATTCCTGTTATGCAAACGTTTCCTGTTCCGTTAAAATGTCCGCCCTGCGCTTCCGAACGGTGGAGATTGAAATAAAGCTTTGAAGTTCCAGTCATGAAATGATGTCCATGAGATGATAATGACAAGCCGACTTGGAATTCTTTGCATGAAGATTGAAATAAATAATGTTTATTTGATGAAGACTAATGTCAAACTAAAGATTATTAGCATAATTTTATTTTAATTGTGTATAGATATATGTTATATTTTTATTTTTCTAATGAAATTTTAAATGTTTAATTATTTTGCGTCTTTAAATTTATGTATATTTATTTTGTACTTAATATAAATATGAAATTACTATGAGAATTATTAATTATAGTAAAATAATAAATGATAAGCAATTATAGTAAAATAATAAATGATAAGCATCAAATAAAAAATGAAAAATAACATTTAAAAATGTTTAAAATAATACTAACTGAGATATATAACCATATTTACAAATATAATCAAACAAATTTAAAAATTACTAAAAAAAATTTAAAAATAATTACAAAAATTTGATACCTTGAATTTCTAAAATAACCCAAAAAAATAAAACCATTTGAAATACCATTATTTTATTATTTAAAATGACCAAATTCATAATAGAATACGAGACGGTTTTTTAAAAGGTGGTTTTAATTGTATATTAATACATTATAAAAGAATGTTTCTAAATATCGTATTTAGATTTTTTTCGTATTCGTAGAAGCTTTATAAATGATTTAGATTAAATTAAGAGTGATATTATAAAAACACCTAAAAGAGAACCTGAAATGAAATGATAATAATATGATTAACATGAGGTATGTATCTTGGTGAGATGATCTAATTTTAGAGATCTCTTGCGTTTGTTGTTTCCAATAATAGTTCGAAAAGTCTTTCTATAAATTTTGGTTCATATTGTTTTTACATTTTGAAGTAATTGGACCGTCCACAAAACCTTGGTATATAAATTTTGGTTCATATTGTTTTTACATTTTGAAGTAATTGGACCGTCCACAAAACCTTGGTATTTTATTGGATTGAGAAAATTTTCAACCGAGTTCCAGATGTGATTCATTTGAAACTTGATGAGTATAAGTCTCAATGTGCCAATTTCAGAAATTTCATGATCATTTACTAAGTTGTTATAGTAATGCATCATTTATCTTTGAGAGAGAAATTTAATTGGGTCATTGTAAAAGGGCTTATAGGATATGATGCATTGTGAGACAAATTGAAGCACTCGGAGAGTGAGATGTCCCTGCAAATTGATGCAGGGCTTATAGGATTTGAAAGTATGCTGCAGTATGTCCCAGTTTGTGGGAGGCAGTTTGTGGGAGGCAAAAAAAGTGATATTTCTCCTAGGAGGAAAGAATCTCTTTCGACAACTTCTGAATTTGTTTAATTCATATTCAGGAGTGTAAGAGCGTTTTTGCACTGAATGTTTCTTTATTTCATTCTCTGTTATTTGAGGTTCATGCTTGTTTTTGTTTAATTCATTGTAGGTCATGTTTTTTCTCGCATCAACTTCTAGAGGAATCCTTTGAGCTGCTTCATTATCCTTTACAGCTTTTACAAAAATGATATTATGGTTATCTTCTATCTTGGATTTGCTGCTTTCTCCTTTGTAACATATCCCAACATTTATGAGAGGAGATCTTTGAGCATTTAGAATTTTATCCAATTGTTCATAGCTTGTCATTCGTGGAGTATTCATTGATAATTCCTTTGGGCACTTTCTAATTTCTTTCTCGGGCATACTACTTCTTCTTCCAATTTCTCTTGCTTCTGAATTTTATCCTTAATTTGCCTTAGTAGAGTGGCTTCCACCTTCTTAGCTTCTTCAAGTTCTACCTTCAACTGAATGAGATCTTCTGAATTTGGTTCTTCTTTTACATATTTGAGGAGAATTTATTTCTATTTTCTGCACTTTTGTTTAAGTCTGTCTATTTCCTCTAGCAAACTTCTTAGCTCCCCCTCAAGATCTATCTCACCTTATTTCTCATCTTCTAGAAAAAATCCTTCAGACTCTTCCTTGGCCATCAACACAAATTTCAAGTTTTATTCTTCATTTGAGGATTCATCTGAGTTTTAAGATGCACTACTGTCTTGCTGAGCATAAAATGATTTTCTATTGAATCTCTTCCCTTTCTGCTAGTTATTTGTTTTGGTTTTCTCTGTCTCTTGTGTCTGATTCTTTGTTTTGTTATGAGGACACTTTGATGCATAGTGCCCAACTCTTCCACAGTTAAAGCATTTAAATGGTAGTTTACCTTTATACTTTCCTGAGCCTCTATCCAATATTTTGACAAATTTGGCCTCTTCTTCATGAGAGTAGGAGCATGTATATTCCTTTTCTTATTTTCTCTTCTCTGTCTTAAAGGCTGCCTCCCTCTTATTTTACTTCTTCTGTGAAAGTCTCATCTCATAGGATGTTAAGTTTCCAAGTAATTGGTTCATGGTCAAATTTTCCCATTCAGTTTTTTCTTCTATGGCAAAAACCTTGGGGTTCAACCTGGATGGTAATGACCTCAATATATTTTCTACAATTACACATTCTTTAATGGTTTCTCCTAGAGCTTTCATGTTATTCACAATTTCTGCAACCCTTAAGAAGAGGCTAGCAACATCTTCTTCTTCATTCGTTTTTATATTTTCAAACTAGGCTCTATAGACTTGCAATTTGGCAGCCTTCACCTTTTTATCTCCCTCATGAATACTTTCTAATGTATCCCATACTTCTTTGGAAGTCTTGTTGTGCATTAATTTGATAAATTCTGCCTCACACAGACCTTTTAAGAGTGCATTCATGGCTTTTGCATTGGCTATAAAATCTTGTTTGGTTTCTTTCTCTATGTCAAAATCCTTTGGGGTATATCCTAATTCCATAGCATCCCAAACTTCTATTCCTAGAGACATAATGTATGTCCTCATTCTTATTTTCCAGAAGGCATAATTTGTGCCAGTAAACCAAGGGGCTTTATTTGTTGAGCAACCTTCTAGACTATCCATCTTGGCGACCAAGGATCTCCTTCCCGTTCTTAAACTAAAATAGAAGGAACTTGGCTCTAATACCAACTTTTGGACCCTTAGTTAAACTAAGAGGGGGTGGGTGAATCAGTTTAACAGGTTCATGGTCTTTTAAAACTTTCTTTTACACTTAATTACATCTTCATTTCATGCTCAACTTAATATATAATGAAATAAAAATATTAATATGTGTATAGCAATATTAAGCAGATAAATTACAGAACATTAACACATAATCATCATTCACATGGAAAACTGAAGTAAGTGGAAACCCATAAGGGAGAAAACCACATCTTATTATTGTTGTGATGCAAAGGCAAGCTCCAACTCCCTCTCACCGTTGAATTTCTGTAGGCTCCAACCTACAAGAGGCTGCCACCTCTATTGTTCAAGCTACAACTTGCAAGGAATCTCCAAATCCTGTTTATTTTCTGTAGGCTATAACCCACAGGAGGCTCCTACCTTAGCCAGTTACAACTAGACATCTATCAAGCTACAACTTGATATGTAAGTGCCATCTTCCTCACACAACTATGAAAACACATGTTGGTTTACCTGGATATCAGCTCTATTCTATTCCTTCTTCACTTTCGTCCTCCAACTTTCATATCTGTCTTATCTCATCTCTGGATCTTTACAGCTTCTCCTTTTGCTGCTTCTTCTTCTTCCACTCTATTCCCTTATGCTACTCACTCTCTAACCTTATGTTGCTCACTCTCTAACCCCCTTAAGAAAATTACTATAACATCATTTATAGAGATCCCCTTCACCCACTGATTTCCTCACTCAGCATATTCCGAATGTTACAACAATATATAAAATAATTACAGTATCAAAATGGAGTTTTTCTTTGCCTAGGGAGACTTGCCTTTGCATCACAAACAATATAAAGTTAATAATACGTTTACAGTTACTATCACATATTTACTCAGCCCTTTCAGCTTCTTCATTCGTTGTGCATTTGTCTTTTCTGCTGCTGTAAGAGTCATTTCGGTTCTAGCTATTGCATTCATCACAGTTATACATAATTGTCATTTTGGCCTAACTCGACCCAGCTGTTGTGTTTTCAACAATGCCACCATCTTCTCCTTTTTCTCGACTCTGCCTCTTTTTCTCGTGCCCACAGCATTCAACCTTCACCGCTCTTCTAAACACTTGATTCTGCCCTTTTCTCTGTGTCAGGTCCTTACTCAAGCCTTTCTACCTGCGTTCATACTTTCTTCCATTATCAAGACGTAACTTTTTTACCTTCTACACGTAGTTTTAGGTCTTATTCTACCCGAGTCGTTCTACCGCATTTAGCATTTTTTTCATAAGTCGTCGTTACTGCATCAACCACTGTTCTGCACAAGTGTCAGGTCTTACTCGAGTCTATTCTTGCGTTCAGGATTTCCTTTTTATTTTACGTTATAATCCTCCTTTGCTCTCTGATACGATTTAACAAAGGGAAATCCCATACTCCCAGACTTGAAATGCTTTAGGCTTTAGCGTTGACCTGCATCGCGTCCACTTCATTATCGCACTTTGGACTTCGGCGTTGCAACGTGATTCTTGAGTGCTTATCCTCTTGAGCTTGCGAACTACGATCTCTGATTGGGTCCCACAGCCAGACGTCAATTCCTTTAGATTTTAGCTTTGAACTATATCACGTCCACCCCTTATTGCATGTCGGAAGATTTAGCTCATAGAAATAACAAGATTCCTCTTATCAAATGCGATATGCGATCGCATCGCATCACAAAAAACTCATCATGTGAACTCTTAAGTACATACCATAAACTCTATAGTGTGCGCTCATGCGCAATGTTGACACGTGGTCTCCCCTCGTCGCATCGCACATTCTAGTCTTTACCGCATCGCAAACAATATAACATTCCTTGCGATATCTTTGAAGTAACCTCCTATTTCTTGCATTATGTGATGTTGCATAGGGTCGACACGTGTCCCTCCATTTCACATCACAGAATATTTAACTTAACTAGCTGTCCCCTTATTACTATCCTTTACGTGATGTGATGTGCGGTATGCGGGCGAGGTCCACGTCATCATTTTCACGTCACCCTGCCATGTCACTACCACATCATCATCATGTCATATTTACGTCACTGCCACATCATCTTTCGTACTTCGCAGTTCACAACTTATAACTGTTTGAATTAGTGGTAAATTCCATTTCGTGCGATGTGCGATATTGCACTGTACCGCCGCTATGATCATGATCGTTGATTTGCCCAGATCTACAATCCTTGCTGCTGATGCACTTCCGATTGGTTTCTACCTCGTTAATCTTGAGATGAATATTATCCATTCATTGCTTTCCTTCCCTTCTGTGATATAATCCCGATCGTCAATTCCTTCTTAGAAATTCTTCTAAGTGTTATGTCTTTCTATTCAATTTCTGTTTATTTATATTGTCCCGCTCTGTAACTTTGGTTTATATCGATTAAGGCCTTCTCTTCCTGCAGAGCCCTCTCTGTTTCTCAGCTCTTGTCTCTTCCTTCTTCTACTATGTGTAAGATCTCTGGTCCTAGCCATTGCTTGCAAATCCTATTGCCTTATGTTGTGTGCTAAAGCAATTCGCTGCCTCTCTACTTCATTAGCTACTTCTATTACCTTGTTGCCTTAAGTATTCATGCTAAAGCTTCTCCACACTGCTCCTTTTCCTCTTTGCTACACATTTCCTGATCTTCTCCTTTTCCTTATAACTGTTTCTTCTCTGCTCCTTTGCCATCACTGGTAATTCTGGTGTTACTCCTTTGTGCTCCTTTGCCATCAATGACAATATTTCCAACATATTGTTTAACATAGCTCTCACGCATGAAATAATTATGCTTAGGAAAAATGGATGCACTAACAATTGGTCTATAAACAATATCAACAACCTCGTTATAAATACCTTCCTTATACCTTATTACCAAGTGGAATTTTTGAATAAATCCCATCAATATCAAGTTCCTCGCTTGCTATGCAAGAATTGCAATGCTCAATGATCTGTGTGAATGATTGTTTCCTTACACATGAAGTAATGTTTCCATTTTTTCACACTTTTCACCATTGCATACAATTCCTTTTCATATTTAGAATAGTTAATCACTACAAGATTAATTTTTTTTGAATTAGAATAGATGAGCTTACCATGTTTCATCAACACTGCGCCCATGGAATTGTCACTTGCATTAGTTTGTATCTCAAATGATTGTATTAAGTCAGAAAGTGAAAGTACAATTGTTGAATTGATATTTTTCTTCAATGCATCAAATAATATTTGTTGTTTTCCTCCCCACTAAAAAACATGCTTCACCCTTGTCAATGCATGCAATGGAGTCGCAATGGAAGAAAAATTGAAAATAAAATTTCTCCAATTTTTGGGGTTCCCCCAAAAAGTTTCTAACCTCCGTCACTGTCTTGGTTTTGGCCAATACAAATTGACTTCAACCTTTAAGGGATGTATTTTCAACTCACCTCCTCCAACAATATGATCAAAGTAGACTAAATATTTTTTTCCAAATTCACCTTTCAACATCTTTAAAAACATCTATTCCTTATTTAAGACATCTAATGCTTGCTTGACATGCATGGCATGTTCTTCACGAGACTTGTTTAAAATTAATATGTCATCTAAGTAGACTATCACAAAATAATCTATAAAAGACCTTAAAAAATCATTCATTACCTGCATGAATGTAGCAGGAGCATTACAAATCCCAAAATGCATAACCAACCACTCAAAGAAACCTTGCTTTATTTTGAAGGTTTTTTTCCACATGTCTCCTTCAGCGATCCTAATATGATGATATCCACTCCTTAATCTAAACTTAGCGAAATAAACATCTTTCAGTTGATCAAGTAAATTATCGGTTTTGGGAAAAGGGTAAGGGTTATTTACCATTATATTTTTTAATGCACGGAAGTCCACACATATGCCCCATGTACCATCCTTCTTGGGCACTATGACAATAGGTGACCCGCATGGAAATATACTTGGCCAAATGATCCCCTTGTCCAATAACTCTTGGATTTGTTTCTTAATTTATGCATTTTCCATCACTGACATCGTGTACATTCCAATGTTAGAAAGACTACAATCTTGCTGTAGTTGGATTTCAAGTTGGAGTTCTTTTTTAGGAGGCAATCTCATAGGCTCCTTAAACATCTCATCATATTGGTTAACAACCTCAACCAAATAATATTTCAAACTTGTATCACATCATTGAAAGGATTCATTCTTAGCATCATTCTTGGGTTTAATCATAAAAAGTACAAAATTAGTTCTATAGTTAACAAGCCTATTCATTTTTCCAACATTCACAAGTGAAAGATATATTCTATTGTGATGTACTCTAACAATGTACTTAGTACCATCTTTAAACAAATGAGACCTTTTTTCATGGCGATGAAATATATCTCTCTTTTCATAAATATATGGGCTTCCAAAAACAGTACCACATATGTCTAATATCACTACATCAAGTTCTACCTCATCAATGAATTTTGCAGTAATGACAAATTTTAGTTTGCATTTTCTAGTTACTTACAATCTTGCATTGTCATACACAGAATGTAAAGGGTAAGGTTTAGGATGAGGAATGTTTTCCTAATTCAATTTATTGACAATTTTTTTCAGAAATGAGATTTTCTTATCAGCCACTATCAAATAAAGTGTCTATTTTGTTATATTTTGAGATAACTCTAATATGGTGAAGCTCTATTCTTCCCTTTTCATTTTTATTTTCATTCAGGTTATTTGAAGAACTAGTACTTGCAATGGATTCCTTACCTTTCAATCCCATGGTTGTATTCTTTGTTTCATCTCCCATATCAGATCCTAAATCTTGTTGTGTAGTTTTATCTATCTTTTGTTTTCCTTCTTTATTAATTTTTTTGGGTCTCCTATCAGGATAAATTTTCCAACAATTTTCTTCATCGTTTCCTTATTTTGAACAATGTTTGCATGTGATTCTTTCTCCCTCTTTCTTGATGGAAGCATTTTTCTTCCCATTTCCTTTAAATTTACCCTTTCCTTTGCCTGCCTCATGTTATGTGGAAAAATCCCTCTTGCAAACAAGATTGATCTCCCTATATTCCTACAGGAAAAATTGAAACAAACATAAAAATATTTTCTACCTTTCCTTAGATTATAACTAAAACCTCAAACATGTAGTATGTGAAGGATCAATTACTATTAACTAATTTCTTGTGTAAGTCCTCTCAACACATTCCACATCCATATTTTCCTCAATTCCCTAGAGGATTTCCAAATTATTCCTATAGTTTCTCCATGACGCTCGAAAAGAGATCTGCATAGACAAAAACATTCAAAGGGATCAAAGCATATCGCATATAAAAGAAAAGGTAAATGAAATCCATGATTTTTCATACAACATATAACTAAATTAATAATATGTCATAAACCACGCGAGTGATTAAGGAATCTCACAAAAAACAACAAAAATAGATGCAATTAGGAAAGAACAATTACTTTGTATTAAATAAAAAGGGAAAACAAGCTTAAAACTTGGTTGCCTTGATGTCACAAGCCTCTTTCAATGGTCAACTTTCCTTCCTTTGATGATAAGCTCTTAAGACCAAAAATCAGCAGCATGAGTTTACAAATCCAAGTCTCTCCCATTCCTTTAGTCAAATTCTCAATTTATAGGATTTATGAGGAGGTTTCTAATTCCTCTTCTCAAGGGCCATGATGGTTAAGAGGATGAGATTAGTTCCATTTACCAAGGTATTAGGTGCATGTATGTAGTGGTTCAACATTTATAATTTGGATAATATTCCTCTACCAAAGCTTCTAGAGCTTACTTTTTTATTTTTACCTACGTGAACACAACTGTGTAGTTTATAGTGGAAGAAACTATGCAAATCTACATAGTTTACAGTGGAAAAAATTGTGCATGCATGAGTTTTGTTTAGGAAAACTACACAGGTGCTCAAAAATGGTTTTTAAACAGTGTAACCCAACATTCCTTTTGTCCCTAGTATTTTTTTACTTCAATCTTCATAGGGGATTCACTTGAGACACGTCATTGGATGGAAAAGGGTCCAAGTAAACAGTCACGGTGACAAAATTTAATGTAACAGGTTGCCCCCTAAAGTGAAAAACCATAAAATATGTTTGATGGCTGAAGTGCTTTATCATGTCGAAGGTTCAGATTAGAGACCAATTGGTTGAGGACCTTAAACAAACAATCAAGGATTATGATATCATGATTTCATATAAACATCACTGATGTAGGCATTCCCATGCTCATAATACAAGTATCTCAAAGAATCAATATGGAAATACATCTGAAGATCCATGTCAATAAAATACACAGTATGGACACAATCATCAATGGATGTATGTTTACAATCATGAATATTTAATAACTCCACACAACCTCGATGGATGAAACTTGATCCAGGGTCTTGATATCCATTTCCCGATCCATACTATGATTCTAACCATGAGAGTGAATGTCTCGAAGTAAAACATGGTATAAACCACTTGATTACTCATCAATAATGTGAATTGTTAACAAGTGTGAGAGAAACCACCAATAATTACAATGTCTCTCAAGGTACTCCAGTACAATCTATGAAGTGTGGTTAGGTGACCTAAATTTAACCAATCATAGAATCTTTCGATTGAAGGTGAATGATGAGAACCTGTCATCGAAGGTGAGAAACCTCCATTTAATGCATAGAGGCCTTACGGTACTGAAAAATGTTTGTAGATCAACTTCCTTGATATTGAGCTAAAGTCGGTAAGAAGTCATATGTAATAGGGGGTTCTACAACATGAAACTCATGTCAATTTCTGAAGAAAAATATGGAGTGATTTAGGATCGACTCAGGGATGATCGACATAGTTAAATGTTATGACTTGCAAGGTAATTGTTACTGAGGGTGGACTTCTCTTGAACATATTGGTGACACAGAAATTAGACTTGGCATCATTTTAGTCAACAATAATACCCAAAACCAACTCTATACTTTCAAATGAGGTTCTATGGACTGTGATACCAATGTATTTCCCAACCTGGAGACAAATGTGATGGAGTGTCATTTTCAAGAGCACCATACTGCCTTTAACAAAATATTAAAAGTAATGTTTCTTCAAAATTCCCCCCCACCATTACTAGAAAGTACCTCTTTATTTTTACACAATATTGGGGAGGATAACATATGCTTGTCCTATAATCTCATCCTTCATATGAGTCCTTCAGAGTATTTGTAATGAACCCTCGGAAGGATTGCTTCAGTCTCACCATGTGTAACGAGTCCTACACTGCTTAAATTTTACGAGTCTAGTGAAGGGGTAACTCGATGTCATTTTCATGTTTTAAACAGTTTGAAAAGAAATAAAAAATAAAACTCATGATGTTCTTTCAATGTAAAATTTTAACAAGCCTAGAGAAAGTGAATCTCGTTGTTTCTCAATTTTAGGGAGTCGGGAGAAAAACGTAAGAAAACTCCATCATGTTCTTTTTTGAAAATTTAGTCCCTCAAGCCTAAAAAAGGATAAAATAATGCATGAGAGAACTCTAGTGACCATGATTACCCAACGCATACTTTTTTTGTAAAGATCTAGTTCAATCCAAAAAAGATATAAGCTTATCCTGAATAGACGATTGTTCATTTACTTTGATGGGTTTGAATATTCAAGTACTTGATGATATTTTAATGTTTAGGGAGTCTAAAAAGGGATTAAAAGATAACTCCAGAGTTACTCTTTTTCATAAGTTTTAATGAGTTCGAAAAGGTGATAAAAGTGTACTCATCACCGACTTTAAATTCAATTAACGATTAGGAAAAGACAGAAAGAATTCAAATTTTTCATGTGTTTTACTAGCATCAAAGATAGCAAAAGAAGCTCGAGATTTCCATGAGTTTAATGAGTCTTGAAAATAAAAACTGAAATAGACTCGAGATAGGTTTCATTCTTATACAAAATTGAAATAGAGGAAAACTATGCTTGAGAGTGATTTAATTTTTACAGAACCTTGAAACATAGAAAAAACTATGTTTAAGATAAGTTTTCATGCCCCCAAAAAAATGAGTTAATTGTAGGAACATGGCCCCGAAACTTCGTTCCATTCACCTAAGAAGAGTACTTGTTACTAATAGTTGGATGCAATGAAGGTTCATTTACGAAATTAGGTGAAAGACTCAATTAGGGTAGGATTTGTTTCATTATTTTACTGAGGTTGACACAGTAAAAGAACTATCCTCAGGAAACATTATTTCATTTTTTAATGAGCTTGGCATAATAAAGGGAACTATTATCATGGAACCTTATTTCATTTTTTAATGACCTTGACAGAAAAAAAATGGAACTATGCTCATAAGAACTTTTTTCATTTTTTAACCAGGTTGACACAGTAAAGAACTATTCTCATAAGGAGTTTTTTTATTTTTAACAAGGTTGACATAGTAAAAGAACCATCCTGACAAGAAAAGGAAATATGATGATAAGGACTTGTTTCAATTTTTAACGAGGTTGACACAGTAAAGAAATATCCTCATAAGGATATGTTTCATCTTTTAGCAAAGTTGACACATTAAAAGAACCATCCTCATGGTGATCTGTTTCATTTTTTAATAAGCTTGACACAAGACAAATAACTATGCTCATAGTGACCTGATTCATTTTTTAACGAGGGTGACACAATAAAAAAACCATTCTCATGAAGAGTTATTTCCTTTTTAATGAGCTTGACACAGTAAAAGAACCATCCTCATAAGAGTTATTTCATTTTTTAACTAGGTTGACACAGTAAAAGAACCATCCTCTTGAAGAGTTTTTTCATTTATTAACAAGGTTGATCTTGTGGAGTCTTTAGGGTGCTTTGATCATCAATACTTCAATGTGTTCCTTGTTCTTTAATACTTCTTTTGGCACCCTTATTTGCGTGATATTATTCATGCATACTTTACATGTTGTTCCTTAAATAGTTGTAACTATAATCACTTATGGAAAGTGAACATCAGCCTGAAAATACCCTATTTTAACATGTTTCATATATATTTTATGTTCATGACTTAATAGTGTGCTTGGGAGGAGTAAGGATATCTTCTGGGCACACTATGAAAGGATGAAGGCCTAAAGAGAAGAAGCTTCGAGCCTTTGGAATGTGTCGATGCCCTAGGTCGAGAGAGGCACTCAAATGATGGTGAACGGTGCATGCTCGAAGGACGAAGGAGGAGGCTTCAGGCTTCCCAAGTGTGTTATGCGCTCAAGGGAGACAAGGAGGACACATGGCACAGAGTTGAAGGCTGAAGGGAGAATATTTAGGGCTTCAGAGTGCACTCATGTGGTAAGGAAGGAGAAGGAGGGCATATGATGCCTTGTTGAACGATGAAGGATGAAAATATGGGGCTTCAGAGTCCTCTCATGCACTCAAAAATTTGAGGAGGGCACATGGTGCATTGTTGAAGTTTGAAGAGGTAAAACGTCAGATCTTAAGGGTGCACTCAAGGAGGGCACAATCCTTCGAGTCAAAGAAGTGCACTCAAAGTATGGCTTGGTTCTTAAAGGGCGCAATTCAGAACAAGAAAGGGGAAATATGCCTTAGGAGAGAACTATGTCCTCTTGGAGGGCATGGGGTAGACTTCCAAACAATAAAGGATTCCCGATCAAGGCTTAAGAGTAAGGTCATCGGCTCCTAGCCTTAACACGTCCAATTTGCAACCAAAATTTGTCAAATTCTGGAAGATAGAACAAGGGGAAAACATAATGAGCTTAGACACAAAATCATGTGTGACACATACAATCTCATTAATAATACTTTGATCAAAATGAAGAATGATAAATAGACATCAAAACGACACTTTACACACATTTCACAAGTGTAACAAACAAAGTGTGTGTGACTCCGACCAAAATTGTCATTTTACAACAACAAAGGTGTTATGACCATGAAATTCACAAAATATGTTCCAATGAATATGATGACACATAAGGGTGATCAACACCACTTGAAACACATAGAATTACATGAAGTGAAACTTGACGACCAAGGTGACACTACATTTGAAAGTGAACTAGGCTCAAAAATTTGAATGTAGTGAAATTTTGGAGGGTGTTGTAGCAGCGAGAACAAAATATCCTAATCCAATGTTCCATCCTTAAGCTCTAATCCAAAAAAATTTAGGACATCAAGTACCTCAGAGATGAATTTTATAAATATGACCTTAAAATATAAACATTGATACCAATAACCCATTTAATTACATGATGACCCATGGATTTCCAACTCCTTGGAACTCCCCTGTAATGCATCTCATCCAAAAAAAACAAGAGGGAGTTGGCCATGACTTGGCTATAATTTCATCCACAACCTTACACATTCACATCTCTAGACAAGAAGTGGAAAATGAATTGAGGGACAATGGATAAGTAGAATTTAAGAGGAACCATCATACTAATAGCCATTGATATTTAATTTGACTACTTTCATTGGGGGTGCTAAGGAAAACTTTAAACATATATAATATTGTTATTTAATTTCACAAGGAATTTAGAATAATCTCTTCGATATTATGAGATAATAGTCTTAATACTTTGGATGTTCCTCCCTTGGTGATATTTCTAGTGATGATACTTTACCTAATCATTGTGGGAAAATTATATATCAGGATTGGTGAGAGAGTGGAGGTGTAAAACACTATAAGACTCAGACTATTCCATTCATACATATTTTGGACTCTACATTAATGAGTGAGAAGAAATAATCTCATATTCATTGAGTACATTAGATAATTACTGATTCTTGAGAGTCTCCATTTCTATTTTCTTGTTTGTACATTATATTATCCCCATCTTCTAGTCAATGAAGAGTTTCAAAAGACAACTTAATATCACCTATTCATTTTGTAACACCAATAATGTTTAGGCTAATCTTGGGAAATCAAAATTCATGACCTCTAACATCACTAAAATGTAGGAAAGGAATGTGTTTCATACTTATAAAGGTCAGAGTGTTGAGATGATAGTCTTAGCATGCATGTGTTTGAAGTTTTGCTTTTGCACACCATCATTTAGCTTGATTTCCATATTATAAGATAAATTGATTAAGAGATATGCATCGTTCATCACTCTTAAAAAATATATTTCCAATTAAGTTTTAGAACATTGGATTGAATTTCTATCTCTTTCACTCATTGGTTACACCTAAATTGTCTCATGGGTGTGTCATTTTAGAACCTTACATTTGAGGATTACATTGAAATATGACATTTGGAGTTGTTTAGCCAACTACTAGTACTAGAGGATTTATTGGTACAAGAGATCATAACCCGAGAAATATCAACACAAATACATGAAAATGAATCCAATTTATATATTTTTTCTCTTCTTCTTTTTTACATGTAATAATGTTTTTACCAAATTTTACTGTTACTAATATCATAATTATTAACCTATTACCTTTTAACCTGCAACTAGAAGTTTTCTACTATGATAGTGGTTTTGGTATTTTTCCTATTAGAGTTGTTCAACCGAGTAGTGGAATTATAATGCTAACAAAACTTTATAAATTAAATAATTGGTTAATATTCATGTCCAACAAAATAAGATAAAAAATTATCCAGCAGTTGCCATCTAATTTTTTTTTGACTTATTTAAACTAGTTACTTTGCAAAAACGGTTTATTTTTGTCCACCTGTCTTGCATGGATTCTTGATGTACACATTTTCAATAACAATACCACTTCAATGGCCTTTCATACCAACAAGATCCTACCACTCCCTTCACTCTAACAATGGAATTTGCAAGCCTTTGTCCATATTCTCCAAATTTGGAAAAAAATAGTTCAATATGTGCAATTTGAGGGCTGTATAAAAACAAAGGCTTAGGGAAATTGAAGAAGTTGTGATAGTTTCATATAAATATGAAAGATTTTTCCAATAAAACAAACCATATTTGTAATGTGAATAATTTATAATGTAGACACAACATACACTACATATGTTTTGAACAAAAAAGATTGCATAACTTTTGAAACCAAAAAAACTTTGGGAAATTTTCGAATGGTTTGTGATATTTTTATTTTTTGTTTTTCTTGATATTAAATTTACATAATTTATTTATTAATTTTTTAGAAAAAGTATTCCAAAATACACAAAATTTAGATGATGATGATGATGATGATGATGACCTAAGACCAATGTTGTCTATCAGACCTCCTGACAGGAGAAAGAATCTAAGTTTGATTCTTCAAAATCTTGTTTCTATGGTCAAAGACAAGGGTAATAAGTGCTCCAAGATCACTATAGGTGGGCTAGATTAATAGGTCAAGAAAAATCGAAGTACTACAAATGTTAGGGAATTCAGAGTGAATGTGAGTAAGAGTAGGATAGTCTAAAAGGAAGTGCTTTTCATCTTAAGTGGGCTACCTTAATAGGTCAATAAAATTGGAAGTGCTGCACATGTTAGGGAATTGAGAGCAAATGTGAGTAAGAGTAGGACACTCTAAAATAAAGTTCTTTTCATCTTCCACCTACTTAGAATCCTAAATATGACACATTCTATCATTCGAAGGGGTATTGGGAATAGACCACCACCACTCTGAAGCTCATGGGAATTAGTTCTTATCATAGCAATCTTTCTTATTGCTGGACAACACACAGAGATAATTTTGATTATCAAGGGTGGGATTGATCACTTCCTTATAGTATCTTAGCTTCCTTTTACCCTCCATCTCCTAGTCCTCCCACAAATTGTCCTTAAAATAATAGTATTTTTGATATTATTTGTCCTTCCCATACTAAGCTCCTCCTTAATTCCCCAATGGTTGAGCCTAGACAAACTTCTTCTTATATATCAGATATCTGAACATAGTCATGATTTCAATGGGGACAAACCATATTCAATCAAGAGAATAGGATTGAGACTATTTCTCTTCATCTTAAAATTTTAAGTTAAATTTTAAGTTATGAATTGCTTTTGAATCATCTCAATCATTCTATATATATATATATGCTTATAAAAAACAAAAAATTTTAATGAACAACATAACCCAACCTATAATAAAAATATGCAATATTATTCACCCCATATCGATCTTTTTTATGTATAATATAAGAATTGAACTGAATTTTCAAATTTTGAAACTCTTTAACCTGGTTCATATTTTTTTTATGTATAATATATGAATAGAACTGAATTTTGAAATTCTTTAACCCGGTTCAACCAAATTCTGTAACTACAATTTAAACTAACATTTCACCGACCTACATTGAGTACATTGAGTGCTTCTTTCTAATAACATTTAGTTACTCCCTGCCTGGCTGAAATCCATTGCATAATATTCTCGCAATATAAATGCTATGAAATGTTAGAATTTAAAGAAACTACATGTGTATCAAGACCAGGTTTACAGACATTCTCAAATATTTTATACTCAAATCCGATCAAGAACATGTTTTAAGAGATTATAAAATATTTGTCTCTAGTACCACCGTAGGAATTCTGAAGAATTATATGCCTCACTAACTAATCATTGCTATCCCAAAATATATACAGTGCAAATATAAATCATTGCTATCCCAAAATATATACAGTGCAAATATAAATCATTGCTATCCCAAAATATATACAGTGCAAATATAACCATGAATGCAAAAACTTTGTCCTCTACTTGGTTCATCAACAAAAGTATAACTATGGTTTGGACAATTGCACTTATGAAAAAGGTCCTCCAAAATCAATTCCGTACTTCTTTGACAGAAAAGATATGGCTGTAATATGTGAAGTCTCTATAACAACCAAAAATACCTTAGTTTGGACAGGTGAACCTGATAAACGGTCTTCCAAAAACAATTCTGTAAATTTTTTTTATACCAAGATATGGTTCTGTAATTTTTTTTTTATATATATACTAAGATATGGTTGTATAAACGATATTGGGACGAAACACTCAAACGAGGCTTTCTTGTTGGATGCAAATCTTCCATTTGGATTTGGATTTGATGCACCAGGTGAAAGCAGGAGGGCTTTTTGTTTGTTCTGTTTAACCCTGAAAGCCAAATGGCATCCTTGCTTGAATTATTTCAGTGTTGCAACATCCTTGCATTCCTTTCCAAGATTGATAATCTTTGAAAATCCCAGAGATTTTGAATCCAAAGGCTTTGTTATTGATTGTTCGAAATTGACAGGAATGGAAGCAATATTATATCAATTAGCACATTTGTCGCTGTTTAAAACTTGACCCTGCCATGCTTTGAATTGCTGCAACGAACCTGGATTTGTAGAGTAAAGCTGACACCATGGAAATGACGATGATACACAGTTCTAACAAAAAGAAGAAGAATCTCTCCTTAATGCACCAGAAAGCCGCATTAAATTTCTAAATAGTCCTCCCATCCCGTCCCGTTTTCAAGCAGAAAATCTCTCACTAACCGTCCCTCGCCCTTTTCATTTCGATCTTGTTTTTGGCGCCACTAAAACTGTAGTTGGAGTGGTGTACACGGCAGGTAGAGTCAAGCAGGTCCCTCCGCCCGTCCACTGATATGCCATGCAAATGCCCAGGCATGGTGAAAGGGCCACCATAGCGGCATTAAATGCCCTAGGCTGGTTATGTGTTGCCGTGAAGTGTATGGTTTAAAATATATTTAAATTTAATTTTATATGATGTGGTTGTTTATACAAGTGGCAGATGAGATCATGAGTTAATCAAGGGAACTAGGCCTTCTACTTCCGACTCGGCAACCTCATCTGCACCTGCACATCAACATGGGATTCCAGCACTCAGAATTTTATCGTGACTGAGTGTCTGATAGCGTTGGAAAAAGATTTAAAAAACATTATAGGGTTTACTGTTGTCACTCACCAACGTCATATGCGTATTAAGGTGTGATTCCAGCTCTCAGAAACGTCATCGTTACTGGCTGGCTGATTGCACTGGAAAAGATTTGAAATAACATTGGTATTCACCGTGGATTAGCATAAGGACAAAGTATAATGGCTTGCATTCATTTATTTCTTTTTTAGTTTGGTTTATCTTAGACGTTGTTCAACAAAATTGTGATTCGATTTTATGTTATTTAATACACATTTTTAAATATATAAATAACTTTAATACCTTTAAAATATGTAGTGGTCCAATTATAGAAATTTCTGCCATTGTAAACATCCCTACCAAATTGAAAGGTTTAAACCAATCAATTGGGTTGAGGTAAGCAAATCGATTTCCTTGGGTGGATGTAAGCAAATGTTACAGTAGCAGCCAGAATCATAATTAAATTAATCATCAGTTATATTTAAGCGGTGAAAATTTGATCCAGAGTTGAGGATAATACAGATTTTTGAGAGTAGAGAGTGACCGAGTGTACCATAAGAAACATTGAATCCTCATACACGCCATTAAGAATATGTAGACAATCACTATCAGACATGTCCTACGGTAGCATAAGGCTCTAGAAAGTTATAAAAAGGGACGAAGTCTTCAGTTTCAGTTTATCCATTTGTTAGGTTTTCAGGATTTGGGCAATATGAATGAGTTGCACATTTTGGATTTTTCATTCTCTACTGGCAGGAAGATATTGGCTTCTGTCCCCACACCCTCTCCACCGACCCAAGAACAGTCTACTTCTTACCAAAATGAGGATACTCTTGGCTCTGATCTAGTAATCATTATCCCGGTTTTGCTGTGTGTTTTCATACTCGTGCCCGGCCTCAGATCTTTGTTCAGATGCCTTCTGGGCTCCAGGGAGCAGACGGTGCTCGACTCATCAGATAGGGTAGCCGACACTGGATTGCTGAACGAGGTCTTGATAGCACTGCCTGTTATTGTTTATACGGCGAGTTCAGGGCTACGGCCCGCGTCAACAGATTGTGCGATCTGCTTGGCCGAATTTGTGGAAGGAGAAAATATGAGAGTTATGCCAAAGTGCAGTCATGGATTCCACGTGGAATGCATCGATAATTGGCTCGTCTCGCATTCTTCCTGCCCTATGTGTAGACATTCCCTGAAGCTTCAAAGTGGAGACAAGAAGCCAGGGGGCTCGGCAATTGTTCAATCGACCGAATCAAACAACACCATGAATATGGTCACAGAGTCCACGAATTCATCTCAAGAAAGTGGAGTGGATTCTCGACAAATTGAAACGTTCCCAAGAACCCCAGACGAGGCCGCCCTTATGGCCACTTCAAGGTTACCTAGCCCTCCTGCTTTTACGGAATGCCCTGAATGATGCATATACGAGTTCAGTTGAAAATTTCTTTCATGGAAGAAGATGTAAGGGAAATTTCTATTGCACTCTTATCTTGTGTTTCTCTATTGCAATTTCTCAACATACAGAAATTTGTGGTGCTCTCGATTCAGTTATCATATATCTTGCTGTACATATTTCTGTAGTTGTAAGATGGACACCTTTTTTTTCGCTTCTGTGTAATGTCAGAGCTGGGCAGTGACTTTCACATGCAGTTTTATGGTTTTAAATGGAAATTCTTTCGGGTTTAGTTTAACATTTTCCATTTAGATCTGCTGCATGCCCGCGCTTCTGAAAGATAGCAATGGACAGGAATTAACAATAATCAACAATGGACTGGAGCCACCATTGCATTCTCTGAAGGCTCCAAACACGGTTGCAACTTCAAATTTCAAATTTATCAGGTGTGATATTATATTTTACAAAAGAATAATATGGTTATTTGTTTAGATGTGTAATTTCTTTTGTCTTTCTATTTGTTATATATTTTGGAAAGGTTGGTTAGCTTTACATTTTAATAAAATTTGTTTAAAATTTAGTAGATATTTATTGGAATTACAAGTTTAATGAGTTGTGAATTTTCTAAGATCATTTTAGTCAGTTATGGTTTTCCAAGGTATTGAGAAGTTGTGATATTTTATATAGCTAAAAATTAATATAATTGTTTATTTACATTTTTATTCTTTTAATTTAAATTTTTTTCTATTTATTATATATTTTTATAAATTTATTTTAATTTTGGATTTAATATCTTTTTTTTAAAGAAATTAAGTTTTCAAAATATAAATTTATTTATGTATGTAAAATTTGAAAAAATATTTGTATCTCCAAATATTTAATTTTCCTCCAAACTTGATAAAGCTGATCTAAACTTAATAAATCTAAAAGTTAAAAGAATATATATTCATTTTTAATCATATTTATCTAAATTTTTCATATATATATATAAAGTTTTCATATGTTATTCCCCACTGGGGGTGCATAGATTTGACGTCACTCGGAAAGTGTACAAGGCCAATGGAGGATACAAGACACTTGGCCAAGCAATTAACATATCAACACACTCACACTCAAATCAATATGATTTTGACACCGGAATTTGTTAGAACTTGTTGGAGAATTTAATTTTAACCACCTTTTAGGGACTATCCAAGTGTCTCAATTTAGTTTTAATTAGTCCACTTTATTAAAGTTTCACTCCATTTATTTATTCCTGATGTTTCTAATGTAATTTTATTTAAGTAATTTGTAATACTCACCAGAGCAATGCTCTTCTCCACTTTTCTTCAGTTTTCAATTCTTATCATAGTATCAGAACTAATTTGCATAAGACCACTAAGAGAATAGCCAAGAGAGCTAAATTGGAATAGTAGAGAAAAGAAACAAGCCTAAATAAGACTCTTTGAGAGCGCAACAGAAATTTGAAGATGCCTCCTCCGAAAATACAGCAAGAGAACGAAGAAACCAGTTACTACTAAGTCAGTGAACCGCAGGCCAAGTGAATTGAAGAAAAGTCAGCTCAAAATTGGTTTCTAAAGTCCATTGCAACGAAAGGCGTTAGTAAACGTTCTTTAACAATAGCGATTGCGTTACGGCTATGTAGCAAAGCAAGTGCACAAAAATGATGTGCAAATGATTCATGAAGGTACTCCGTATTCAAAGTTGCTTTGTTTTTTTAATGGAATGAAAACTCTTTTTTAAAAGAAGTCAGGAGCACATTTAAAAAAAATCAAAAGTCTTTTTAAAAGATGATGAGATCCCATTTAAAAAAAAATGAAAAGTCGACGATCAACGCGCATAATTAAGGAACAGATCCCATTTAGAAAAAATGAAAAGTCTTTTTAAAAGATTATCAGCACGCATAATTGAGGAAGAAACGCTCCGATCAGCCTAAAGCCAGTGCAGCAAGAAAGTGTCGGTCAGTGCGGATGCCAACAAGATAGTCGCGTTGATCGAGGTAAAGCTTACGCCATTCCGATCCCAGCGCAGCAGAAGTATGATGGATCCGCGCCGGTGTGAGCTTGTTTCAGAAAGCGGAACTTCGAAAAGAACGCCGAAAATCTCGGTGATTTCTGTGTTAACGAAGTTTTAAAATTTTCAAGCCAGGGAAATCTCGGTCTCTTGTCGCAGCTCCCCGATTGCTCACTGTTATGTTTTCTCCCCTCGCATGACTTCTTGGCTCTGCAAACCCCTCCATAACACAGTTCGACATGAGAAGCTCGTTGCAGAACCATTAGAAGAGCTGCTGTCTAGTAGCAGAGTGGGCAGTGTTAATACAACTTACGGCGATTTCAACCACATGCAGGCCCGTGAAGGTACAAAGAGACCCGTTTCCATTTTTTAGTCGTGAATCTCATTGGAATATATGTGAAGAAATTTGTTTTCCATAAGCCATTTTGGGATATGTGTAGGCGCAAGCGATTATAATATTCGAAGAGTATGGCTCATATAAAGTTTTTTTTTTGAAAAGTCGATTCATTCATAAAAGGGAGCATCATATTGTTTTATTCTTAAAAAAAAACCTTTCTTTTTTTAAAATAAAAGAGGGGTTTTATCATTTATGGAATGAGTTTTTTAAAAATGTTTTTTTTTTCAAAGTTTTTTTATAAAAATAAATAAATTAAATTTGTTATAAAGAGAGGGCTTTATAGTGTGGTTTAAAAATGGTTCATGCAATGAAAGGCCTATGAAATTGATTGTGGGCATTGCAATATTTTAAAAAAAAGGGTTTGCGAGAAGGTTTTTTTTTTTAAGCGAAGTAGAGATGTTACTTGTTGAGTCGTAGTGAGCCAACAATCAAAAATGGGAAAAGCCAAGAGGCTAAAACTACGAAAGGAGATGTTTGAGATCTTTTTATATTTGTAAGTGAAGAAGAAAAAATATGGCTTTGCATTAAAATGCAAAAAAGAATCTGTGGATGACAACATTCTCCTTGTGATTTCATATGCCAAGACAGTCAGGAGGCATGGGATACCCCTGAGAGGTGTTTTGGTGCAAGGGGGGCATTGAAGTTGAAGATGAGGGTGGATCTATAGCAGTAGATCTACAACGAGATGAAAAGACTCAGCCACAAGTGGATGATGTTTGTGAAGAAATTGCATAAGAAGCAAAGAAGCAGCCCGAAGATGCTTCTGAACCCCATTGTACACAACTACAAGTGGACGAAGATTTGATGAATCCAACAACAAAGCTTGCTGGTGAAAATTTGATGAATTCAACAACTAAGCTTGCTAATGATGAGTTGATGATTCGAGCAACAGGGCTTGCTGATTATGATATGGTGAAACCAGCAACACAGTTTGCTGATGATGATATGGTGATTCCAGAAACAGAACTTGTTGATGAGAGTAAAAATACTATGGTAAATGCAGTGACTAATATTGTTTATGTAAATTTTGATAAAGAATTTTTGGCTAATGATGATTGGTTGAAGATGATACAACAAAAACATCATATTAGCATCATGATATTTGGTGAGATAACCCCACTTGAGTCGGTGGAAGACAACATGTTTGCAGCAACACGAGTTAGTGAAGAAGCAACAAAGAAAGAGATAGAGATAAAGACAGAGATAGAAATAGACGTAAAGACAGATGCAAAGAAAGAAGTCTGCAAAGGGAAAATAGAAACAAAGATAGAGATAGAAGCAGAGAAGGAAGCGTAATAGAAGAAATTTTTCTTAGCAGAGGAGAAGGAACAAAACCAATGTGGTTTTGGAGATTTTTTTACACTTACAATTTCTTTTCAATGTGCACGTAAACAGATCGATTATGAAGAAGTGTTAAAGTTTCTTGAAACATGGCTTGGAACACCATGTCTAGATGAGATCTATACAGAAGATGTAGATACGAATGTTGAGGACAGCATGCATGACGCACACGTCAATGAAAATTTCAGGTATTAGAGTTTTGAAGAGATGAAATATTATTTTCGTCTTATGTTGCAATAGATTGATGATGAAAAGCGAACTACAGAAGAGAATATGTGGCAGCAACCCACATACAAGTCATATCTTGAAGAAGTCCAAGACATGCTTACGTAGCCTGGAACAATAGAAGACTTGCACCAACAATTGAAGAAACAAATGTTTAAAGAATACAACAAGAAGAAAATGCTTAAACAATTTAGAGGCTATAGAATCCGGAAGAAGAGAAGAAGAAAAATAAAACTAGTTGAAGTAAATTTTTTAAATTGTAAGCCTCGCTGAGACATAGAGCAATGGGTATCTTAATTAAATTTTTGTGTGGTTGTAATTAAGGGGGTGTGTTGGAGAATCCAATTCCAAATACCTGCTTGGTGTTGAAACCGTCCATCCAAGTGTCCCAGTTCAGTTTCATTTAGTCCAATTTAGT
Source organism: Pinus albicaulis (assembly GCA_034641835.2). Classification (NCBI taxonomy): domain Eukaryota; kingdom Viridiplantae; phylum Streptophyta; class Pinopsida; order Pinales; family Pinaceae; genus Pinus; species Pinus albicaulis. The sequence goes on from CM076578.1 coordinate 1,094,303,255, forward strand.
AGAGTTTCACTTCAGTTATTTCTTGGCGATGTTTACAATGTAATCTTATTTAAGTAATTCGTAATACTCAGAAGAGAAATCCTCTGGTCCACTTCTTTTCAGTTTTCAATTGTTGTCAAAACTGTGGGAGATTGTACTCTATAGTTCGCCTCACTCACAATAATATGATCGATGTTCATAATATTTCATCACATGCTCAAGTCATGTAGGACAAGGATGGTGTCAGGCTGAGTGGACATCCCTCTCCATGCCCTCTTATAACTTTGCCAATATTTGGAGCTCAAAAGGTGTCTATGACTATAGTGAGTATGGTGGTGTTTACAAGTAGAAGTAATGTATTTCATGATAATTCTCTCCTCCTAATCAACAATTAGAAAATTCACAATATTTCTCTGGGTATCTCGACGATAAAATAAATTCATTGTAGTGGGCATTGTGCTCAAACCTCATACGCCTCCTCAAATCATAGTGTGGTCATAGTATTTACAGTAACATTCTCGCCTCAAAGTCTTTATCTAAACATCCAGTCAACCCCTTATATTTGTAATCGTTTGCAGTTACTTTTTATTAGGGGGATTTTGAGGTTTAAAATGTGCCTCCTAAGGAAATTGTAAAATGATAGTGGAAATAATCAAATAAGATTTGATTACATCATCAAATTTTAGAGTGAAAAAAGGAAAAACTACTTTTTCAACTCGTATTTTCAACTTATCTCCCAAATTTTTTACTCAAATTTCAAGCGGGAGTACTCGTTGTATGAAAATTTCAATTCCTCATCCAAGGAGTACCCATGTTGCATACTTTCGATGGATCCTGCTACACAAAAAATGAAAAATACATGAAAAATGTGATTGCAATAACGTTTTTTCATGTATTTATCCATTTTTGTTTAACGGGGTCCGTCAAAAGTATGCAACATGAGTACTCCTTGGATGAGTAATTAAATTTTCCATTCAATGAGTTCCCACTCGAAATTTGAGTAAAAAAATTGGGAGATAAGTTGAAAATACGAGTTGAAAAATTAGTTTTATTATTTTATTATTTTTTAATCTTTTTACCCTTTTACTTAAAAAATGTTAAATCATCCCCATTGGTTGACATCATCATCTTTTATCCTATCGGTTCTTATAAAGTTTATTTTATTTGTACATTTTTCTTAGGAGGCCCATTTTAGACCTCAAAATTCCCCTAACATTAGAATAAAATTCAGGAAATTTGGTAATGGAGTATCGGGTATGACCACATGGCCTTGGCTCATGAATACTGATTGAATAATGTGGGATTCTCCTTCTTACTCACCACAAAGCCTAATTAGTTAGTGAACCTCCTCCAAGGTTGTAAATTCAACTAATATTTACCGCATCAGTCTATTCTACCCCCGAAGGAATTCTCATCAACATTGGTAGATAAAAGCATATTTGGTTACATTCCTTCTCATAGAAGCCTGAAAATTTTGGCCACCACTTGCATGCATTACATTGGAGCACTCAATTACTAGATCAAGGGTGTCGATGGAAGGTTCAACTGAAGACTTCATGACTCAGATGTGACATCCATCTCCTCACATGGAGTTCTAGTGCCTAAGAAAAAAGGTCAAATGGGGACAACACTTGTAAGGTTTCTCTCCGTAGGAAGGTGAGCCAAAATCAAATCATAAACTCCTCTCAAGTTCCTATCATATATGTGGTCCAATGTTTCACTAAGATCTATACTTTGTAGTAGACAATTCATGGAAGTTCCCTCTCAATTTTTTTGAATTCTGGCTAGCCCATAAAACAGAAGCCATCCATTTTCAAATCATTATTTTTGTACCTCTAGCCCGAAATGTCACAATTTTTTTTCTAGATAGACTCGTCACCAAAACTTGTCTAATGATAAGAAGTTTAGCATTTTCTATTGGGTCGGTTTCTTAATAGGGAAACCCGTAACACCAAAAAAACTCTTTGGATGTTTTGGGCACTGTAATATAAAGCCAAACCTTTACATAAAAAGAAAAGTTTTTATATGTTATCATTAAATTAAAGTATGAAATTATAATAGTTGGAAATATAAATATTTTTAAAATGGATCTTAATTTTTTTTTCTTCAAGGGAAGTCATTCTCTTTCTCAGTAAGAGGTCTAAAGTTAGGGTCAATAGAACCATATTCATAGGAGCATAGCCATTATAAAAATATTTCTAGTTATTGTGTCACTTTTACAGGATTGAAAGTGGGTGAGGGAGACAACAACTTTTTTTCCCAACCACTAAACATCACCCTAATTGACAAAATGGATCTTAATTTACTACTTATATACATTTATTTCATCATTTTTATTTCTATTTATATATTTAGAAATATGAAGTTTATCAATATTAATCATCATTATTTGAATTTTTTCAAATGTGATAGATATATTATGACTTTTAAAAAGTATATGTAATAGACGAAATATGTCCATGGTATTTACTGTGGTATTTTCCCATTGTATCAGCCAATGGTATTTTCCTTCTGGTCTCGAGGGAAAATAATATATTAAGGTCTATAGAGAGTCCACCAAGCCTATAAAAGGGGATAGAAGCTAGGAATTCGGAATCATTCGGGTGTATCTATCTTATTGTGTTTTTCTTGAGAACTTAGAGATGCCAAATCCAGTTTGATCGGAGGGAGGAGAATCTGGTGGGTGTTATTTTGTCTGGAGGATCCATCCAGGGTCCACTATTGTGCTTCAATATTTTGTTTTCTGTTTTAATGAGCAACGAGACATGCCACTACATGGGCTCCAATATTTTTGTATGGGCATGTAATCATTTCTTCAGTTGATAATAATATAAATAAAGGTTGTATCTCCAAATATAGTTGTGTTCAGTGTTTTGATTGCAATTTTTTTAGCTAGAACACCTAGGTGTGCCTGATATGTTGATTATTTTTTTGTTCAGGATAGTGGAATGGTATCATATCAGTGGTATTAGAGGTGTGCATCCTTCCAGCTTGAAATTTTGATTCAAGGAACTTCATTGAGATTTATTCTCACTCTAGTTGGCATCTCCATCTCCATATTCGGTGATATTCACTATCACCATAGTTGGTTTTATTTGAATGAATGGGACATTTTTTTTTTACTGTAGAAAAAGGAAAACATTACCTTTTCCAAATTACTTATTGAAAGTTGTCATATTTTATCGGGGTTTGTTGTGCCATATCTTTCCACTCAAGTTTAATACGTCGAGATCGAAATATTCTGAAAAATTTTAGACCTGTCCATTCAAAACTGACTAGGGTAGGGTGAAGAGAGAAGCCATCTGCACCACGTTGAATGCCATGACTAGATATCGAAGGTTGATATCTCATTATTCTATGTGAAAATTTGATAGACCATATCCAACAACTTGCTAGATTTCAAGGGTGCCAATCGTAGAGCTCGGAATAGAGAGTCAAAGTGTCGGCCCATCAACTCTACGAATTAGGGAAAGTTTTTTGTGGAGAGGTGGTCAATTAGATTGAAAAAGGGTTGAACAATAAACAGATCTCAACAAGAGATCGTTGTTGAATTTTGAGAGGCCATAAGCTATAAAGGGATAAAAAAATGAGGCTTCATTCATAAGAAATATCGATGCCTCCATTTCATTGAGTTGAAGGCAAGAAAAATTATCTACGGAGCCACGTCTCTATGCTATATGGGCTTTCAGTTTGAAATGATTTTAGTTGGGTATGTGTTGGATCTCATCCCTGAACATCTGAAGATATCTCATGACCTTATACAGCTTCTCATATACCACTGTAGGAACTTCAAATGCATATACTATGTATTCTGTGTGGGTGTCGAGAGAGTGTAGATTCTGCAAATCTTATTTGGCTCAACATTACATGGAAAAATATAATATGGGACTATAGAAGGAGGCCAATTGTATTCCAAAGAAAAGGGAATGCATGAAATGAATAGAAATGTATGTGAGAGAAAATCATAGAAGCGTGGAAGGAAATCACACAACAAGTGTTGAAATTCATGATCCTTGAGGCACGAGCCTTAATTTAAAGCATAAAAGGTAGATGCTTGTTATTTTTTTTCAAGAAGATCACTCCCTTGCGCAAAGGGATAATGAATCCTATATACATTGGAATAGCTTGTTAAATATCATACAACGGAGGTAGTGACAGTCATTACAACATCTGTCAAGGTTATTTCACTTCAGTGATGCCGTCAAGATGTCTTGGCTGTGACTTGATTTATTTTTGAACTCTTCTAACAAATGGGTTTATAATAGGAATTATTTTCTAGAGTTTTAAATAGAACTATTGCCACTCATTTATCATTTCAAAGTGTAAAAAAATATGTGACATGATTTATTTGATAAAAGGGAAAACACAAGCATTATTCTCATTTCTGCACTGATTTACGCATAATTTGTTCGAGGTCATGGGCTAAGAGGCCATTCAGTTATTGAGCTTTCACTCAATTGATTTTCCAGCTAAAGCTAAGGATATGTACAAACTATGCTCTTCTTGTAAACAAAATAATGTTAAAATTCTATAACAACCCAAAATTTACATTGATTCTTTTAGAAAAAATTACCTCGCTACAACATTGAAAGGTATCATTTTTTTTGGATTGAAAGAAGGGAAGATATTTAATGAATTTAGGTCTCAAGGTTTCCAATCCATTTTTTATGGTTATATATGTATGCATCTGCACACACAATTTTTTTCATACTATACAATACAAGCAATTATAAATTGCAAGTGACCAACGATTAAGTATCATAAATGAGTTTGAGATATTTGCACAAAAAGCATCCATGTTCAATATGCGGTTTTTTGTTTGGGAGAGAGTCAGCATAAAATTTTGTGTGTGTTTATCTATAAATACACATTGTATATGAATCATGCAAGATCAGGTCCATACGTAACGCAACTTCGAATAGTGTAATTAACGAGTGATCCATTAGTTTACCCAGCAGCATACGAGTGAACACAAACATCAAAGGAAGAACCAAAGGCTTCTCAGGAAAAGACATCAAAGACTCATCTGTGAGAATTCATCTCTTAGAGTACCGAAAAATCTTTTACTATTATATTTAAATGGTATCACTACATAAGAGATCCAAATTAAGGTTATTAGTGCAAGAGAATAATTTATTATTATGTCAGCAAAGTTTTATTATCTCTGATCAAAGGAGGCCAATCATTTTTAGTGAAGAAAGTCGAGGATAGAGAAGAAAGAGTAATTATTGAGATCCATTGATTCCAAACCAAAATATCATCATTTTAACTTTGGAAACGCCATAGGACTCAGTGCAATGATACATTTGTCTATTCTCTTGGCTACAATACTTTTGTGGATCACATATGGAAACAACATATAATTCAGAAGAAAGAGCAGAACAATAGGCCTTTCTCTCAAAAGGTCCATGTTATTCTTTAGCAGCCAAAGGATACTCGAAAGGAAGATGTAAAAAACAAGTATCTCTTTGAATTTGGATCCAAATTGTAGTATACAAAATCAAATATGTACTCTTGGAGTTGGACACATTAGATATGGCTTTTTCCCAGATAAAGCAATCAGATTGGAAAAGATGAGGTTGGGCCTTGAAGCCATCAATGCTTTCCTTGATATGTTCTTGGAACATCCTTGTGAAGAGTTCATGCTCATATTTACTTCTTGTCTCAGCACGGTCACAACTCTAACATCACCACTACTGTCCTACAATAATGATCTCATGATAGATGTACTACAACTGCTAGTAGAATCCTTTCAGGGGTTGAAGAAAATCATGCTTCCTACCTTTCATAAGCAATAAAAAATTTTAAAATTCATGGATGAGTTCAACTTTGGAACATTTATGTTGAACTTGGAATGCGACGACTTATTCTTTCAGTTACTATAAAGATTTTACACCAACATTACATCATATCATCCAGATTGTGTCAAAACAAGCATGAAAATATTATGTCCCTATTCTTAGAAGGATATGTTGACATTTTCAAGATACTAAGATCTAAATTGTTGATCATTTGAAGGAATGAACCATAGGGATCACCAACTTCCTATGATCTAGTCAAGAAGTTGGTCAGGAAAAACATAAAATTGCTCAGAAGGGTGCTAAACTAGGAAGGAGTTGAGAAGGATTGATGGAGGAACCAAGAAAAAAATATATAGCGAGAATTAACTAAGGATTAGAGGACTATTATTTATCTTCAAGGGAACTTGGACCCTTAACCATGCATGTTGAGGTGATAAGGAGGAAACAAGGGCATAACAGTTAGAGACTTCTTCAGATTATGGGGATGCATCCATAGTTGGGTTCAATGGTTTTGAAATAGAACGTATGAAGGATCCAAGAAATCAGGTACAGATGGTGAGCAACAACACCATGCTTTCCAAAGAAACTTGCAGGAAAAGCCGATGATGACTAGTCAACTTGACAAAGAACATGATGCAAGGAAGGAGGTAATTCCTCCTGATGATGTGGTAGTTGAGTCTATAGATATTCTAGAGAGAATCCATCAAGAGTATGGGAAATCAAGTATATATAAAATACCACCAATATATGCATTGTTGACAACTAGAGAGGGTTCACAACTTATCCCCACATGTGGAGAAGGCCAAGAAGAATACAATAAAGGAGAATCAAATGAGGAGCCAGTAGTAATAAACCTATATGATGAACATGATGATGCACAGAAACATGAAAATATAATATGCATGATGAGCGATTTCTGGAGGGCCAGTTAAAGGTTCAAGTTGAAGTTGTGGTTTTGGGGCATCCGGCTCCGACACATAGAGAGACATTAAACAGTGTACTAGAATTACTAGAAGAGGAATTTCGGGAAAATATCATGCATTTGAAGACATATCTTATGATGTCGAAGAAGAGAGTCTAGACATCTCGAGAAAATGTTTGACAAGAGAATAGAAAAATTGAGGAGTTCATAGGGGTATGTGCCGAATCAAAAACCAATTTTTCTAGTGTTTAGGAATGACTCAAGTCCCTCACAAGGAAGAAAGAGGAGTACAATTGGGAGATCCAGAGAAGCCCTCTATAACAATACATTATAAGGATTGCAACACTACCAACCCAAATTTATAAATTGGGAAGAGCAGGGCACAATTCCACAAATGCATCATGTTGGGTGACCAAGTGGAGAAGCATCAACATAGTAGATTTGCAAAAAATCATCCTTCCCAAGGACTGGATTGGAGAGATATTACGACTTGGTGCTCTATTTATGGGTCGAATTCTAGGAGGATACTCACAACCAAGGGCATATTTCAGCTTCATCCCGTTGGCATGGGAAGTGATGGAGCGTTGAGATGGTACCATAACCCACACGTACCAGGACTTAGGCGGCATTGGGATCCACAATAATCCATTGGGGCTAGGATTGGTCAGTGTATTTTTTCGGATCCATGTATCTAAGGATCGATTCAGTATATTTTAGCATGGAGGTATGTAATAACACACTTTATTGTATGGGATCCTGGTACCAATACTTCTATTGAGGATAACAATGAATTTATTGACGACAAGAAATATTTGGGCATGAGTATTTGTAATATTCCCTTTCTCGATCTCGTCAAAATGGTTGAAATATGTCCATGATATGCAATTTGTTTCGAATCCAGTTGAATCTATTGAAGGAAGGATTGGTCGGAGGATTTTTTTGGATCCATGTATCAAAGGTTACATATAGGATATTTTAGCATGGAGGTATGTAATAACGCATTGAATTGTATGTGATCCTAGTATCAATGCTTATGTTGTGGATGACAGTGAATTTCTTGAGGGCAAGAAATATTTGGGCAGGAGTATTTGTAATATTCCCTTTCTCTATATGGTCAAAATGGATGAAATATGTCCATGGTATTTACTATTTTATTTTACCATGGTATCAACCCATCGTATTTTCCTTTGGTTTTCGAAGGAAAACAATACAATAAGGTCTCTAGAGATTCCATCAATCCTATAAAAAGGGATAAGAGCTAGGCATTCAGAATCATTTGGGTTTATCTATATTATTGTGTTTTTCTTAAGAAATTGGTGTGGCCAACTCCAGATTGATCCCAAGGACGAAATCCCCATGGGTTTTTTTTTTCTAGCGGATCCATCTAGGGTCCATGATTGTGATTCAGTATTTTGTTTTTTGTTTTAATGAACAGTCAGGCATGGCACTGCAGGGGCTCCTATTTTTAGCTAGAACACCTATATGTGCCAGATATATTGATTATTTTGTTGTTCGATATATCACAGTATATTTTAACCTTATTAATAAAATAAAATTACAATATAAAAATTGAATTGAATGGATTAAATATTTGTATTGATCTCTCTCTCTCTCTATATATATAATTAAACAATTATGGGACTACCCAGTAGAAAAAATTTATACCGCTATTTTTAGAATTCAACCTAGTAGAGGATGTATCCAGATATTTGAACCTAGCTAGAAACACAATATGTGTGTCTACTGCATGAGCGCAACTCCTTCGAAATGACATAAAATTATATTACTCACCTATTTTATTCTAATTTTCTTAGTTTGGAACTTGGCTCTTTGTTACTCCTCTCTCTCACCTTTTTCTCTATCATATTTACCCAACCTTAATTAAGAATATTATAAATAATATATATATCTATATATACATATATATATATATATATATATCTATCTATCTATAACTAAAGCGGGTAAATTTTATTCATAAAGGGGTTTGGTTGGGCCAAAGCCTAATCAACCATCATTACATAGCATTACAAGGCAACTTGACATCTTCCTATTTAAAAAGATTTCATGGGTTATGGGATGCTTGTATGGAGTGGGCTTTAATCGTTAATGCTAAGATCTCTTGGAGAGAGGAGGCATCCTTTGTTTTCCATAGAGTCCACTTCAATATTCGAGCTTCTCAGAATGTGGAAGAATTGGAAGGAAGTGAAGTCGAGCAGATCTCTAATCTTCACAGAGACTTATTGAGGACGACGTTGTTGAACTGATCCTCTGCGTTGAGCTTTTCAATAAGAATTTCCGAATCTCTGAATGCTTGAAAAACTTTGATGCCTCTATCGCGAACAATATGGCAGGCTTTCATGAGACCAAGTATTTTTTCCTGATTGTTTGTGCGTTGACCATGTCCCCAGCAAAAGCTATCTTTTCTTGAACCATTTGGAGAGTAGATGACGCCGCCTACACCCGCTGCCCCGGGATTTCCCTTGGATGCACCGTCAAAGAAGATTATTGTTTTACTTTGTTTCCTCCACCATTCCTGAAAGCTGTCATCCGGTTCTCTTAATCTCCAATTTGGGTTGGATAGCGGCGGGGGGGGGGGACTAGAGGTTTTTCATTAGGTTGGGGGCCAAGGGAATTCACCCGGTTGTTTTCAGTGGGAAGGAGAGGAATGTCAAATTTGTGAGATTGTTGGAACACAGATTCAAGAATGAAAGATTTAGCTTTTGCAGCTACCTCTGATGGTTGACATGAAGTGTCATTGAAAGTCTGTTCATTTCGGGCAAGCCAAATTTTCCAGCACACAAATTTGGGGATGGAGAGCCAAACTCAATGCCATAGAGATTTGTTGGGGATGTTGTGAGGATAACTTTGGAACCATGAAGTGAAGAGCTCAGCCATAGAGCTTTGCTGGCGAGGACTAACCTGCAAACCGAGGAGAGTAATTTCCCAAACCTCCTTTGCGAAGAGGCAATCAATGAATAGATGAGTAGTAGTCTCACTGGCATTTTTGCACAACATGCATCTATAAGGTCCAACTATGTTTCTTTTTTCCAAGTTATTGCCAATCAACACCTTGTTGTGCATGAGATTCCAAAAGAAAAAAATTACTTTGGGGAGCCCGGATGGGTCCCAAACCTCCTTCCATATCTTAGGGGATCGAATCCTGTCTTTTTATGGTTGTAGTGCAGTATATCCTTAGGTGGTAGTCTAAGTTTCGGAGCTTCCCCATCCGCATTTGTCTCGGGTATCTTTGAGGACAAGCACAACATCGATGAGGAGATTTCATAGTGTTGAATGATGTTGGCACAGATGCTCTGACACGATTGGGAGGGTCCAAGCTTGCTAATTTCCTTTGTTGTCCCATTCAAATATGTCGCACAGTTTGCGGATACCTGCGTTGAGGAGCCAACAACACCATTCATTGATTTCGTCATGGTTGCTGAGAGGAGTGCAGACCATGATGTGATCTTCCCACAGGTAAATTTTCTTGCCGTTACGTGGAATTCGGTAGAGGTTGTCTTTGAATAGGCTTATACTCTTTCGACAGAGGTTCCAGGTCTTTGTGCTAGGGGGTGGGTTACCAACTGACAAGAGTCTGAGTGGGACACGCTGCGCATACTTGGATCTGAGCGTTTCACTGACTGGGTGTGTAGGATCAGCGTACAATTTCCAAAGGAGCTTTTAGCCCAGAGCTAGATTGGAAAGGGAGGGATCTCTGATCTAGAGGCCTCTGACTTCAGTAGGTCACTTCACAAGGTCCCAACTTAACATATGGATTTTGCGTTGATTTCCTTTTTGTCCCTACCAGAGGAAATCTCTCATGAGACTAGAGATTTCATCCGTTACGTTTTTTGGAGCAAGTAAGAAGGAAGCTTGATAGATGTGAAGGGAAGGGCAGACAACATGGTTTTGATAAGGATTGTTTTCCCTCCCTTGGTTAGCTAGTAACCACCCTAGGAGACTATATTTTCTTTAATCTCGCTAATTATTCCCTACCACAGGGATATTTTGTTGAAAACATATGTAAGAGGCAGGCCAAGATATTTTATGTTGTCCCATTGGGCGAAGCCCTCGAAGCCAAGGATTTAGATGGGAAGGGCAGACAACATGGTTTTGATAAGGATTTTTTTCCCTCCCTTGGTTAGCTGGTAACCTCCCTAGAGACTATATTTTCTTTAATCTCACTAATTATTCCCTACCATAGGGATCTTTTGTTGACACCATATGTGAGAGGCAGGCCAAGGTATTTTATGTTGTCCCATTGGGTGAAGCCCTCAAAGCTAAGGATCTAAGCGATGCTGTTGAGTTTTTACTGATCCACGTTCCAGCCATAGAAAGATATTTTCTTGTCATTTATCAGAGCTCTGGAGGCTCCGCAATAGTGTTTTAGAGCAGAGTCAAAGGATTTAGCTATTCTAGATGAGGCACCACCAAGAAGAAGGGAATCATCTCTGAAAAGAGCATAATTTATAGGCTTCAAGCTATTTGAGGTTCAAATTCAGGGAAGGGCACCAAAATTCATTTCAGCTACAATTTTCCTACTGAGGGAGTCTGCCATCAGGATGTACAAGAAAGGGGAGAGGGGGCCTCCTTGCCTCAGGCCTCGCTGAGCTTGGAAGTAAGATGTAGGGCACCCATTTACCAGAAAGGAAATCCAATGTTTTTTTATTTAGGCTTTGATTAGGTTGACAAACTGAGAGGAGAAGCCAAAGGATCGAAGGAATTTGAAGAGGAAGGAGAGGTTGACCATGTCAAAGGCATTGGCCATATCGAGTTTGATCAGCATCCCCTTCTCTTTCTGCTACTTTCTATAGTGAATTGCTTCTTGCACTTGGATAACATTGTCCCAGGATACACTACAAGAAAAAACCACAGTATGGTGAGGGTCACATGCTCATGGATCTTTAATCTTTTGCTTTAAGGTCCATCACCAATGCTCACATATGGTGACTGTCCTTTAAAAAAGCGCGGGCCACCGTAAGTGATAGTGATGGTCCTTTATGGTTCTGTCATCAAAGACATTTTCAATGACACTTTTGAGTGAGGGTCGTTAAAAGGCCCATCACCAATTCTCCTTTGGTGACACTTCTAGTGACTTAACTTTTAATGACCCTCACCAATGCTCTTTCTAGTTACTTTTTGGTGATCGGTCAAAAAATGTCCGTCATCATTGATAATTAAAAAAACCGTCATTGTAAGTGTATATAGTGATGGTCCCTTTATGGTCCCGTCACCAAAGACATTTTCAATGACACTTTTTGGTGAGGGTCACAAAGTCTCATCACTAATTCTCTCTTGGGTGAAACTTCTAGTGACGAACTTTAATGATCCTCACCAATGCTTCTTTGTTACTTTTGGTACTCGTCAAAAATGTTTGATCATCATTGATCATTCCAATGAGATTTTTGATGACGCTATGTGCTCGTTAATATAGTTTTTGTCAAAAGATAACAATTTAATGCCATTATTGTGGAGTATTTTTTATAATATGTCCAAGCGCCATAGTGGTTAGGTCAGCTAATTTTTAAGAAGTAATTAGTGTATTATTTCAAGCAATGACTAGTCAAATAGAGATTTCCTATGAGTCAACACATGATTGCATATCTATTATGTTTTCATTATCTAGAAAATTCCCTCAGATAAATTTCCACTATTAGTGTGTAGGAAATATATTATTTAATACATAATCAAGCTCGACAATTCTATTAATGAGAAAGAACTAACACTCCTCAACAATCGGGCACACCTTAAATTAATGCTTTGGCACACACTCACATTTCTTAGCACCCCACATGTCTTGGAACATCTTTGTTCCCTAGAACATCTGCGTGATGACACTCGGCGCCCAAGCATATGGCATGCACTCAGCACAACATGGAACTCTCCTCTTAGCATGTGTTGGCATGCCGCATATAGTCCCTAGCATGCGCCCGGAACACCTTGGTTGAATGCATTGACTGATACATTAGCACTTGCACACAATGCCACTTGACATGTACCCAAATAGAATATTTGATTCCTCATGAAAAATCTACCCAAATGGAAGAAAAAAAACTGGTCTGAATCAGAGTCTAGATGAGGGAGATATCATTGATTTAAAATTAACATCTTTTTAGAAACTTTTTGTAATGTCGTGACACTACTAATGTGCACGAGATCAAGAACCTATAGTGCATGCAAAGCTTTGAGGAGAAAGGCAGTAGTTATAGACTTGGTGGTTTAGAGGGAGCATACATTACCTCTCAACATGCATCCTCATGAGAAGTGCCCTGTTGCAGCGTAGTAGCCGCCACAATTGGAGAAGTAGAGAGGATACCGAGTGGAAAACGTCCACTCAAGCAAAGAGAGACCTCCATGAGGGGGGAATTTCGAGCCGATGGGGAAGAGGGAGCAGCCATACTCTCGAGGTGAAAAATAAGGTGGGTGATTTGTAGGTACTATAATCCCAAGATAAGAAATTTGGGCAAGGTCCATTGAGATGGCGTGTCTCATGGATCAGAACCCGGCTATGAGGAGACCATGACATACAAACGTAGTAGGAAGCGATCGCTAGATTGAGGTAGCTCGTATGTCGACAAGATAGAAATTAGAGTGAAAGATGTCAACATCGGAGCAGTGTAAATCAGTAGTTAGGCAATAGTTCAAAGGGCACGAATGTAGATGTCGCCAGTAGAAAGACGAAGAGAATCCAATAGCCAGACAGTAGCGTAGGCTAGCATGCAACAAAAGAATCCGATGACGATTGTATGCATTATACCGATTCCGCTTGTTCTGGAGGCTATTCAGTTTACAGGATTTGCAGGTGCAACAACACCAGGAGAAGTGTAGCATGCTGAAAATTCCAAAGGCACCGTATGGGGATGATTGAATCTAGCTTGCTGTCGAGAGGGAGTGTTGAAATTTGCAACAAGAAATAGTGAAATTGGAAACTAGAAAGGACAAAAGAAATATGCACCCACACCGGTGAGGAATTTTGATGTACCAGAGTGAGGAATGTGAGGCGTCTAATTTATTTTTCCCTTAAATGAATCGGACAATAAATTGTAATTTCATCTTCATAACAACTTAAAGTCGCGAACTCCAAGTCATGATGATTGAGTTAGCTCAAGAAATTCAATTTAAGGTGATCGAGGTGGATATTGTGCCACCCACCTATTCTCCACTTGGGCCCCCGCCATTGTCTCTTTCAGCTTTTCGCCTTCCTTATTTATATGCACAATTTATTATTTTTGTCAATTTTTCTGGTCCTAAAACTTTTCGATGCCATTTTGAGGCCCTAAACGACATTTTTTGGGCATGAAAGGTTTAGCTATGTATAGAAATCGCATTAGCAAGCTTGTATTCCCTGAGAGATCTTTCTAACGAGGTATCACGTGTGCGTTAAAATGAAGATCATATGACCAAGTTGACGACATCTCGTGAAGTTGCTACCCAACTAACCCTCAATTTCGGGCCATAAACCCTAGTGTTACATCTCCCTCAGTTAGGGTGTGGTTGTTTAGGGTTTTATTTTTATTTAAATAATAAAAAGTGCCCTCCCGATCCTATATGTAACGTAGTTTAGAGGAACATAACTATCACTTGTATTTATAGAAAATTTCCCATGTAGAAAATTATAAAGTCATTAGGATGCCAAGTGATGGATTGCGCAATCAAGGAAGGTTGATTTTCCCTAATTAATATGGAGATAATTCCATAGGAATTGTGTGAGCAAGGCAGCATGAAGGAAGGCCGAGAAATTGGCTAAGTATTGGACTCATTCTGCCTCAAATTAGGAGGAGACAATCGCTGTAAGATAAGTTGAGAATCTCGAGATTGCTACTGTATTGTGTCGTGATTCCTTGACTCTAATAAAAAATAGAGACAAGAGGGGTTTTGAGTAGTTGCTTCCCCGTGATACATCTGTGTAGTGCGATTGATAACTTAGTTTCTCATACTTACATGTGATTCATGTGCGAGTCGTGTTTGCTTCAATAAATTGTAGGAAGGATTCGGTGATCTTGTGTTTTTAGTACATTACAAGATCAGATTGAATCCCTATTGGTTAGATTTTCTACATAGGAAGATGTAGAGATGATTTGATACCATCTTTTCCCTTTTGTGGTGGTTAGTAGGCCACAAGGTCCGTGATAAATACGCAACTATAAATGGAGGAGGGCTTGCACCGTAATTGTAGTAGCCACAGATGTTAGCTGTCGACGTAGGCGTGTAATATTAACCGAGTTAACCCTATTTTGAGGGTTGACATTGAAATTCGAAGTTCATGTCAAGATTCAGCCAAAGAAAATGCCCATAATCTATGGATCCATATGAGTTAGGCTCGTAGTCCTTTATGGAGGATGAGTCGTGTTTTTTCTAAGGTTGGATATGGTTTTTTCTACAAAAAATTAGAAGTACATAGTGCATAATGCCCTAGTTAGGACAGCTTCTAGTATGTATTATGTTCATAAGGTATGCTCCTTACAGGTTGTGACAAATTTGTGGAAGAAGACGTGTTATGACCCCTTATAGTGAGGTTTATTTTCAGACACAAAGTACCAAGCAACTGGAAGATGCGTTTGCAAATCAAAGCATGTGTGGAGACAATATAGATCCAAAAGGAGGGTGGAACCCAAGCGTGAAGATTAAGCATGCACGTAAGAAATGTGCCATATGAATAATGGATTGATATGCAAAAAGGACTTGATTTTTGTGGATTGTCCATAGAGTTTTAGTACAAAGATCTGAAGCAATCCCTATAAAAAGTAGTATCCATTGGATTGTTAGTGTGTTTATTTGTGACCCTAGTTCACCATCAACAGATTGTTAAGGATGATAATACGGAGTAGTTCATATTTGTTCATAGATTTGACAAAAAAAGATCAAATTAATCATATACACAGAACAATGACTTTGAGAGGACTCAAACCATTGTTAAGTGGGCAGTATTTGAAGAGCTCTTGATGAAGACAATATTGTGGGCCCTAGATCAATGAAAAAGAATTCTTATTAGTGGTTGAAAGCGATTGATGGTAGTCCAAGCACATAGCTGGAGGGGTTGTTATGTGGCCGTCATAGAAGAGCCCTAACTTGTTCTTGTGAAAGGAAAACAAGATTGGTAGAAACAGTAAAGTGGCTCCTTAGATCACCCTATAACTCACTCACACGTCCTAGGTCACACTCCTCTTTCATTGTTCATTTCAATGCATTATTTTCACCTCAGTGCTCCCTCGTGTGTCTCTCGGGACTACCTAACGCTTCCTAGCATGTGTTGGCACACCATGGCACCCTAGCACATCTTGGCCACATGCCACTCTGGAACACTAGCATGAATTAATGCTACCCTAGCATACAATGTCACTCTCCTCGTAACACTGAACTCGCCGACACTCCATGTCACACACTCTTATTCATTCATTTCCATGCATTTTTACGTAATGCTCCCTTTCGTGTTTCCCTCGGAACTAGCTAACACTCAATACACTATTGGCACTTGGCACATCTGCATGCTTCCCTAGCACTCTAGAATGCCTTGGAAATATCTAACATATTCTTTTCACATTTCCTCCTTAGAAAACTTGGAACTCCATATATAATTCCCTATAACTCACGGCATATATTGGCTCTCTGCACTTAGCGGCACTTAAAAACTATTGGTATGTGTTTGGATGCCTTGGAATTCCTTGGCATGGTTAAAGATAAAATTTATTTGAGACCAATTATTCACAATTAAGAGAGAAGTAATAGAGGATGATTTGGTACTTAATACATGCTAAAATATGGCTCCTTGGCATGTATTGCACCTAGTGTTGGAGTGCCTAGCATTCCCCTCTTGGAAAAGGTAAGGTCTTGAATTACTAAACCTCATATGTGTTCACTTCTTTTTTCATTTCAACTTGGTATTCCCTTTTTTCACCCTGAAACTCCTTGACACATGTTCGCATACCCTAACACATGGCACATTTCGTCATGCCTTAACACATGGTATGTCTGGCATGCCCGGCATTTATCGACACCACTCGTGCACGTATCAAGACACCCCGGAACTTGCTTAAATTCCATAGTACTCCCTAGCATGCCTTGTCACTCCCCCTTTGGCACGCTTGACACTCGCTCGACACCCCCAACACACCCCTTCTTATTCATTCATTTTCACCTGCGATGATTTATGTTTGATGATGGTGCATGTCTAGAAATAGTTCCTTTAGGGAGAATAAAAATGAACGCACCATTGGTAGAGGAAGATTGAGTTCAAAGAATCCTAAAGCGAGTTGAGTTCACTGCAGAGGAAGATTGAGGAGTTGCATAATGGAGGCCAGAGGACCTTCCGCACATGTGTTCAAGACATGTGGATTGAAAGGGATATGTGTGTCCACCATCAAAAAGTGGGTCAAGTGTTGTCTTGTTCAAGTTGTAGATTGGTTGTCGAAAGGAGTAACATCAAGCCCTAGTTGTATTCTGATCAAGCAGTGATTGTAAAGGGCCATGATCCCTCGGTACGAGAGCTCTAGCCTATTCTATTATAGTTTGTACTTTAACGACGAACGTGGTTTGAAAAATTTAAAATATTTCCCATATCCGAATCTAATTGATTCCCTCATGTTTCAGTAGATTTCTTTTCGCTGCTAGAAGTAGATGTGTTGTGGCACATGAGTGTGTTTTCATCAAAGATTCTAAGACCAAACCCTAGATTCTCAGTGTCGAAATTCAACATATGATGTACTGTCACCCTAAGAACTACATGTAACTCATCTTAGACTACTCATGTCCAATCTTAACTGTCCCACTTAACAAGTTACCAAGACAAGGCTCATCACATCCAATCGTGGTCAGTAAAATAATTGCAACATGGTTTACATCTTGACATGCCAGTAACACCTCGACATGTCTTAAATTCCTTGGCATTATGTGGCGTATGTGTTAGCATCCCTACATTTCTTGACATGATTTTACACTCTCTAACACAAAATTTCAGCACTTCTTTGGACTCACCTTGTAGCTTAATACATACCTGGCATTTCATAGCATATAACCTTGTCACTACCCTCCTTAACACACCTAGAACTCATTGAAAACTCCATATCACCCACTCTTATTCATTTATTTTGCATGCATTTTGATATAGTGCTACCTTGTGTTTACCTCGACACTCCCCAACACTCCCTAGCACCACATTGGCACACCCTAACACTTGGAACATCGTGGCATGCCTCCCTAGCACTCTTATCATTCCTGCGAACTACCTACCATACCTTGTCTCTCTCTCACATTAGCACACTTATAGCTCAATATCGAAACTCCCAAGATAAAAACTTCTATTCATTCATTTCCATGCATTTTTAAAGTCAAGGCTCTTTGTCTTTTCCATAAGATTCATTAACACTCTCGACACGCGTGTTGGTACACCCCTAGCACCTGACATTTTGGCATGTCGCCCAGCCTCTAGCATAGCCTTAACACTTCCTAGCATACCTTGTCACTCCTCCTTAGCAATACGTGGAACCTGACCGACACTTCCAATCAAAAACTCTTATTTCCGTTAATTTCCAGTGCATTTTGATGTAGTGATCCCTTGTGTTTCTTGCAACTCCCAAGCTAACATTCCTTTCGCACTGTTGCCACTATCCCGCCACTCTCACATGCCTCCCTAACACTCTAGAATTCGTTGGCATTGTTGCTAACATCGCCTAAAATTATCTCTATTCTACTAGGGTCGGAATATATCTATTATTATAATAGAAGGACCAAGTGGTCTTGTTTTATTACTACAAGCGTAGAACATGTCGAGATTAGGGAAAATCTCAATTTAAGCACAATATGAATGTAAGCCAATATGATTGAGGTTATTGTAAGCCAGAATTACGATACAAGCTAATAACAACCGACTCCTCCATGATGATGATCTAAGTTATATTTGATGAAAAATCAAGGAAGAAGCATAAATTTTAGAGTGTTCATCAAGGGAAGAATCAACTATAGACCAAGCCCTCATAAATCCAAAAAAAATCTACTCGATGGAGTTAACATAAGCACTAATATGAAATTTTGGGAAAAGGTAACACATGAGACGTGGTACAAGTTGGGTCACCACTTTAGTGTGAGACACTTTTGAATAGAACCTCCTTTGGGGATTGTTAGTAGTTCTGCATTTGTGCAGTGCTCCTCTTCTATGCAATTTTGATGATTTTTCACCCGAGTTTTCGCTAGTTCGGTTTTGTTAGTTGGAAATTAGTTGAATGTTATGAAGAGTCACAATCCACATTTTTTCAATGGTGATGGAAATTGGTTGTGTGTGCAAAGAGTGTGACTCTATAATGAGCTTTAGAAGTTGGGTTCAATTTCTGTAAAATTGGTCATGGGTCGAATTATAGGGTGGCTGATTGTTAGTTTTCTTGGTTTTCACACCTTGTAACACATGAGTATTAAGTGTTGGATCAAGAACACCCTTAGTGGGAGGAAATTTGAACGAAAAACTTGTTTTGGGGATCGTATGCGCTCCCTTCGTAGGGGATTTTCCTCTTGTATGGTTTCGAGGATGTTGGATCCATGGTGGGATGGGTGGAATTGTTAGTCTGTGTGAAGGGTAATGCGCAAGAATGATTAGTTTTTCGTGACCCATTTGAAGATTGACTAAGGCGTCATTTGTAGGTGATCAACTCCTATATGAATATACTAGGCCCAAGTCTTTGAATGGGGAACTTGATAGGTGACTAACCTATCGTAGCAAAGACCATGCTGCTACACTCATCGATGAGCTCAAAGTTGTCTTGGGAATGTAACCTCAATTGGGTGGTAAATTCGGTCCAAGGCTAAATATGGTACAAGATACTGATAACTGTAACAAGTATTGTGAGGGAAAAGATGAAAAAGGACTTCTGAAAGAAAGAGTTATAGTCTTCGATTGTTGGCATTGGTATTGTATGTAGAATTCTCAAAGGCCAATTCTCTAGAATAACGTTATCTATAATGTAATTTTTCTCGCTAAGAGGGTTTTGATGCAAATTTTAAAACACAACACATAAAGGGTAACACTATTCAAAGCCCAATTCTGCAATCTCTATGTTTGTTGCATTGGTTTCCATGTATTGAGGCTTTCCCCTAAAGAGATGTGAAACACAAACCTCGTTATATAAACTTGTAAACCCTTTCGCATAATATACACTGCAGTGAATCAATGTAGTCTATACAATGGGAAATTAATTAACTTTGTAAAGCATCCACCTAGTTTAGGCCGCATCTCCATTTTCGTATTCAATAAGGAGCTCTCTAGTAAGTACTTGAGCCCACATTAACGTGGAAGGGAAATATTCACAAGTGCTAACTCGTATTGCTAAAAATGGTCATATATAAAAGAAGCATTACAAAATAAAATATAAAGACTACAAACCATTTTTGAAATTCATCTATTTTTCTCTTATCTTCTAATCGAGAGAAGATAAATTCCTTCAAATAATGTAGACATGACTCTAACATTGAGTTACATATCCATACCTCTACGAGGATCATATGCCATACCTTTCAAGGTAGTTCTTCTAAGAACATACACTATGCTTTCCTAGATGATTCGGGACAAAGGACCAAAATAGTAATGTAGCCCAGTAGTTAATTTCCTAATCCAATTAGAGTTGGAAAATAAAGGAAATACAAATTTTCATCTCATTGTTCAAGAAACGTTGAATGTTAAAAAAGAGCTTTAAAAATCACCACCAAAAATATAAAATATATTCATGAAATGGTCTCTCGCACTCGTGTCTACATATTGAATTGTACACTACACCGGCTTGACATCATTAAAACCTAGACTAAATTAAAATTATTGTGGCTCGAAATGACATTTTTATTGTGGAGGAAATAGTATTTAGTTTTTTCTTAAGTTCTATTCTTTTTAAATATTTTTTTTGAAAGTAAAGTTCATCTTTAAATAACAAGCTGGTCATTTCTTTCTTTCGTTTTCCAAGTTTGGGATGCAATAGGACTGAACATTGAGTGTCCCAGTGGGTCCCTTATTGAAGATAGTTGCTCTAGCTACAACAAAAGTTGTAAGACATTGCTTTCTGAATATTTCAATGGTTATGGTGAGGACTTATGTATGAGAAATTAATTGTTTTTGTAATCATCTAAGACAGTATGAAACAATATTTTCTATGCTTTTCAAAATAATGAATGTCAAATGGTTATGGTTATTGTCTAGAAAAAGATAGTTTCATAGCACTTTTTTCTAGATTGTTTTCTTGTCACACAATTTGTCTAATCAAATCCACAATGAAATCATAGAAACATACATTTTAACAACATCCCTGCACAACAAGGAAAATTGTTAGTGTATTCCTTTTCCATCCACTATTAGGATGGGATCTAGTTCATATCTCCATCTCCTAAAGAAAATGATCAATGTAAGACTAGGGCATATTAATGTTTTTGTTGTACGAATGTGGAATATTGCGGGGAAAATCACACAAAAAAGACCCGCGTTTCATACCCTACCTGCACACTTCAAATATTCTTTGTCGCTCCAAGAAATGATTTATCTCAATTAGAACACACGTATTTAAACTCATTGAAGATTCACTCAAGAACTATACTCTCTACCCAACAATGTACTATCAATTGTTCTAATATCAAACTTAGTCTAGTACTTTGTGTAATTGTAAGTTCTTTGCTTTACAACACCACCTCTCTATCCCAAATAAAACGTCAAGCTTAGTAATGGGAGCTTAATACCCGAATATAGCTACATACCATATCCCTCTCTATCCACTTAGATAATACTTGAGTAGTATTTAACTACTCCAATTGCCATAATGCCTTAGTCACAAATTCATCTATCCCGAGATAGAAATTATACATTAACATAAAAAACAAAAGTCCTAAAAGCAATATTTCTTTTCCATTTTTTCCCAAGAGCCAATAAATGTGACTTTTTTTCCTCAACCACCTCTTCCCAATGCCACCTTCTACCTTTCCCAACGCATTTACAAGGATAACTTGCGAAATCCTAAATAAGCTTAGAGAAATTTAGGGTCATGGTTAAAAACAATCAAGTCGCTCGAAGAAATTTTGTAGGTTAAACCGAACACCCTCGGTAATTGAACCCTAATTTAACTCATCTACCATATTTGAAAGATTTTAGAAGATTATTTACCATTATTGAGTGTTGGATTTACTTCATAGACTCAAGCTTTAATGGAATGCTTCTAAATATGGCCTATTGTTGTCTAATGTCCTATTATATTCCACCCTAATAGGGGCTAGAAGGTCTCACTGTGCAGACACATATAATAACTCCCAATAAGTAACCGCAGAAATGTTAAATATTTGAGTGGGGATCACATTCATTATGATATTATTAGCATCCATTTAAACCACTATAACAAACATCATTATGAAGCTAAAAGCTAACATAGATCACCCAAATATAGTACTAAATACAAACACATAGGTAGAATAGTAATCCATTATACTAATAACATGCATAGTATTACGCAATCTCTAATGTAGAGTGAACACCAAAACTAATAACAAATGCAACCCCATTACAACTTCTCCTCTAATATTGAACATATATTTATGTATGTTATAGACTCTCGTGTATATAGTAGGAAACTAGAGTGACCTCAAAAAAACTCGAAATTATATAATAGAGAATTTACCAACTATAAGCCACTCACCACACAATAAATAGACTACAAAAAGTCTATTTCTTTAGAGAGATATGCAAAATTATCTAGAAAACTAGGCGTTAAAAAACATATGCGCGTACTCTCTTAACCCTTATATACTCAACCTTTACATATTTACTTCTATAATTTCATATTTTTTTTTAAATTGGAATTTTTCTCCGTACTCAAAACTTTGTAAAAAAATGATCCTCGCTCTCTACCACCCCTAAGTTGGATTCTATCCTTCATATATGTCTTCTTTTTGTGACAAACACGCATTGCATATCAAAATATCAAAATATTTCAAATATCCAATTTTTTCATTTCCCCTTTATCGTGAGAGTCAAAATATAAAAAACTTTCAAATATCATCATTTTCACCGCCGTTTGTCTAGTGTGAAAGAGAGGAGGAGTTGCCTCAATTGCGGTGATTTTTTCATCGTAACGAATCTCGAACAATATTCTCACTCGGGGCACTGCCCATCCGTAAATCCTCCACTTCTCTTCGCAACTCTGATACACTTCCGGACAAGCGCTTGAATTGCCGTAATCATGGTTATCCACTACGCTCACTCAGTAGGCCAAAGATTTGATCGAGGGTCTCCCAAGAAGTTCACAGGAAGGCAGCCAACGAAGAGGCCGAGGCATAATTCTTTTCAAGGTCTTCACACATTGACAGTAAAATTCCTTTTCACTCTTGAATCCTTGTCGTCTATTGAAAAAAATGTAATACTTAGGTGAGATGCCCCGATAGTGCTATTGTTCTTCAATTTTTTTCCAGAGAAATGTCAAACTCTCTTCTTCCCTTATGTGTTATTAGAGTTTACCCCGGGGTTTAATAGTTGGTGATACATTGATACAATATTTGAGAAAACGATACTCCCCTTTAACAACATTTACTCACATGCCCGAAATTGTCCCCGCATTCGTCCGTTCGTGTATAGTTGAGAACATCTAGACACAGGATGCCAATGTGAGCCGCATTCTCTGTCTTGATGATCGCAAATTGTGGCATGTAAAAGCAACTTTCACTAATTAAGACCTTGAGGGGCATAGATATCCCAATACATCTGACAACAATGCGCTTCCAATCGTGTAGTATGAATTATGTTCCGGTTTTTTCTGTAGATTGTAGAAGAAACTCCAATGCAAACTAAATAAAGAATGTAAAACATCTCGAAATCTGTCACCCTCTCCATAGAACCTATTCCCAATAGAACTTTGCTGATGGTGAGGCTCAATGAAGTACACAGGAAGACCTCAATTATCCCTAACCAAACTCTTTGCTATTTGAACAACCGACCATCAAACAGTATGAATCAACTCAAGCATGTCCGTAACCTTTTTAATTTTTTTACCCCGGGTCAGAATCCATGCAATCATATTTTGGAAGTATGATTTCCACAAGATGCCCCTTTTTCAGTAGTGCTTTGCCAAGCGCCAACAACATCTCCCAAGCTCTCCGACCCTTGGCAACAGAGCTATTTCGGCCGCAACATGCACCACGTGCAATCCGCGCCTTGTACTTGCTTTTTATGAGTTTTCGAAGGTCGAAATTATATCCTTCCTCGTTCTTATCCTCGCACTATGCATAAGCGTCCCGAATGCGTGATTCCCCGCGCCAAGCCATATCCCTCTTAATATTTTCGCATCATCAAAAGCCATCTTTCTCAAGCATCCACCATCTAGAGAAAGAAGTAGATTGTCTAAAAATCCCAAGGCAAGTCTTTCGAACAAGTCCATCTAAAAAATCAAGTTTGTTGTTTTTCATGCTTCACTGCTCAAGACTCTTTGAAATGCCTCGTACTTCTTCTGATATACATTTGAAGTCGTGCTTTTATATCATTGTCTCGATTCAAGTAGTCACTCTAGAATTTTAATCGTCTCATTTAAAAGTAAATTTTCTTCCTACAGTTCTGTCTAATAAACTTTTATCCACTTGAGCTGAGCCGCAGCTTCTTCTACCGTCAATCTTCTCCCCGAAGAGCTTGGTTTTTTTCTTTGTAATATCATCCGGCAAAAGCATTCTCTTCGCCGATTTATCTAGCTCGCTTGTGGCAAGGTTCGACCTTTCTCTCGTAAGACCCGGGCACTCGTATTTCACTTTTGCAAGGTCACTAGCATTTTTCCCCGCAACAATCACAAGCTTCGGGACCGTAATTGTTTTCAAGTACTTTCTCCAGCAGCTAACTCCGGTTTTTCTCCATCTCCTCGCAATATATTGATCCATTTTTTGCTGATTTCAATTAGTTTTTATTTTAAGACTTTTACCTCTTCCTTAAGTGACTCATTTTTCACCTCTCCATGCCTTTAGCTCACTCAAAGAATGGCAATAGGGACCGACTAACATGTTCGATAGTTGTTGTTAACCTTTAAATATTTCTTTTCCATCTTTTCCAAATGCTTTCTCTTTTCAGCAATCTCTGTCAAAATCTCAAAACTTCCATCCCTGCAAGAAGCTTTTCACGCTTTTATCTTTTCCCGTGCAGCATACTTTAGTTTTGCATCCGTTTCGCTAAGCGTGTCAGATAAGAGATCAATTTCTTGTAAAGATTCTTTCTCGCATGAACTCGATCAAGCTCTTTCAAAGCGCGGCATGTGCTTGGTTGAGTAGTAGAATATCTTTTCTCAGCATCCTTTATCATGCCGATCAAGTCGTCAACTTGGATCCCGTAACGCCTTTTTTGGTTATCATCTCCGCTCCTTTCGTCAACTGATGTCTTCTCCAACCTCATCCATATTTGATCGCTCCATGTACTTCTACATCTCCAAAGAGTTCCGTGTTACCATTGAATGTGCCAACTCGGATCATGTGTGATGTCATTTGGTGAAGCACTTGGAAGTTCAAGCTGTCTCTTTCCTGGCACACTTTTTGTATTGTCCCATGGGATGACCCATTCTAAGCTAGTCAACTTGGACTCTTCCGAGAAATCTTCCTTGTTTGTGCTCGCTTTTGATGGGGACCGTCAATCGACTATGATCGTAGTATTGTGATTAGTGACCTCCTAACTAAAGGCAACTCATCATCCCTAGAACTCGCCTCTATGTTCATAACCCCACATCCAAATGGTGTAACATAGGTAGTGCCATTTTATTCTCGTGCAGTAGCACAACAACGATTTGAGTCTCTGTCTATTCTCGTGTAGACAGCAACGATTTGAGTGTGTCCTATTCTTGTGGTAGACAACAACGATTTGAGGAACACGCGCCAAATCTCCGGTTTTTTGTGAGGTTAGGCGTAGTTCTCGTAATAGATGATGAAGTAATACTCACTCCATCACTCACGATGCCGATGAAATAGTCACACTGCATAATGGAGAGACTATCCTGATTTAAAATTCAATAATAGAAACTTGAACTAGGCCCTTTTTCTGTTGGTGTGAGAAAACATGTCGATGAACTAGGCATGCATAATGGAAATGTCCTCGATATAAAAATTTAATAATAGAAACTTGAACTAGGGTTTTTTCCTCGTTGTTGTCTCACAGTGTCATAAACTCGTGAAAAATACATAGTAGCAGTAAATCCTACTAATCTTTTCATGTATCAGATTTTCCATCCGCAGATGGGTTTCGTTGCTGGGTTAATATATGGGTTTTGTATTTTATAGATTGTAAGTTTTGTTTGTTCTGGGTTTCAAGGGATTCATGTTTTTTATTATTATCATAGGAAGAGTCGAATGTATTGAATCGAAGTCACATATCTTAGTCTTTTATGGGATCTCCGGAAAATCAATAGCTCGCCATATAGAATAAGATACTCACATAGTACAACATACTTAATTTGAATGGCAATGGACCCTCCTCACTGATTTCGATGATAAATTATCCTTTTTATTATCCACCTGCACAACACTTTGTAGAAGTGGAAGTAGCAACAATGTAGGCGAGAGTGAGAGAAGATGCATGTGTAGAACAAGACAGAGTTCACATTTAGATATATTTAGATATTGATGGAGAACAAGAATCGCCATATGTAAAGGAAGCATCTCTGATACAAAAGCTGATCTACAACCCCTAATTTATGTAGGAATGTGAATATATCAATTGAAAATATGTATCATATGCTCAATAACACTCCTCTCGAATCAGAAAATACTCGGAAGATGCAGCCCTAGTACCCGCAGTAGTGGGAATCCACCAAGGAAAAACGGAAAATGAATATTCAAATGTGTACATGAAAATGAGAGGGAGGAAGATTATGGATCTGTGGCATGGAGAAATGTATCCCGAGCAATGAATAGTCATATCCACCCAAGGATTTTAGGCTCTGCAAGCCTCGCGACACCCTGCCTCACACACCTCAGACTTCTAGCACCGTGTTCGAATCCCAAGCAGCCCCATCACATTACTCTTTAGCTTACCGCACCTCACCAAAAACAATTCTTCAAACACGCCATTTTTCTCGCTCCTCAAAACTGCATGCTCCTCAAGAACAAATTTTTATCAAATAAGTCGATTCCAGCATCGTTATTTAATCTTTTTCGTAAATCGGCAATGAAACCGGTAAGCAAAAGGGAGATAGCCAAGCTCGTAGGGTATGTCCATGATGCTTAGTTAGTGATATGGGAGCTAAGCACAAACGTGTCGTTGCTTAAATCAAGCGAAGTAGGCTCGCCTGTGCAAGCAGGTTTGGGCTTGTTCGAATTAGGAGAACAATCACGAACTGCCTTGCCGATGAAGGAACAGAATGTTGTGAAAAAAAATACTTTCCTGTATCATATATTGGGTATGATGGAGCTTTTGTTGGACATGATAAAGTTAGGATCGCAAAATATGTGTATTGATTCTCCGGACAACTCAAACACTGCTCCTTCAACTCCAAAGAAGAAGGTTATTGCCAAGTTCGAAACAAAATAGGGGACCCTATTCCATGATTTCCAAACTCAAAATACCAAGATGTTGATTTTTCATGATGCCTTAACGTAGAATAGCAAAGTAGTTACTTCGACATACCAAGCAACGACACACCATAAGCTTGCCAACAAAAGAGACCGAAACGAAGAAACAAATTAGTTAAACCAACAGTACATATAGGTCACGCAAAACATAATGTTGAACTGTAGTTTCCCTTCTATTATCTTCGTATGTGCTTCTGATAGCAAAACCCCTCGCGACTTTCAACAATAAACAATACTTCATTTTTATGATATTAACCCGAACGTATTCACTTAGTATTAGATGAATCGAGCAAGCTCATTAACAAGCTAATTTTCCCTCTATAACTAACATACTTCAAAAACAGAATGATATGTGCGTTGTTCCCTATGTTGAATTCTAAGTGGAGGCATTGTTGCTATTTTGGGTTTGTATAATCGTATTTCCCAGTATGAAATGTGGGAGTATTTCCTTCTAAGCATTTTTTATTTTGGACTAAAACCTCATTTAACTAGGTAGTTTTCAAGACATGCCCGGTTGTGAGATTGCTTAAACATTTTCAAAGACACACAAAATAGGGGTGTTATCTGGAAATTAAAAAATGGAATGGAATTCAAGTTGTGCAAGACCATGCCTGCATCGCCTATGAATAGTGTGTTTATTAATTGAAACTGGTTTCCTTTATACCAGCATAAAACCGTAGCAACATTTTTATATACTTTATTGTAGTTGGTGATGTTTGGAAGTATTTCCTTCCTGCACAAAAAAGGTGAATTGATCAGAAGTCCACAAGATCTAGTCTTCGTTAATGTAGTGTCACTATATTTACCTTTAAAATTTTATATACTAGCAATTGTACCGAAATGGTACTATAGAGGAAAAATCTAAAAATTTCTCTTCAACCAAAGTTAGACTCGAGAAGATCCGTCCTGCATGCATGATCAATATTTATTGCCTCCTTCCTTTCTATCTACTATGTTCTCCTTTTTTTCTGGAATACCTCTCGATTGTGGTTGTGGTTTCCTTAAATTTCCTCCATTGCTGCCCCCTCGAGGCATCGACAGTGATTTCGTAATATCCTCTATATATGGCTCATGTTCTTAAGGTTCTCGATATGACCAAGCCCTTTAATTTCGACTTCGTAGGGAATAGCAAGCCAGAGATTCTGTAAGCCCTAATCTTTGGAAGTGCTTTTTTGCGCTGATTAATCAATCAGGATAACATCTAATTTTCTTTTCGAGAGCCACAAAAAGTGTCTTTTCAAGGTTCCCCACAAGACCTCATGCTTGTTATTTGCAATACCCAAATGAAACACTCTAATCGTATCTCCAACACCTAAATTTTTTCAGGGAACAAGCCTCCCATGCAACATTTATCCAAACATGTAAGTTCCTTCCCATATCTCTATCAATAACTATCTTCAAGTATCTCATGCATTTTTCCAAACCCTGCAGCAAGTTTTCCCCATAATTGTATCAATCAATAACTACCTTCAACTCAAACGACCATTTACTCATATAGATTAGTAATTTGATAAACTTCCTCACGTTAAAAGACACTTCTAAAGGAAGTCATGTACGTGTTATTTTGTGTAAAGCAAAGGACCCATTACATAGGGAACGAATTTGTAATTTATGCATCCGTCTTAATCGTGAAGGTGAATAAAAGACCTTCAAATTCTCTCTATAGATTTTAATTTTATGAAACTTTAAATATAAATCATGTGAAAAAGGAGAAAATATATTTGAATTTACGTTAAATGCATGAATGATTTAGGGTATAAAGGTGGAGCATGCCTAATCTATATGCTATGCATTTTGATTGAACCTTTTGCGCTTATCAAAGAGATACTTATGCAATATATTATTTTATTTTTATTCCAATTTTTAATGAAACGTATTTGTTGATTTTTTTACCTAAATTAATTTATGAGGTTTCATTTTCAAAATAGGAAGATATTAAAGAGTTCATTAACTTTATGAAATTAAAAAAATTGGGGTGGTAAACACATCGTATAATATTACAAAAATATATATACAAATTAATTAATCAATAACTATCTTCAACTCGTACGACCATTTACTCATATAGATTTAGTAATTTGATAAACTTTTCTAAAAAGATAGCCCTCAGATAGTCATAAAATTCTCGTGTTATTTACTACTATTTCTCTAGTTATGCCCAGAGTTAAAGAGAGTTCCCTTTAGCTTAAGCTATGAACATTAGTTTTTGTGTTTATTTATGACTTTGCTTCTAGCTATGCCTAGTGTTATAGAGACATATATTCACAAGTCTTCCCCACTTAAAGGAGTCAGTATGCTTGTGCGCTTTTTATTTCATCCTACATAGCAATCGCTAGCTAGAAAATATTGGAGGTAGCAAGTTACACTTTCACATTGATCAAAAACACCATGCTCGCTTGGGGGTCTTGTCATGAGTTCAACTCGTCGAGTGATTGAGCTAAAGAGTGACTTAAGGGGAAATTACATCTACAACCAAACCAAACCATTATGAAAAATTATCTAATTCACAACTTCAAACCCAAACCATTAAGGGGAATTACCAATCCACAACTCCCAAACTGAACTATTAATGATATATATTATGAATCACGCGATGGTAGAGTATCCCATTAGCTAAATGTATAATGTGTTCAATTTCTAGCTTGTTGAGTTTTCAATATAAAATCATCGCAGGATGAACTCTTTTTCTCCGTATCAGTCCTGAAAACTATCAATTTTGATTATATTCGTACTTTTTCAAAGCAGCTAGTAGCCTAGAGTTAGGATTACCAGTATAACCTCAAAAATAGTAGCCATTATCGATTAGTGTGCTACCAAAGGATCGGCTATGCGATGATGTATCTATTAAGGAAAATGATGGATTCCAAAGAATGAACTCTGCTTTGCAACATCGAAGTCATGATAAGACACTTACAGTATGTATATGATGGTTTTCTTTCGATTCAGCTTCTTTGCTTATTTATGTTATGAGGTTTTCTTTGTAAACAGTAGTGAGTTGTGACCTCTATGAATTTTAAACCCATTTGAGCACAAGGCTAAAAAATTTAACATCTTTTAGGTTTTGAGAGAATAGAAACTTCCTTATCTCGCTAATTTTTTTATAAAATTATATGAAATTATTTTTATAAAATTATCATGAGATAAAGGGAAAAAAATTGTTAGATTAACCTGTGTCCTAGAGTTTAACTACTCAACATTCTTCGCTATCGCCATAGCCCTCGTACTTATGCAAACCTTGTTAGAAACAGAGACACCTTCCTTTTAATTTGGGATCAACATTGTTCTAAAATCTTCATATAAATTGTGTTGTCCCCGGTGATAAATTTTAATGCTCGATTCTCTCTGCTTGTAGTCGCTCATCACTTTCTCCTTTGTATCGTAATCGCCTCCACACGCATGACACGAAAGGTTGACTCGAACATCAAATAACTTGAAGTTATTTAAGATCGCATCAACCTCTCCTCCAAACTCGAAGAAAATTTGAAAGCTTCACTCCCTTTTACATCTAAGGCCTAGCTTCAGTAGAGACATTTACAAGCTTTCATGAAAAGTTGCATTATCTCCAAAGTTACGTAGCCGAGGAATGTCTACCCCCTCATTAGATACCGTGATTTGCCATTGAATGATGTCATCTAGCATATTTAGAATATTTCTCCATTTTTCCTTTCGACAGTGCATCATCCTTTATATAATCATCAAACTTAGAGTTTTATCTTTGATGCCCCGAAATGCTCGTAGAATTATTTCTCGAACCGTACTCAGCTCTTCTGGATCTCAAGTGATTTCTTGAACTCTTAAACTGATTCAATACCTGACTGTCAGCTGAAAGCTCTAGCTCTATCTTGCTTAGCAAAGATCGAGTTACCACCAATGAAAAAGTTTGAAGAAGGGCTCATGCAAAGGGTTCATATTTGATCTTCAATAGGTTGACGCGAGGATAATATGAGGATCCTCTTTCCCATATAATTTCGATCTTTTGAGATTTTGTAACTTCAAATCATAATTTCTATCCAATTTGTTTTTGCATGTTGAAACTTCACAAGTTCAACCAAAGGCATTGGAACGTTCATAATTGTTGTTTAGCATGAAATACCATAATTCAACTTTTTCAAAGTTGATGTTTCGTAGTACTCGAATTCTCTTAGAACTTCACTTTGACTTTTCTCAGAGTGAGGAGATGGTTCTTTCTTGACCTTGAATTGGATGTGCCTTTTTCCTCTCGCCATAAAATTATAAATCACTGATTCCCTATACCCTCACAAATTTCTTATGAAGAGATATAATGCCGCTACATATTCTAGTGTCACAAAGATGGGCCTTATATCATCATAATAAATTGTCACGACAGCAACCAGTTTTTCGCATGATGTCACTAAACTCGATTCTTGATGATTCAAAAGTTTTTTAGTAGTGTCTTTTGCATAGTTCGACCGGGCTAAAATATACATGTTCTACTTGTCATAGAGATGCTCGTATTTCACAACATCGTAAATTTCAGAAATTTTGTCCTTGAAGCAGTCACAAAGTAGCAGTATGATCCCATATGCTTTCTCCAAACAAGTGAAATAGTTCTCAAGTTTCCTGGGCTTCAACATGGTTTTCACCAAAGGTTCTTCGTACAATATAATTGTCTCAAGCAAAAGGGAGTTAGGATGGTAGTATATGTAGAAATTCATTTGTATGTGTCCATATTTGATGTCCATTTGCTGCACAACAACATTCCCTTGTTGCACTAAAGTGTCCAATACTACTAAAGTCCATAATGATGAAGACATTAGGTTGAAAAGTCATGGATGGACTTGGAGGTTCTTGATCAAAACCCACTCAAGGAATCTCTGAAATCAAATTCACATACTACTCGATAGGGTTCTGAAGTCTTCAAATCCATTTTTCTTTTGAACTTCTAGTGCCATTACATTCATGGCGTTCAAGTAGTCTAGCTACAATAGTGCCAAATCCAAACCAGGGTTACCACCAATGAAATGAAGAGGGCTCATGCGAAAGTGGTTCACATTTGATCTCTATCAAGAAAGTTGACGCTGATGATAGTATGAGGATCCTCTTTCCATATAATTTCCCATCCTTGAGATTTTGTAACTTCAAATCATAATGTCTCATCCAATTTTGTTTCTTGCATGTTGGAAACTCACAAGTTCAACCAAAGGTATTGGAACGTTCACAATTGTTGTCTCAGCATGAAATACCATAATCCCAACTTTTCAAAGTTGATGTTTCTAGTACTTTGAATTTCTTAGAAACTTCACTTTGACTTTTTCTTGTAGAGTGATATGTGTCTCTTTTGTATCCCTTAATTGGATATGCCATTTTTCCTCCTACTATAAAAATTATAAATCATGGATTCTATACCCCTCACAATGATTCTTATGAAGAGATATAATGTCGCTACATATTCTAGTGTCACGGACAGGGCCTTATATCATCATAATAAATTGTCATGAAGTAGCATCCCTTTGCGTGTTTTCATGATGCCAATTTCAAACTCGATTCTTGATGATTCAAAAAGTTTTCAGATGTCTTTGTATGGTTTAGATCACAAATATACATGTTCTACTTGTCATAGAGAGTGCTCTGAAAATCTTTCATCAAATGTAAATTTCGATTTTCACTAAGTTCAGCTCGACTTGTGAATTGATCGTAATCTTGGCTTTTATTCACAAATGATGATTTTGGTCCTTTCTATAGACTATGAAAACACTTAGTCTTTTGGTCCTCGTAGCATAGAGTAGATCGCGTACTTTTGATTCATTTTTGCAGCAAAGCTCATAGAGATGCCTTTACCTCCTTTATGTCACGTATAAGACTTGTTTTTGCATGTCTTTAAGTTCATCATTTGTACATTTAAATGCCTCGCAGACGATCCACCATAGGGTTTTGGTTTCTTTTTAACTTTAGATCTACAATACACTTCATCCTTCTGCTCCCACGTGTGCCACATATTTGCATTGATTGCCATAGATGATGGTCTTTTAGATGTCAAAGATGGATAGTCTCCCAAATGAGTCTGAAATGCCTTATATAGTAAAGTTAGATAGACCTTGTATCGCTTTCATGTTGGTGTCACCAACATGCCTTGAATCTTCAAATATTTATTGCTATAGTAAGCTTCTCGATACCTCATAGAAGTGTCACAGAACCTTTTTGTATTGATCTGAATGAAATGACTTTCGTATTCGTTTTTTCCCAAACAAACTTGCTTCAATCATTATGGCAATTTTGGACTTGTTCATACTCTCGTAATTAGCCTTTGAACCTAGTAGTAATAGCATGTCACGACGTATTTTGTTACTCAAACTATACAAATATCATGAATACACTTGGTCTTTTTGATTCGTAAAAGGAGCGCACTACCATGCCTCTGATTAGCCCATCGAAAAGCATTGTCACAATAGGTTGTCTTCTTTTTAAACTCGATTTCACATAAGCTCATTTGCTTTTTTTCTTTGAGTACTTTGTAGATTATAAAGATAATGAATCGTATGCTTATCATAGGAGAAGGAAGCCTCCGAAATTCACATTAGCACAGAAACTTACTTCATAAATCAACACAGAGACTTAAATATAAAATACGTTGTAAATATTTTGTTGACAATAGAGATATGAATTTCATCCTTGATTTAGCGTAGATAATGCCATAGAGTTTTTTGTATGTATTATAGGTCTCTTTTTCTAGCCATTAAGTATTTCGCCCTTCCTTTATTGATGAGCTCTGCTCACAAGAATATTGATGTCTTTCTCAACTTTGAATCACGCAGGTACCGTGTCTCTTTCAATTTGTATTTTGAAGGAAAGGATGTCACGGAATTTGTATGATACCGCTTTAAGGTGCCACAGGATAAGAAAATAAGCCAACAACTCGTTATCTTCAAACTCGCTTTTCCTTCAACTTAGCTCATACTACATGTCGAGAAATCGAAGATGCTTTTAGATTAGGTAGATTTTCCCTTAACTTGATAATTAATTGTGAATGTTTGTTGACTTCTTGTTACTTTGTGTTATCTTAGCTACGTCATGAAAATGTTTGAAGGAATGCCCTGAATTAGCTTATGAATTGTCCCCCGAGTGATCCCGTGGATAGAGTGTCGCCATGCTAAGAGATCAAATGAGGAAGTGCAACTAAAAACATAAAGCAGAGGAGAGGGAGTTCAAGAAAGAAAGACAAGAGGAAGACAAGTGGAAGCTATATAAATGGGTCAAGTAAGAGTAAGGGAGAAAATACTAAACCGTTTTCTTCAATCATATTTATTCTCGTGCTTGACACACCGATTTCATTCTACCTCTAGGTCAATACCCACACGTTGTTCTCAGTAAAGAGCCACGATTCAAAGAAAGGACTCGTGGAATACATATCTCTGTTACAACCTGTATAAGATAAAGACGTCCTATTCTCCTATTGGTTCTTCAATTCGACTTCTCCAAGGTGTCTCCTAAACCATTTTCCGCCCATGATGGTCGTACCTTATCTGTGTTCTCCCAAACTTCCTTCTACCATACATACCGTTATAATTTTGGCCTTTTGAAATTGAGCATGATTCGATGCTCATTCCGTTGCCTAGCACACTTTCTTCTCCAAGACTATTTTCTGTGCTTCCTTCCGTGTTTCTCTTCACGCAACTTCTCGAATTTTCAATTTCTCCATCATTGAATAGATTTTATCTTAATTATGAATCGGAAACCCCTGTGGTTCAAGCTTAACTCCATGCTTAATAACCACCCATGGCTTTAAGAAGTCCACACCAAACTACTTAGAAATTCAAACATCACAAGTTATCTACTTACACTTTCACTTATAATGTACCCAAAGTACTTTGAGATGCTATCTCTTACTCTTAAAAATGTGGGAAAAAAAGATTATAACTTAACGGGGAGGTAGCACCTTCATTAAGAACTGATTATTTTATTAAACCTATCATTAAGGAGTGGAAAGATGGAACCTTAAAATTTTTGCTTTAGATGTTTCTTCCCACGTCATTCTTATTGTCGATTGTGAACTTCATCCATGCTTTTTGTTGAAGTTTTACACGATTTTATCTTTATGATCATGTTTTATCCATGCTCGGTTGACATCTAATAATTTTTGACATGCAAGTAAACTTTGACAGAAAGCAACCCCTGAGTTATCCTCGAAGTCAAAGTCTTTCTTTCGCATACACATCAAAAAATGTTAGGACATGCTAGTGAAAAGTTGGAAACTACTAATTCACTATTGCTTTGTTTTCTTTTTCGTTTCTATCACGAGAATCAATAATTAACTACCATCATTTTTCTTTCTATTTCTTTCTTTTTCCTTTTTTTTAGTATTAGAGAATTTCTTTTCTTTTTTCCTTATTTTTTTATTTTTTATTTTTTGGCATTAGGAGAATTCCTCACTTCATCGCCCGTCCCCCCGAGGGAGTGCCTGTGGTCATGTCCGAGGGGACTAACCCTATACTCGAACCTAATGCATTATGCAACCGCCTACGTACATGCTAGGTGTGTTAACTCGAGTTTCAAAACTCGGGTGGGGCCTTGATATTGTTCGTCAGAAAAATTTTCTTCTCGACTAACTGGGGGAGGTCCAGGATCAACCTTACGTGGGTCGCCTGTCACACCAAGAGTATATCCAAGAACTCCGTAAGCCGCATATAAGCGTATATACCGTATCTTATGATTTAGCAAGAGCGGAGACTCTAGGAAATAGAGTCTACCCTTTTGAGGTGAGATCATAGTGGTGCCATATACTCAATGAGATTTGAACTGCGAGTCTCGTTAGTTTCACTCAAAGGAACTTACCGTTAAACTCATATATCACCGTATAATTAATTATTGTCTATTACTTGAAAACATTTCTAAGACTTTAAAGTCCCTCGTTGATTGGGATTGCTTTCTAACACCGAGCTGCTCTTTGTTTTTCTTTCATGATGTGGTTAATCGTAGCTTTCAACTCAGGCGTGGCTTCAATATTGGTCAGCAAACACTTTCCAATGCAAGTCGTCCACCGTTTGGCCTAGCACAATAGGCTAATTAACAATTTTCTCGTTACTTGAAAACATTTCCGAAACTTTTAAGTCCTTGGTTGGTTGGATTACTTTCAAACACCGAGCTACTTGGCCCATGCAACACTTTCTAATGCAAAGTTGTCCACCGTTTGGTCTAGCACAACAGGCTAATTAACAATGTCCATACTTGAAACATTTTCGAAACTTTTAAGTCCTTGGTCGGTGGGATTGCTCTAACACCGAGCCACTTGTCCCCTTCATGAGGGACGCCTTTATGTTCAACATAGATGTGCGATTCCCGTTTCCAACACCTCTTCTGCCCACACACTTTGCTAAGGTCCCCCGAGTTAACCCCTCACAAAATCTGACTTTATCCTTGTTTTTGGAAAATTATACATACTAAGATTTACCCCGTATTTTTTCGCTCACGGTAAGCTACCGTACTATCGAGCTACATGCCCCTTCATTGTAGGGTATCATTAATGGTTCGACCCTAGATGTACGCATGATCTCCGACAAAGAAAACACCTAATTTGAAAGCAAAGCATCAAAACTCGAACGAAAGAGAATGTATAATGAACAAGTTTTTATGCCAATATTCTACCATATTCCAAAGCTGTCATGTTTGACTTCTAAGTAATCTATATAGATTTTAATCTACTGCTTTATGTTTAATTGAGTATAACTGCAACCCAATTCGTTTCATATTTAATCATCCCCTGAATTAGGTGTGCTCATGTCCCTAAGTCATGACTTTTGGACCCTGTGTGGAAGTGCTCGTTGTTTCTCTTTCCAAAGGTTTTGAAAGTGGTCATTTCTAAAAGTCATCCCTATTTTCCAAATGTGTGTCCCTTACCTCGTTTTCAGCAACCAAGACTTCAAAAATATTGTGCCTTTGGGTTGAATCGAAAATTTATTTGCATATGAAAGATCGAAATCTAAAAAGGAGAAAAAGTGGTATCCATTTAAAGATATGGCAACCCTAAATTATCCAAATTATTTTTATTACACTCCATCCATCTATTTCGTTGCAACATTCCTAGTCCTTTAGTATTCAATTATAACTCTATAAAATCAAGATGGCCATCCATATTCAAAGGCTTCTCGCTTTTCTTGCATTATCATTCTAATAATGATTTTTATTTGTCATAGATCAACTACCAAAGGTAGTACATGTGAGTAGAGAAGTAATTCAACTACCATGCTTATTCTCCTACATAGTACATGCTTTTGATAGATTACATACAAAAGTCTTACCAATACAATAACATCGATTGTTATATGTGGACATTTTTGTTCAGATGGTCCATTAGATAATCAAGATGAGGAGCCGGATCATGCAATTGCACTTTTCTTCTTCTAAAGAATTAACCAAAACCATGCATAGTATATGATTTGCAATTTCATTTTTTTACGAAAATACTTTCTTTAGCTTTAATTATATCATTTAGTCTCGATGCTTTCTCTACATATTCAAATCTAAATTTTTGTTGCTTAACAAGACCTGCCATTTCCATGTTTTAGTGAAACTCGTTTATGGCTTTGATACTTCCTCACACAACCTTTATCAAGTTACAGTACACCCTCATTAGAAAAAAAACAAGAGAATTTTTGTTTGCCATGACTATCTTTTCTTTGTCATTATGACTTAAGAAAGTCTTTTAGTAAGAAAACTAGTTTCAAGCGTTATCACAACTTGTCATATAACTGAATAGGTTATATCCAAAATGTTAACTCGTAAACTACTTAGTCAGGTTTTAGGCTTCATTTAAAATCTACTCGCTTTGAACTTTGAACTGAGTTGTTCCATAGACTTGAATATTAAGAGATTTTGGTGTAAGGATTAAAAATTAGCCCCGTAAGGCCTCTCAGCTATTCATTTATTTTATTTGAATATAACATTTACTATTAAATTAGATCTATTTTTCACAAATATGTCATAGATCAAGATCATATTTTATAGAGTTTCGTAGAATAAAATAGGAGCAAGGACACCGAATTCTTTCAATCTTCCGGTTCTTATTCCTTTGTGTATCTTTCGTACCTTTAGGGGGCAATTGCTAGTTTAAAGTCTAATTTCTTTAAAGGGTGCTAGCTCAATGAAGAGCACCGCTTTACAAGCAGAGGTTGGTGGTTTTATCTCCATCGCGCCCCGATATTCATATATAGGAAATGACTAAAGATTAGTTTTTGGTGACGATGCTCTTTGACCATCACCAATGAGCTTATGGTGACATTTTTCGACCCTCACAAATATGAAATAGTGACTGCCAACAAACACCATACATATATACGCATCAATAGTGACGACTATTAAAGGTCCGTCACCATAAATCGTTGTTAAGTTGAGTATGAAATGGTGAGGGACAATGTTTTGTCATTATAGTCATTATTCGTGACTGGACCTTGATGTCACCATATGAGTTTATGGTGATCGTCAGTGAACGCCACCATATGACGTACCAATAGTGACGAGCAAGCATAGGTTCATCACAAAAAGTCATTGTTATTCATATGAAATGGTGACGGTCATCATCGTCATTATAATCAATATTCGCACGGACCTTGAATGTCACTACAACACATATTGCGCGACGCCACCTTTGGTGACGTTCAGCTTTTTTGGTAACGGAGGCTATTGGGTTCTCGTCACTTTATCTGGCCAGGGTGAAATGGTGATGGGTCACTATCCGTTACATATAAATCATTATTGATGACTGGACCTTTTGAATTTTCACCCATAACACCTATACTAAGCGACGTCATTTTTGGTGACGTTCAGTTTTTTGGTGACGTTTAGTTATTGTTCGTCACCATTGCTCATATGAAATGGTGACGTCACTATTCGCCACTATAAATCATTATCGTGACTCGACCTTTGAATGTCACCACAACACCCATATTTTCGCTACGCGCACCTTGGTGACGTTCAGCTCAGTGACGAAGTGCCTTTTGACCTCACCAATGAGCTTATGGTAACTATTTTCGCCCTTCACAATGTGATTTTTTTCTCAGTAGTGATATGCCTACATTTGATGAACCCCCTTTAGTAGTCGGAAATTAGTTTTTCCCATCGAGGTTTGATTCTATTTTCATGAGAGTTTGGACTAAAATTTGTAGGAGACATTGCAAAGAGAAATGGGTCCTAATCTTCCAAAGGTTTGATGATTGACATCTTTGGGATTAAGGCTACAGATAGCGTTGAGTTATAGCCCTCTCACAACCTTTTGCTTTGCTTTCAGTCTAAGAAGCTTTTGTCATTTTCATCGATCAGCTTTTGAGAATGCACCAACATATTTTGTAGTAGTGTACCGAAATCCATCTGTATCAAGGGCCTTTCATTCTAGTTCCATTGCTCAAATTAATTTGATAATTTCTTCTTCAGAAAAGCGGTTTCATGAGAGCATGGTTTTCATCTTGATTGACAAGGTGAGGAATCCTGAGAGGAGATCTCTCAAGATCTTCAGGCCGCCTTCATTCCTAATCACCATACGTATTTTTGAAGTGATTTTTATGACACTAATTTAATTTGATCGTGAACCTTTTGTAGATATGTCCATCCGCATTTATGATCTTAGTGATATTATCGTAAGAGAGACAAAGCTATTGGTGGTGGAAGAAGGAAGTGTTATGATCTCAGTCCTCGAGCCAAAAACTTCAGTGATTTGATTTCTGAATTATTCTTCCATTATGAAGGAGTGGTGGGTAGTTCTTTGGACTTCTACCTTTTTTATTTAGGACCTCATGCTGGTGATATTGATGTCTTCCATCACCCATTTGCGTAGTTTCCAATGACTCAGACCGCTTCTATTCTCTAATTAGTTGAGTTTTGGAAGGTTTCTTATCCACTCTTTCAAGGCATTTTTTGTGGCTTTTTAATTTTTTCTCCCACACAAAGTTTCAGACCCATTAATTGGTTTCTATCTCAGTACTTCTTTTTTGAATCCATGTGGGGCCGAACTCGAAGGGGATTGGCCCGTGTATTCTTCGGGATCAATGAGGAGTTGTAAGGGGCTCAGTGGTTCAAGCTGATTTTGCGGGAGGATTTTAGTGGAGATAAGCAAGTTCTTCCATCGAATGGAACTTTTGAACAAGAAATATATCCAACCTGGCAGTATATGTGGTCAACCCCTATTTTATTATTGGACCACGTATAGTAGCCTCATCACCGGATTAAAATCGAGAAGGTCCCATCGTCGCATTATCTCTTCTACTACAGCAAACAATTGGTCTCTATTACTATTGCCTCCCTTTTTCTTTTTGTTTCATGACAATGTTGAGATATTTGGCCAAAATGATGTTGTTGGGGGAGGAAGATCTAGGAAGGTGGAGAGGGAGTCTCCAAAGACTTTTTTTCCGAATAAAGGAAGAGAACATAAAGATTGAATAAGTGAATATTTAATCTCTACTAGCAGGTGTTTAAGCTCCCGTAGATCCAGCTCTGTCCCATGGGAAGTTAAGCAAAGGAAGTGTTCATCGACCTAGCTAGAATTGTTACACCTCATGAAGATCTTGTCGATCTTATCGCTGGCCTACATTTTTTCTTCCATTTTGGCTTGCTTATTTCAAGAAGGACTTGCCCTTCGATTTTAGTCTCTTGAGCATGAGGATATCTGGGGTCATTTTCATAGATCTTTGACAACTTCGATTTTTGGTTGGTTCCGTTAAGCCTCAGGGCAGCTTCCAAGAGACTATCTACACATTTACCAGAGAGAGGTTTGGAGACCTCCCTTGGGAGGCCTTACTCTAGTATTTCTCCCAACCCATATTTTATCAGTGGGATTGTTCTTCTTGAATTTTTTTTCTCCGTTCCCGCCACTTCTTCCCTAACTTCTTTGTGAGATTTCCTTCCCCGCCCTCGTCGCGGGTCTCTCATGGGTCTAGCATCCCTTTGCGAGCCGCAGAGATCCTGCTCTTCTCCTTGCTATTTCTCTGCGTATGAAGGGTTGGTGGGGCTGCCTTGGGAGACTCCCGAGAGAGGCAGCTTTCTCCTCCATATTTGATTGAGGGAGGGACCCTCATTCTATTCGGAATTCTCAAAGTTGATTCCGGGAGGGTCCGGAAGAGTGCTTGCCTGGGGGTGGGGGTTGGAGTCTCATCCGAGATGAGGAAGAGCTCCTCCCTTTGTTTCCCCGATCTCTCGTCGATATTCCCCTTTCGTGGATCCTTTCCTCCATTTTCTTTTAAGTGGCTCCGCTTTTTCGGACCGAAGTCCACTACTCCGCCCTTCGATTTCTTGCTCGCTCCCTAGCATTTTTTTCTTGGTAAAGATTCGAACCGTAAGTGCCCATAACCATGGCAATGTTTGCATTTTAAAGGGAGTTTTTGATAGTCCCAATCTTGTATATGGGACCATCTAGAAACTATAAGGTTTATTGCTTCTAGCAATCCTTCTTCTAGATCCACCTCGACGCATATTCGGGCACATGAGTACCCGATCTTTTATAACCCATGGTCGATGTATTTTCTTTGGAGGGCATTGCCAATGATTTGAAGCGGATTTCGCATTTTCGTGAAATGCAAGGGAGATGGGGAACCCACACCCATACTAGAATGACAAAGCGGCACGTCTTAGGTGGGGATCAAAATACGCGACCGTCTATTTAAGTATAAACCTTGTAGCCCCACGAAATATGGCCCACATTTACTGAAAATAAGACTTCGATCCTCGCAGATTCGAACATAAACACGAATAAGACTTCGCCTACGCAAGTAAGATTTGATGCCTTCCTTGATTAATGGGATCCAACTTTCTTGATCTAGTTCTTCTACCACACTTTGGGGGAAAGTCCAAAGGCTCGTAAATCTGCCTTATGAGGCCTCTGTCTGTCAAAGATCTCGAGGTTGTTTGGCATGTTTCTTCCTCCGAGAGGGCCACCAAAGGCATGTTGTCCCTTTTTTTTCATGAATTTTTGTTATGTGCATGTGAGGCTATTTGCAAAGCATGCACCCACTAGTCTCTGCATGCATGTATCCTCAGAGGGAGGGAGGTGCTCTTGCATCCCCGCCATGAGCCATGCCTACTTGAGATGGAGCTAGGGCTGCAGGGCACAGAATAAGCTTGTGCAAAGTCACAGCCCTTTCCTCATTTTTATAATATGAACTAATAATTATTTTGGTATGATTTATTTGAATAAAAAATACCAAATTTATTATGGAAATGTCCTTTTTAGAGATGACTCTTTTAAATTTTTTATATTTTAGATTATCTTTTTTACTTTTAATTTTAATTTATAATGGTTATATATTTCACAAATAATGGATAATGCTTGTTTCGAAGTTTATGTGTGTGTCCTAGATTAGAGCTAGTCCCTACTTCTATAGGGGATAGTTTTGATCTCCGTAAATTGAATGTAAACTTATATATTTCTCGATTTGGATGATTAATCACTAGAGCTGTATTTTCATGATTCATGTGTAACTTGCTCACCCGTGAGCTATTTTTTTTTAGTTTGTAAGTGTTATTCCAATATCACATGTCCATTTTTAACATTGTAATAGAGCTAGTGAGCTCTGTGGCCAAAGTTAGGTCAGGTGAACCTTAGTGCCCCGAGTTAAACCATGCAGTGGCTAAGAGACCTTGTGGGTGAGTTTTAAAAGTGGTAAGTTCTGCAGTGTTACCGAGAGCCTTGGTGGCTAGTTCAATTTTTTTGACAGCTCTATGATAGCTGGATTAGTGCTGACTCCACACAGTGAAGAGTCGCGCTAGTCACAGGTGAGAGGTAGACAAAGAAAGGAACTGTGATACCTTTCAACATAATGATTTAAAGTTCAGTACCCTGCGCGCAATGTAGAAACTTATTATACTTTCTTGTCATCGCCTAGCCTCTCGTAAAGGTGAAAAGTTGGTGTTGTCTCTTACTAGAGGTGTCCCGAGACTGCAAAATTACTATGTTGTATTTTTCAGTGATTTTTGAGCCCATCTTGCAGGAGGAGTTAGATCCCATCGCACTCCAACTGCTGTTGGAGTGATATTTAGTAGTATCTGTAGATATTGCATATGTTTGAGGCATCCTTAGGTGGATCCATATATATGATGTTGGAGGATCCAAGGGTGTATCCATAGGATTGACTATTTTTGTCACAATGAAATAATCTCCATACTTGTGAGGCTTATCTTAATGAGGGAAATAAGCTCGATGGGTCAAATTATGTGAAATAGAAATTCAAGTTTCATAAAATGCCTCGCAGGTTTCAAAGATATTATGAAATTGCAAATGGCGAATGAAGTAAAGCACGAGTATATCTAAAGTGTGGGAACAACTCAGACATAGTTCAAGATTGGAGAAGTAGGAAAATGTAGCCATGTAGGAAGATGTTCAGAAAATATAGTATAATTTGTCACATCTAATAATGTAAAATCACTAATGATATTTGGGATGACAAATAAGGGATTTGTATGAAACAAAGAATACAAATCAAATCATATATCTAACAGTGGTAAGATTCTTCCATTGAATGGAGGATAGTTAATCTTTTTTTCATTCATCTTATAGATCAAAGCAATTGAGAGACAAGTTTAAGCATAGTAGAAAAAGAAAAAGTGTCCAAGACCGATCTCGTCATGATTACCTTAAATGGTATGACAAAGGATTGTCAAGTGTTCATTATAGTGGCCCTGTGGTGGCAAGAGGCAGAAACCCAACATTTGAATAGTTGACAAGGATTTTGCATGGAGGAACAAGAGAGACAACTGAGTGATTAGTGGACACATTCACAAATTGAACTCCACTCATAGGAGAGAAGCAGAAACTCATTTAGACAGAATCAAGGCAACTTCTCAGCCAAGAGGATGTAGTGTATTCGGGACTCACTTAGCTACTATATACAAAATATTATGTCTTACCACTAGTACTTTAAAAGGTTAGCTTCTAGATGTTCATGAATTGATACTGAAGAAAATCAATATGATGAATGTAGGTCAATATGAAAGAATATTATGAGTCCATAATTACATAATACTTGGCAATTCATTAGAACTTCCGTAAAGGAAAGATCCCATAGTTTGTAAATGGATTTATAAACAAAAAGTTCCTAAAGAATAGGTAATGTATACAAATGTAAAGAGATGAGATTGGTGGCAAAAATGATACCATTAAAGATAGGGATTGATTAGGAGGGACACTTTTCTCCCATAGATAATTTTCATACGTATTAGGATGTTAATATCCCGTAGCTACAATGTCCCATTTGATTTTACAACTGCCTAGATGTGAAATCTTTTCTAAATGGAGAGTTGAAGGAAGAGGTATATTTAACACAACCCTCAAAAGGGTCTGCATTAAAATGGATAGAA
Organism: Pinus albicaulis; assembly: GCA_034641835.2. NCBI lineage: Eukaryota > Viridiplantae > Streptophyta > Pinopsida > Pinales > Pinaceae > Pinus > Pinus albicaulis. Next base: position 1,094,347,787 of record CM076578.1, read on the forward strand.
ACACTTGGTTTGTAAATTAAAGTCATGGCATGTATAGAATTGAAAAATGCTCTTAGATATCGCATGAGAAAGTAAACTCCTTTCCAACAACATGTGAGCAGTAAGAAAAGTAAAAAATGCTTTAAATTTGTATACCATATTTGATCCTCAAAGGTAAAAAGATTGTGTTTATTTCCTAGTATGTTGCTACTATTTAATTGTTACATTGAAAATTCTACCATAGAACTTAGTTGAAGAGTTACTGAGAAGATGTATGAGGTATTTGAGAATGTTCCAACAATATTGCATAAATGTATTAGTATTTTGGACCTTGAATTTCTGGAGAGATTAGGGCTAGTACTTTTGTTACTCAAGGAAAGTAATGTGAGGGAATTTTGAAGAAATTCGTGAGGATGAGTGTAAAAGTTTCTTCAACACCTATACAACAAATTTTAAATTTCAAGTGATGATGGTTATGTAATTAGATGATGCTATGCATTGTGCTATGACAATTAATGGTTTGATGTACTTAATACACAACTCTCATGCATGAGAAAATTATTCTTACATAATAATGAACGCACTAACAATTGGTCTACAAATAATATCAACAAATTTTTGTTATAGATACCTTTCTCTTATGCCTTCTTACCAAGTGTAATTGTTTGAATAAAATCCCATACATATGAAGTGTCATGCTTGTTGTAACTTTTTTTTTGTGATGCAAGTATTGAAATGCTCGATTATCTCATATGAATGATTGTTTCTACCCATGAAGTAATGTTTTCTACTCTTTTCACACTTTCAACTAATGGATATAATTCTTTGTCATGTGTAGGATAGTTAATCACCACACTGATTAAAATTTTATGAATGAAAATATATGATTACCACAGCTGCATCAAGACCTGCACCCATGGAATTATCACTAGCATTAGTTTGTATCTCAAATTATTTGTCTAAGTCAAGAAGTAAAAGCAATGGTATTGAACTGATCTTTTTCCTTCACGCACCAAATAATATTTTTTTTTCCTCCCACACGAAATAAATGCTTCACACTTGTCAATGCATGCAATGGAGATGCAATAGAAGAAAAAGTTAGAAAATAAAATTTTATCCAATATTGGGCTTCTCCCCAAAAATATTCTAGCCTTTGTCACAGTTTTCGGTTTTGACCATTTCAAAATTACTTGAACCTTTGAGGGATAGTATTTTCAACTCACCTCCCTCCCTGCATAATATGATCAAAGTAGACTAAAAGTAGTTTTTTTCCAAATTCACACTTTTGACATCATTTAAAAACATCTATTCCCTGCTTTAAGACATATAATCACTTGCTTGAGATGCATGGCATGTTCTTCATGTGACTTGTTTAAAATTAATATGTCATCTAAGTATACTATCACAAAATCGTGTAGAAAAGGCCTTAAAATACATTCATTACCTCCATGAATGCAGGAGAATTAAAAGCCCAAATACATAAGCAACCACTCAAAGAAACCTTTGCTGTTTTGAAGAGTTGTATCCCACATGTCTCGTCAATCGATCCTAAACTTATGATAACCATTCTTCAAGTTAAAATTTTCATTCGAAATATACAACATATTTCAACTGATCATGTATGTTATCCATTCTATGAATAGGGTAGTATTTACCATTATCTTTAGTTAATACATTTCGAAGTCCACACATATGCACCCATGTACCATCCTTCGAGCACCATAGTAGATGACCCACATGGCGATATGCTTGGCTCACATGATCCTTATAAAGTCAAACTTTGGATTTGTTTCTCAATTTCTGCATTTTCCATCACCGGCATCTTGTACATGTGAATGTTAGGAAGACTACAAAGTATTGTTGTAATTGATTTCAAGTTGGATTCCTCTTTTGAGAGGTAATCTCTTTAGGCTCTTTCAACATCTCAACGTATTGGTTAACAACCCCAACCAAATAAGATTACTGAATACAACCTGAAAGGGTATTGTATCTACCTCCATATTTTTCTCAATGCCTTTAGAGGCTTTCCAAATGCTTTCCACGGCTTCTCCATGAAACTCAGCATATGCATAAAAACATTCGTAATGGGATCAAATCATATCACATATAGTAAAAGGTAAATGAAATTACTGATTTATCATACAACATATAACTGAATCAATAATATAATCATAAACCATGTGAGTGATCAAGGAATCTCGCAAAAAAATAAAAAAATAGATGCAATTAGGATAACCATTACTTAGTATTAAACTCAAAAAGGGAAAACAAGCTTACAACTTACTTTTCCTTCATGTCACAAGCTTCTTCCAATGGTTTCTTTCTTCCTTTGATGACATCTCTGGAGACACAAAAATCAGCAACATGAGTTTACAAATCTAGTTTCTCCCATTCCTTTAGTAATTTTCTCAATCTTATAGGAAGTATGAGGAGTGTTTATAGTTCCTTGAAGGGGACTATGATGCTTAAGAGGAGGGAGATTAGTTCCATGTACCAAGGTATTAGTGTGTATGTATGTAGTGGTTCGAGCATTTATAATTTGGATATACTTTCAACCAAAGCTTCTAGAGCTTTATTTTTTATTTTTACCCATGTGAACAATAAATGCAGTTTATAGTGGAAAAAACTATGTGAAAATCTATGTAAGTTTATGTAAGAAATTTTGCATGTATGGTATGTTTAGGATGATTACACATATAGCTCAAAAATGGTTTTTAAATAGGTAACCCTAAAATTCCTCCCTAGTATTATTTTTACTTTCAAGCTTCCTAGGGGATTCATCTTTAGACACTTCATCGATGGCAGTGATCCCCGAAATCAACATACCATGTGACAAAATATAGTGTAACATACTGCCCTAAAAGTGCATAAACCAAAATATTTATTGATGAATGAAGTACTTTTATCATGTCAAAGGTTCTGGGATGAGACCAATTGGTTGAGAGATCTCGAAACAATTCACAATCAAGAGATTATGATACCATGTTTTCTATAAACATAACTCTATGTAGGCATTCCCATACTCATTAATACAAGTATCTTAAAGACGTCAATATGGAAAATACATGCTCAAGATCCATAATAATAAATACACAGATAGATGCAAATTCATTAATGGATCTATGTATACCATCATATATTTACTTTGACAAATCAACTTTACACAACCTCGATAGGATCGAAATACTAGATCTAGGGTCCTTTGATATCCATCTCTTGATCCATTACTATGATTTCAACCATGTACATGTGAATGCCTCAAATGTGAAACATGGTAGAAACCACTCGATTACTCGCTAATGATGTGAATTGTTAACATCGTGAGAAAACCAACAATAATTAGCAATGGATCTCATAGGTGACTCATTACAATATATAGAAGTGGTTAGTGGACACAAAATTTCGACCATTTCATAGAATCTTTCGATCAATGTCAATAGATGAGAACTCGTCATCGAAGGTGTATGAACCGCCTTTTAATGCACAAAGGCCTTACTAAGATCTGAAAATGTTTGTAGATAAACTTCCTTGATATTGAGCTAAAGCTCATAAGATATTCATACTGTCATAGGGGTCTAGCTAAACAGAAACCCATGTCAATTTTTCATAAGGATATGATGTGATTTAGGATCAACTCATGGATGATCATCATACTTTAAATGATATGACTTGCAAGGTACTACTGATGAGGTGGAATTTTCTTGAACATATTTGTGACACATACATATTAGAATTAGCAGCATCATTTTCTAACAACGATAATACCCAAAACCACTCCATAATTTCAAATGAGGTTCTATCGACCTGGATACCAATGTATACTCCATCTCGAGACAAATGTGATGGAGTGTCAATTTTCAAGAGCAAGATACGTTTTGTTTAACAAAATATTAAAATAATGTTTTCTCTCAAACTTCCCTCACCATTGCTAGTAAAGTACTTTATTTTTACAATAATATTGTGAGGATACATGTGCTTTGACCCCATAATCTAATCCTTCATATGAGTCCTTCATAGTATTTTGTAATGAACCCTAGTAAGGATTGGTTCTAGCCTCGCCATGCATTAAATCTGTGTCTCCGCACTCATTTAAATTTTCATGAGTGTAGTGAAGCAGATAACTCAAAACTGTCATTTTCATGTTTTAAAGAGTTTGAAAAAGACACAAAATAAAACTAATGATGTTCTTTACAATGTAAAATTTTAATGCTTTAGAGAAAGTGAAGCTCGATGTTTTTCAATTCTTAGGTGCTTCGGGAGAAATAAATGCAGAAAACTCTTTTTCTTTTGTAATCTGTTCTTTCGAAAATTTAATCCCTCAAGCCCTAAAAATGATAAAACAATGCAATGAGAGTAAACTATATTTACCATGATGTTATCAAAATACATACTTTTTCGTAAAGATCTACGTCCAATTCCGAAAAAGGGATAAATTTATCCTGGAATATAGGCAATTTGTTCATTTACTTTACTGATGATGTTTGAAATATAGTCATAGCATTGTCGACAATATTTTCATGTTTAGGGAGTTTGAATAGTTATGTTAATACACTTGCAGTTTTCTTTTCATAAGTTTTAACACAGGTTTGAAAAAAGTGATAAAAGTGTATTGATATTTAACACGAAACTTTCAATTTAATCAGATTAGAGGAAAAGACACATGAACAATTCAACATTTCATGTTTTACATAGCATGAAAGATAGCAAAAGAAGACTCGATAGTTTCCAAGTGAGTTTAACGGTAGCCTTTGAAAATAATAACTAAAATAGACTCGAGATAGGTTTCATTCTTATGTACAAACTTGAAATAGATGAAAAACTATGCTTGAGAGTGATTTCATCTATTTACAAGCCGTGCAAACACAGAAAAACTATGCTTTAAGATAAAGTTTTCATGCCCCCATCATAAATGAGTTAATTATTAGGAACATGGTCCCCAAGCTTCTGCACCTATTCACTCCAAGCTGTGCATTTCCTGTTACTAATAGAGATGGATGGAATGAAGGTTCATTTATCGCAAATTAGATGTAAAGACTCAATTAGTGAGGATTATATAGGAGCCATTATTTGACTAGGTTGAACACAAGTAGAGAAACTATCCTCGTGAAAACGTATGTTTCATGTTTAAATGAGTTATGTACTAATAAAAGGAACTATATATCATCGTGAACCTTATTTCATTTTTTTAACGATACTTTTGACAGTAAAGAAAAATGGAACTATGACTGCATAAGAACTATTTTCATTTTTTAAACTGCGCTTTAAACAACAGAAACGAACCATTCTCATATGAGCATTTTTATTTTTTAACAAGAGTCGCGACAAAGTAAAAGAACCATCCCGTGCAAGAAAAGTGAACACATGCTCATAAGCGACATGTCACATATTTTAACGAGGTTGACTAATGAAAGAACTCATCCTCTATATGAGACCTCGTTTCATTTTAATAAAGTTGACATAGTAAAAGAACCATCATCATGGTGGATCTGTCATTTTTTAATGAGCTTGAGAAAAGACAAAAGTAACCATGTCTAGCATAGTCACCGCATTCATTTTTAATCTAATGACACACATATATATACATATATACATACATATAAAACCATCCTCATGAAGAGTTGTTTCATTTTTTAATGAGCTGACATAGTAGAAGAACCATCCTCATAAGATTTATTTAATTTTATAATGAGGTTCACACAGAAAGAACATCCTCATGAAGATTTTTGTTTAATTTTATTTAACGAGGTTGATCTTGTGTGGAGTCTTTGAGGTGCTATTTGATCTATCAATACTTCAATGCAGTTCTTGTTCTTTACATGCTTTCTTTAAGTAGCCCTTCTTTGCATGATATTATTCACATGCTGTCATGTTGTTCTTTACAACAGCCATAACCTGTAATCACTTATGGAATGTAGACCATCAACACCGAAAAATATCCCTATTCTAACATGTTTCATACTATATTTTATATCATGACATAATAATGCGCTTTGATGCGGAGTAAGGACATCTTCTAAAAGGGCACCATGTCAAAAGATGAAGGGCGACAGAGAAGAAGCTTCTAGCTCGGGGAGATGCCATGCCCGGGATTTCAGAGAGAGGCACCTGGAAGGATGGTGCAAATCTGCATGATCGAAGCGACCTGAAGGAAGAGGCTTCTATGCTTCCCGCAAGTTGCTTTTTCTAGCTCAAGGAGACAAGGAGGCGACACATGGCGAGAGTTGGAAAAGCTGCAGGGAGAGTATTTAGCGTGAAGCTCGCACGGCGCTCATGTGGTTAGGAAGGAGAAGGAGGGCATGCAAGACGCTATGAACAGTTGAAGGATGACGGGAGAAGTATGGCTTCGTAGTCTAGTGCACCCAAAAGGGTTAGGGGAGGGCACATGGTGCATTGTTGAAGTTTCTGAAGGGTAAACATGCGTGGGTCTATAGGGTGCGACCAGCGGAGGGACAGTAGTCTCTAAGTGCGAAGGACCCGCACCTTCTCTAAAGGAAGCATGGCCGGGTTCCTCAACTGCATGCGACTCGGTAACAAGATATGGAAAATATTCTCTTAGAGGCATCTAGTGTGCTTTCGGGAGGTGTAGCACACTTCAAACAATGAAAGGATTCCCACAATCGGAAGGCTTAAGAGTGAGTGCTCACGGCCCTAGCCTTAAAGATCGATCCAGTTTCCAACTCAAAATCAGCCATTCCTAGAAGATAGAACAAGGGGGACACAATGAGATTAATGACAAAAAATCATGTGTAACACATACAAGCTCATTAAGAAATACTTGCTATCAACATGAATAATGATAAATAAGCACATCAAAACTACACTTTACAAGACATCTCTAGCTGGCACAAACAAGGATGCACAAAGATTCAGACCAAAATGTGTCATTTTTACATGACAAAGGTAGCAGGACCATATCTACAAAATATGTGTCATGATATGTGATGACACATATGGGTGATCAACACACACTTTTGAAACACATAGAATGACTTGAAGTGAAACTTGAACAACTAAGGTGACATTAAATTACCAGGTGATTAGGCTCAAAACATTTGAATGTAGTGAAATTTTGGAGGGTGTTGTAGCAACAGGGCACAACATCCCTATAATTCAATTTTCCATCCTTAAGTTTCTAATCCAACAAATTTCTGACATCAAGACAGTACTTAAAAGTATGAATTTTATAAATATGACCTGTAAATATATATACATTGATACCAGCCAACCTATTTAATTACGTGATTATCCATGATTTCCAATCGCTTGAACCCCCTTTTGTAATACATACTCATCCAAACAGAGGGAATTGGCCATGCCTTGGCTATACATCTATCCACGAGATTCCACACATTCACATCTCTACACAAGAAGTGGAAAATGATCGAGGGACAGATGTAAGTATAATTTAAGAGGAACCATCGTAATTACTAATGGCACATTGATATTTAATTTGACTGCTTGTCATGCTAAATAGGGCGAAAACTTTAAGACATCGTGTATTATTATTGAATTGCACATGAAATAGAATAATCTCTTCGATAGCTCATGCAGATAGTAGGCCTAAGATTTTGGATGTCTCCTCTCACTTTTGGTGATATTGCTAGTGATAGATACTTTTACCCAATCAATGAAAAAATTATATGAATGTAAGATTTGTGATGAGGGTGATGTGTAGCACTATACAGACCTTGAGACTAAGCCTACCAGTCGACTATTGGACTCACATTAATGAGATGTAGGTGAAATCATCTCATATTCATTTAGTACATTGGATAACTTAGAGTCATCTTTGGAGAGTATCTACTTATATTCTTATCATGTACATGATATTATCCTCACCTTCATCAATCAAGAGTCGTTAAATACAACTTAATATCACCTATATTCATTTTAACACCAATCAATGTTTAGCTAACATTGCGAAATCATCATGTCTTTAACATCACCAAATGTAGGAAATGAATGAAATTGTATTTCATACTTTTAGTAAAGGTTAGAGTGTATGAGATTATAGTCTTGTCATGCATAAAGTGTTTAAAGTGCTTTTTTCACACCATCATTTCGCTGATTTCCATATTATAAGATAAATTGATTAACGAAAGACATGCATCTGCTCAACACCCTAAAAATATATTTATTTTCCAATTTAGTTTTAGAAATACTGGATTGAATTTCATCTCTTTCACTTTTGTTGTTATCTAAATCACAAGCGTGTTGGTTTTTAAACCTTTTCATATTTAGGATTATATTTAAAATACATATATATATGTTTTTCATGATGTTATTTGAAATTTTTATGAAATCTCACGTCTAATAATATCATTTATAATTTATACCGCTACTTCAACAATATAATGTTTAAAAAAATAAGTTTGTAATGTATATGTCTTCATAGTGCTTTGAGTCATCCAGATTTCCTTTTCTTATTAGATTACAGATGGAAAATGTAGAACATAAAAATCAATTTAGGTAGATACGTGGAAGAGATGTTAAATGCCTCTCAATATTGTTTCACCCATTGATCTTTGATATTTCATCAATAGACTGTATATTATAATTTTCACTGAATGTTTCTTTCATTTTCAGTATTGATATAATCATAAATATTGATACCAATATTTTCCATAGTATACCTTCTATCCTAATGTTCAAAGCTTAGAAGGGTACTCTTTCTCCTAAAGTTCAAACACTATTCTAACTTGTATCCCTTATTCTACCAAAAGACGATACCACTGAAATACATATGGTTCTAGTTACCAATAGAATAGCATTCTTTAATAATACTTTCACCTAAGTTAGAATTTTCTCCCCACCCACGTAGCATTAAGAAAAATTACCATACCATCATAAATACAATTTATGCTAAATCTTAAACCCAAAAATTACAAACCATTTTATACTTGAATATTCCTTTTAGTATAAAATAATAAAATTATTTTTATTTCTTTTGTCAAATATCCATTTAATTATTTTTTCACTTTTGTGTTTGCCCTTTCTTTCGTTGTTCACATTTTGTGCTTTTACAACGTCTAGATCGACTTTTTAACGTTTAATTGATAGGAATCTCCCAGTTAAATTAAACTAGATACGATACGTCACTAAAGGATATGCTATTATCCAACCGCACTTTGCTTTTAATGAATAGTTATTAAAAGTATGATTCACGTTGTGTATTTGCCCATATGGATGTTGTCGGCGATTTGGGAGCATTAAACTAGATAGGACTTCAACATGTCATGAAAAAACATTCTCCACGGAATTTGCGAGGAGGTCAAAAGATAGCAAGAATTCGTTTTTTTTTTTCTCCATAAATCTTTCAACCGCGATTTAGCTATGGATAAAACTCTTGGGATAAAAAAAAATATTGAATTCTACAACTATAACATAAATTTCCCAAAAATTTTACGAAATTTTTCAAAAATATTTTCCCCCAACATATTTAGTTTCTCAAAGGACTACAAGCATGAAAAATGTACAAACGCTTATACCAGTTGTGCTTTTAAAGAATTTATTAACCACTCTAGATAACTACCATTTTGATTTTGAGGTACGCGTCACATTGGGCTATTTTGAGACAGGTGACACTCGTCGCTGCAGTTATTGTACGTTTCTCACAAGATATTATGATATTTTTGGTATACTATGATGCAGGCGTAGTTGTTAAAAAGTATATTTAAATTTAATTTTATATGATGTGGTTGTTTACACAAGTGGCAGATGAGATCATGAGTTTGTCAATGTAACTAGGCTCTTCTACTTCCCGACGAGCCAACCTCATCTGCACATTAAGGTGATTCCAGCACTCAGAATTTTATCGTGATTCTCGAGCGTTCAGAGCGTTGGAAAAAGATTGAAAGCATTAGTTACTGTTGTCATCACCAACGTCATATGCGGCTGTGAAGGTGTGGTTCCAGCTCTCACAAACGTCATCATTAATGGCTGGGCTGATGTTAACATGTTACCATTGGCTGATTGCGCTGGAAAAGATTTGAAATTACATTGGTGTTCACCGTGGACTGGTTTCAGGACAAAGTATAATTTGCTGTATTTATTTCTTGTTTGGTTTATTCTAGATTTGTCCAACAAAATTGTGATTCCATTTTATTTTATTTAATACACATTTTTGAATATACAAATAACTTTAATACCTTTAAAATATGTAGTGGTCCAATTATAAAAAATTTTTTTGCCATAGTAAACATCTCACGAAATTGAAAGGTTTAGACCAGTCAATTGGACGAGGTAAGCAAATATTAAAACAGCTGAAAAAAATCTCTGTGGACTTTCATAACCAATCGATTTCCTTGAAGATAAGCAAATATTACAATATATTGTAATCATAATTAAATTAATCATCAATTATATTTAAGCAGTGAAAATTTGATCCAGAGTTGACAATACAGAATTTTGAGAGTTGAGAGTGACCATAGTACCATAAGAAATATTGAATCTTCATACACGCTATTAAGTATATGTAGACAGGCATGCAGTGTATGAGATAATAGCAATCACTAGCAGGCATGTCCTACGGTAGCATAAGGCTCTAGAAAGTTATAAAAAGGGAGAAGTCTTCAGTTTCAGTTTATCCATTTGTTAGGTTTTCAGGATTTGAGCAATATGAATGGAGTTGCACATTTTGGATTTTTCATTCTCTACTGCGGTAATGATATTGGCTTCTGTCCCCACACACCCTCCACTGACCCAAGAACAGTCTACTTCTTACCCAAATAAGGCCATTCTTGGCTCTGATCTGGTAACCATTATCCCGGTTTTGCTGTGTTTTTCATAGTCGTGCCCGGCCTCAGATCTTTGCTCAGATGCCTTCAGGCCTCCAGAGAGTAGACGGTGCTCGATTCATCCGATAGGTAGCCGACACTGGATTGCCGAAGGGGGTATTGATAGCACTGCCTGTTATTGTTTATACGGCGACTCTCAGGGCTACGGCCCGCGTCAACAGATTGTGCGATCTGCTTGGCCGAATTTGCAGAAGGAGAAAATATGAGAGTTATGCCAAAGTGCAATCATGGATTCCACGTGGAATGCATCGATAATTGGCTCGTCTCGCATTCTTCCTGCCCTGTGTGTAGACATTCCCTGAACCTTCGTATGGAGACAAGAAGCCACAGGGCTCTGCAATTGTTCGATTGACCGAATCAAACAACACCATGGATATGGTCACAGAGTCCACGAATTCGTCTCAAGAAAGTGGATTCTCGACACATTGAAACGTTCCCAAGAACCCCAGAAGATGAGGCTGCCGTTATGGCCACTTCCAGGTTACCTAGTCCTCCTGCTTTTTCCGGAATGCTCTGAGTGATGCATATATGTTTAGTTGGACACTTTTCATGCAAGAAGATGTAGGGAAATTTCTCATTGTCTGCTTAATCTGTTTATTTCCTTATTGGAATTTCTCAACCCACAGCAATTTGTGGTACTCTCGATTTGTTGAAAATATTAAAGTCACTTTTCTGAGAATATATATATATATATATATATATATATATTAAAGTCACTTAAGTAGAAACAGTAGCACAACAGGGCAGCAAAAGGTTGAGTGCATATCACGCATTTAATGCAGTTTAATTGAAGTCGTAAGGAGGAATTTAAGTTTTATGGCCACAACCATCTTTGCGTAAGAATTGACGAAAATCGTGGTTCAACCACGCAAATGCTTTATCAAAGAGAAGTCTTATCGGCTTTTTAAAGCTCCTCACCAACCAATTTTTGTTTACGTGTCGTTGTCTTGCTTTGAACTGCACTGAGTGTATTGTTGATGTGAAGCATCCGATGCGATGTGATGTTGCGATATCGCACATCGTGATCGCAAAAGAAGGATGTTAAAGCCCTCTCCGAAATATTTTTAATGGCGTCGATGAAGGAGTTGCGATGCAAATGTGTCCCTACCACCTGTCCGCAGCCCCATCGCAAATGATCATGCCACCACTCATCCGTCCGTCGTCCATTGCCAATGTCACTTCATCGCTTCATTTCTTCACTAATGTTCAAGCTTTCGTCCGTAATCGTGTTCCACCTATCCGTCGATGCACCGATATGGTTCCACCGCTACGTGGACCAATCATAGTGTTTCACGTTCATTTTTAGCATGACGTTACATTCACCTTTTGGTACACGAATTTTGTATAGAGTCCGGTTCAACTTTGATTTGAATTCGATGAGGCCCAACACCACCAACAGAATGCATTCATGTTCATTTTGAGCTCGGCCGACACAGGGTCGATTTGTTACGCGAAAAATAATGCAACTACTTTTTGTTGAATATTTGGAAGTCCTAATAAAGATTATTGTTTTCTAATTAAATATAATGTTACGGGGTAGTGAAAAGGTTTTTGAAAGAATAGAGGAGTCCTCTCCGTTAGCTGACCAACCCACCACGTTGACCGCAGATCAACGATTGTCGCATCACCGTGGTAGCATAACATAGATTTAATGTACCCGTAGAGGAGTGCCTCCATTGGGGACCCGTGAGGAGGGGTTTCTGGCATATTTTTTATTTTATAGTTTGTTCTATGTTTTGTTTTGATGTTGCCAATATAAAAGTGAAAAGCCCATAGGCTCATTAAAAGGGGAGAGATTTTGTAGAGAAAAGCCTGTCAGGCAGAAAACAGCAAGCAATCGTATGTTCGTTTTTTTTTTAAAAAGATAGAGAGACATTTTGTTTTGAGAGCATTGCATCTCAGAAAGGGAAATTTCTTTATCCATATTTTGTAAATCCCTTAGGAAGAGGAAGAACTACATTTTTTAATACGGTTTTATGTTTTTGAAATAGAAAGCATTTTTTATGACATCTCCGTTCATCAACAAGAAAATTTTATATTGAATCTCCGTGTTGTAAGAGGAGACTTTGTTCTCCCCGTGTGTTCAGAATATTAAGAAATTCCAACATGGTATCGTAGCTAACCAGATCTTTGAAGGTGTCAAAGACTCAAGGAATAAGGATTTGTTGCAGAGTTTCAAAAGAGCGTGAAAGCTCAACAAAAGTTTAAAGTCCGGTGTATTTCTAAAAAAATGCAGTCTTGTTTTATTTAAAAAGTGCAGTCCTCGGAGAAAAATGAGTCTTTTAAAGTAGGAAAGACACAGAGCCAAGCAGCTCATTAATTTTAGTTCGCAGTTCAGCTTTATAAGTAATGGTCAACTACACCAAAAGATGAGTATTGGAAATACTATCTTTCCACAATTCTAGCCGAAGAAATATGATTATTAGCCATTACCATGAGAGCCCCGTTTGCCTCTCAGACTTATGGGAGTTTATTGAAGATGGTTTCGATGAACCATTGGATGAGCATGTCTTTAATGCCTTAACATAGGCAGAGAAGGATTTATTGAATAGCAATAAGAAGAAGGAGTTCAAAGCCCTCTCTAATCTCTATCAAGCAAGACATGAAAGTGTGTTTCTAAGGACAAGAGAGGCCAAGAGATCCAAGGATGATGGAACACTTTAAGACAACGTATCAAGGTATGGAGAAATTGAAGACATCTAAACTACAATCGCCGAGGAGAGATTTTGAAACTCTTTGTAAAAGAGTCCTGAGCAACATAGACTCATTCTTCACACATGTGATTGGGATGGTCACCCGTATAAGGTCTCATGGAGATACGCTTGAAGAAAGAAGGATAGTAGAGAAAATGTTGAGGAGCATACCCTCAAGGTTTGATGTTATTGTAATCACCATTGAAGAGACAAAGGATCTCTCAAAGTTCATAGTAGATGAACTTCATGCATCGATGAATCATGAATGAGATTGGGAAGATTAGTAAACCCATCTTTGGAGCATGCATTCAAGACCCGTATACCTTTTGGAAGAGGAAGAGGTCAAGGCAGAGGAAGAGGCAAAAGCCAAAGCAAAGGAGGAAGAAATAACTCTTCACATTCACATGGAAGAGCAAAGAATCGTAATCAAAGCCAAGACCAAAGCAACAACTAGCAAGGTGGACATCAACATGCTCATGGACAAAGGTATGACAAACTAAACTAATGTCATTATTGCAAAAAATATGGGAATTATGCCAATGAGTGTAGGAAAAAAAGAAAATTACATGAATAATAGTTAATTCAAAAGTAGCAAAGAGAAGAAAAGAACCCAAAGAATGTGCCGTTAACATGTAATGTAACAAGATAGACAGTGAGGGATGTATGGCTCTTAGATATAGGCCGTAGTAATCACATGACCCGGAAACATAGCAATGTTTGCAAAATTTGATGAAGATGTTAAATCTGAAGTAACAAATCGAACTCGATACTAAGATTCTTCGTAAAAAGGAAAAGGTAGAGTAAGTATCCTAAAAGAAATGGAGAAAAGAAATTTGTGCCAAATGTATATTATGTTCCTAGCTTGAAATGTAATCTTTTGAGCATTGGGCAAGCCTTGTTAACAAAAGGTTACAATGTATTCTTCAAAAATGATGTGTGCACAATAATGACATATCACAAGAAATTTATCGTTGGTATGCAAATGACCAACAATAGAATGTTTCCCACTCAAGCTCAATACGTACTTGGAGGGAAAGGGAAAGAATGTAGCAATAGTAACTCTCAAGAGGTCTTTCAAAAGGAAGTGAAAGATGAGAATTGGTTATAGCACTTGAGATTTGGACATCTCAATTTTGGAGGTCCGAATTTGTTGCATAGAAAGGGATTGGTAATAGGACTACCATTGATTGAGAAACCGTACAGCCCTTTGTGAAGACTACATCTTAGGAAAACAACATGTAAAAAAAACTTTCCATCAGAAAGAGCATAAGGGCAAAAGAACCCTTAGAAACTATCCATTAAGATTTGTGTGGCCAATGCAAACATCATCGCATCGTGGAGCAATTATATGTTGACCTTCATTGATGTTTTCACAAGAAAATTATGGGTTTATTTCCTTGAAATATAAAATTAAAGTACTTGAAAATTTTTTTCCACTTTAAAGCTCTTGTAGAGAAACAAATTGAGTAAAACATATGAAAGTCCTAATAACCCACAGAGGAGGTGAGTATATCTCAAAATAGTTTCTACATTTTTTTCGCAGAAAACGACATACATAAAAAAGTTTCATTACAAGGTACACACCTCGCAAAACGTGTTGCAAAAAGGAATAATTGAACCATCATGGAAATGGTGAGAAGTATGTCAAGGCAAAACATTTTCCAAATGAGTATTGAGACGAAGCTACAAATTGTGCTATGTATATTTTGAATAGATGCCTAACAAAAGTAGCTATGAATGGAATTCCTAAGAAGTGTGGAATGGCATAAAACAAGGAGTCACCCACATGAGAGTTTTTGCTCAGGGCTTATGCACACATTCCGTACTGTACCGAGAAAGAAGTTGGAAAATAAGGGGAGAAGTGTGCATCTTCCTTGGATACCGTGAAGAATCCAAGGATATATATTGTATAACCCATCCACAAAGAAATTTGTTATAAGCGGAGATGTAATTCATTGAAGAAGAAGAAGGATGGAAGCATTGAGAAAACAATCAATATTAAAATTTGTTTGTCTCAACATGAAGATGAGGAAGATGTGGTCGAAAGGAACACCTCATTGGTAGCACCACCTCCACCAACAAAAGGATAGAAAGGGACACCACAAGTAGGAGTAAGAACACCCTCGAGAAGAAATGAGAGTGCTTCTCTCAAGCACACCACATGGAGTATATCTCGAGTGCTTCTTCCAAATATCCACACACCAAATGAAAGAGTAAATCCGCATTTAGAAATCTAAATGAAATCTATGAGCAAGAAGTAGCAAATGAAGGTATGAATTTCTTATTTGCATCGTATTGTCATGTTGATTATCCTTTTCATTTTGAGGAAGCTATAAAAGATAAGAATGATAGAAGCTATGGATGAAGAAATAGAAGCTACAGAGAGAAACAATACATGGGAATTGGTTGATCTCTCATAAGGTAAAGAAGTGATTGAGTAAAATGGGTCTACAAGACCAAACGAAATGTCAAGGTAAGATTGAAAGGCACAAGGCCAGACTATATGTCAAAGGATATAAGAAGAACAAGGAAGAGATTATGAAGAAAATTTTATGTGCCGGTTTCAAGAATGGAAATAGTGAGCAAGAGTTGTCCAAAGCAACACAAAAAAAATGGAAAGTTTACCAAATGGATGTAAAATCAGCATTCCTAGATGGAGTTTTAATGGAAGAGGTTTATGTTGAACAACCTCTAGGCTATGAGAAAAATGGCCAAGAGCACAAAGTTTTCTGTGAGATTGAAGAAAGCTTTATGGGCTTAAACAAGCACCAAGAACATGGTACAAAGAGGACAGATTCCCATTCATCGAGGTGGAAAATGTGAAGGAGAACCCACATTATACATCAAGGAGAAAGATGGTAAGATGTCGATAGTTGTTTTATATGTTGATGATGTGATATTCACAGTAATATTTATTACCTCATTGAGAATTTTAAAACAATCATGAAAGATGAATTTGAAATGATTGATATGGGATTTGTTGAGATACTTTAGGAATAGAAGTAGAGAAAAAAATGAAAATAAGATTTTTATTTCTCAAGAAAAGTCTATTAATGAAGTTTTGGAAATATTTCATATGCAAGGATTGCAAGGCACCAATTAACCCCACAATAATTGGATTGAAATTGAGCAAAGATGACAAGACCAAAGATTTTGATCCTAGTTTGTACAAGAGCATAGTTGGTAGCCTCATGTATTTGACCGCAACTAGGCTCTGATATTATGCATGATGTTAGTTTGATTTCCGTATTTATGGAAAATGACAAAGGAGGAATATTGGAAAGCAAGAAAAGAATTCCGAGGTATCCTGAAGGGAACAAAATGTATGGAATTTTTTATATACCACTTCAAAATTCCCCAATTGATTGATATAATTTGTTGTGTTGATTGGGATGGAAGTGTAGATGAATGAAAAGTACTTCCGGCTATGTTTTTCATATGCGTTTAAGAGCCATTTCATGGCTTCTAAGAAAAACCAATTGTAGCATTGTCTACAACAAAGGAGAGTATGTGGTAAATTCAAGGTCAAAGAATCCTTGTCAAGCAATTCTGATGAGAAGAATGTTGAGGAGTTTATGTCAAGAACAGTAAAAGGGACAAGATTTATTGTGACAATAGCTCACCTATTGCATTGTCAAAGAATTTTGTGTTTCAAAAAAGAACGAAACAAATAGATGCCAAGTTTCACTAAGACCGCAGAATTGTGAACAATGGAGAAATCGTTTTACAACATTGTAGAAAAGAGGAGAAGTTTGCAAACATTCCCACAAAGCCATTGGGGCAAAAAGAGTTTTGAATATTTGAGAAAACAAGTCATATGAATGATAACCCAAAGAACTAATTTTAGGGGAGTGTTAAAAATATTAAAGTCACCTACAAACCCCGTGTAGAAATCGAGTACAACAAAGGGCAGAAGGTTGAGTGCACACCTCCGTGAATTTAATAGAGTTTAATTGGAGATGTAAGGAGGAATTTAATTTTTATGGTTGCAACTGCCTTTTATAAGAATTTAAGAACGTGATTCAACCATGCAATAGAAATTTTATTAAAGAGAAGTCTTACTCCAAGCTTTTTAAAGCCTCACTAACCAATTTTTGTTTACGTGCCGTTGTCTTGTTTTTTAACCATGCGCGAAGTGTCTTGTTGATGAAGTATCCTCGATGCGATGGACAGTTGCGATATCGCATATCGCACATTGCAAAGGAATGATGTTAAAGCCCCCTCTCCGAAATATGTTAACCGCATTGAATGAGTTGCGATGCAATGTGGTCCCTACCACCATCGCAATCGCTCATCGCAAATGATCATGCCACCACCACTGTCCGTCGATCCATTGTCGATGTCGCTCATTTCTTCATCGCTTTGCCAATGTTCGAAGTCGTTCTCGCAACCTTATTCCGCCGATGCGCCAATGTGGTCCCACCGCTAAATGGACCAATCATAGCGTTCTCACGTTCATTTTTAGCAAGACGTCACATTCACCTTTTGGTATGCGAATTTTGTATAGAATTCGGTTTAGTTTTTATTTGAATTCCGATGGGGTTCAACAATGCCCAATAGAAATGCTTCGTTCATTTGGAGCTCACCGATGTAGGGTCGATTTGTTACGCGAAAAATAATGCAATCCATTTTGTTGAAGATTTGAAGACGGGGTAAAATATTATTAATTTTTGATGAAACATAGTGTTATTGGGTAGTGAAAAGGTTTTGAAAGAATAGGGGAGTGCCTCCGCAATGACCAAGCCACATAAGTTGACCAAAGATCAACGATTGTCGATCATCAGCAGTAGCACAACGCAGATTTGATGTACCCACAGAGGAGACAAGCCCCATAGGAACGCGCAGGGTTTTGTATATGTTTTATTTTATAGTTTTTCTATGTTTTGTTTTGATGTCGCACCATATAAAAAGTGAAAACCCGTGGCTCATTTTAATAGAGAGATTGTTGTGTAGTAAAAAAGCCGCAGGGTAGAGAAAAACAAAGAAAGCACCGTATGTGCATTTTATTTTTAAAGACAAAGAGAGACATTTTTTTTTTGAGTAATCGCATCCTCAGAAAGGGCCTTATCCATATTTTTTAAATATTTTTTAAATTCCTCAGAAGAGGAAGAACTACATTTTGTAATATGGTTTTATGTTTTTGAAATAGAAAGCATTTTTTATGCCAACTTTGTCTATCAACAAGAAAACATTATATCAACTTTCCGTGTTGTATGAGGAGACTCTTTGTTCTCCCCGTGTGTTCAAAATATTCAGAAATTCCAACATGATTCACTTATCATATATCTAGATGTACACATTTGTGTATTTGTAAGATGGATACCTATTTTTTTTCTTACCTTTCTTTGACTTTTTATGTCTCCTCCAAGGAAACTTGTGTGTTATGTCGAGTCAAGCAAAGGACTCTTCACATGCGCTTTTATGGTTTTAATGGAAATTCTTTCGGTTTCACTTTAACATTTTCCATTTTGATCTCCTGGTGCCGCGCTTTCCGAAAGATAGCAATAGATAGGAATTAACAATCATTAACAATGGACCGGAGCCATCATTGCATTCTCTAAAAGGTCTAAAAACACTCGCTGGAATTTCAAATTTCTCAAATTTACTGTGTGATATTGCATTTTACAAAATAATAATATAGTTATTTTTTTAGATTTGTGGTAATTCCTTTTTGTGGCTTTTTATTTGTTATACAATTTTGGAAAGGTGGGTTAGGTTTGTTTTTTTACATAATTTGTGTAAAATTAGTAGATATTTATTGGAATTAGAAGTTTGATAAGTCGCGAACACTACAATTATAGTGAGTCATGTGTTTTTCAAGGTATCATATTTTATTTAACCAAAAATTAATGAGATTGCTTTATATTTGTCTCTTTTTTTTCTTTTTCAAATTTGCGACGACGCTCTCTTTTTTTTTTTTAAATTAATTGAAATCCCAACCATTTCAAACAATGGTCGGAAATTTTTTTTTTTATCCCTGCTACGACATCCGCTCTCTTCTTTTTGGAATTAATTGAAATCCCAACCATTTCAAATAGGGCTGGAAAATATTTTGTTGGTCCCCGCTACGTATCCGCTCTCATAGAAGCCCGGCCGAGGACCGAGCTAATCCATGCCTCCGTAGGTTTCACCATCCACCCGCGGGACAAAATTCCTTTCGCAGTCTTACCCCCGAAATAGCCGAGATCCTTGGACCGAGAACGTGCTATTGACACTCATGTTCAGATTCACTTCTCCCGCGTAGCTCGATTTCTAGACTTTCTCCTTCTAGTCTACCCGCGCCTTCCTTCCCGCAGACATGACTCTCACAAAGATCTCTAGTTCGAGTGGGAATGAGAGGGAATGTATGGTTGCAATCAAAGTGCGCCGAGAAGAACTTTTCATATAATTGGAAGAAAAGTATAACCCAACAAAGTACTTCCGTTTTGTTCCTTGAATTTCTATTTGATTCACTTTATAGTTTTACAAAGAAAAGAAATTTGTTTCGTTGTCAAGGTCACCATTGTCCCGGATGCCCACAATTTTAAAAACTAACAATTTGCGGTGTATGAAAATGTTGAAATAGAGATTTTTTCACTATTTGATGCTGATTTTTTTTAACGCTCGGAGATTGGAAAACTCCTATGGGATGTGGTTGTAAAATCGCTATTTGATGCCTATTCGTTGGATATTCCGAACAATTTCAGAATACACAGAGGAAATAAAATTTCCGAACTTAACACAAGAGATTTAATTAAAAATGCAAACAAAGAGAGATGGGATAAAAACTTCTATTTGAGAAAAAATCATGTTATAAGATTAAAATTCTTCAAAACTCAGCGCCATAGAAAAAAAGGACTTTTGACCGCTACACATGCGCAAGGCGATTCAAATCTTCATCAGCTTTTTCATTGCTAACAATACGCTTTCAACTTTGTGTCTTTTCTGCCTTCAGGCTTTTTCACAATATACTATTGTAATCGCTCTCCGTTTCTTTTAATACACAACCACACTCCTTTCTTTTTTTAATGCGTATGACATATTACATTATATATAAATATATATTATAAATATTTCATATATATATATATATATATATATATATATATATATGACCAAACTTTAAAACAAAACATAAAATATATATTATGTATTCCATATATATATATATATATATGACACTACTACACCAAGGGAATTTTAAGACATTTGTTTAAGACAAAAGAAATCTTTTGTCTTAAAAAGTTACTTTTTATTTTAAGCCTTTTATATTAAAATTTAATATCAATTGAATTGTCTTAAATATAAAATTTAAGACAAAAGTAGTATGAGACAAAAGTAGTTTGATACAAAAATTTATATTTAAGACAAAAAGCATTTGAGACGAAAATATTTTTAGACAAAAAAAAGTTTAAGACAAAAATATTTTAAGGCAAAACTTTATATTTTAGACAAAAACAGCTTGAGACAAAAATGGTTTAAGACAAAACTTTATATTTAAGACAAAAGGAGTTTGAAACTAAAATATTTAACACAAAACTTTATATTTAAGACAAAAGCACTTTGAGACAAAAAATACTTTAATACAAAACTTTATATTTAAGACAATGACAATTAAGACAAAACCATTAGTATTGTGGAAGTTTGCATTGAAATTCTATGAGTAGATAGTGGATAATTATATTTTTTATTTTTGAATATATATATATATATATATATATATATATATATATCACATGAAATGTAATCATGTCAATTTTATTTCTTTTATATTAGATTTTTCCTTTTCCATTAAACCACATTCTAAAAATTAATAAATAAATAGATTTTTAAAAAATATTATTTTTTGCTGGCCACCAAAGGGATTTTAATTTTGAATCTCATGTTTTTACATAATAATTCATAACAAGGTGATTTTTCAAAATGAGTTAAATTCCATGAACTAAAATTGTTTATTTTTTTAAATATGTTAACATTTTTAAATTACTTCAACTAAAACTTTGATATAAATTTGAAATAAATTAAATACAATATAACGATAAAAGTTAAATATTAAATATTTTCTCAATTGTTTTCATATATTCATATTTCAAACCTTCATTTTTTCTTTTTCTTTTCAAAAATGAAAAATCAAAATCTTGATTCTTGCATATGTCTTATAAAGTCACATCTTGCCACCATTGAGCAACATATCAAAGAGATAAATAACAATAATTTAATTATTTTTTAGATAAAAATTTTAGTATTTAATTTTTTTTATTGTAAAAAAAATTTTCTACTATAATACATACATACATACATACATATATATATATATATATATATATATATATATATATATACAAAATGAAATTTAATATTTTTATATTAATTTATTATTATTAGCTATTAAGATGGTAAAGATTTTCTCTCATAACTAGAAAACCATGAATGCATTATTAAGAAATGTGAAGTAATATTAGGAATTGATGTAATTTCAAACTAGGGAAGAACAATTATATGATTTATCTTCTCACTTAATAGAGAGATATTTAAAGAAATTTGGAAGGAGGTTGGAAGAGTACGTCTAGCATAAACTTTAATTTAACCTAAAAATCCATTTTCATGCCCCTATAGTCACCCATATCGGAGGCTGACTTAGTGCACCGAGATGGCCCATGAATTGTAGGTTTGTGGTGCATTTGACTCACTTCATCTCATCGATTTTCTCAACTGAAACTATGTGATTATATACTACACCTCACTTTTTTATTTCTTACTGGGCCATTGAAATTCATAAGTTTAACGCTTATTAAAGTATGTAGATAATAATTACATAAAATTATGCTTTAACATGACCAATATGCAAATGATATGAATGAAAGTAATCTTATAGAATCAACAATATAACTAGCCTAACAATTGTCAAATATTTAAATGTGTTACAATCAAGTGAACCTAGTCTGATATAACAATTTAAATTATAAGAGCACACAATCTGTTAGCAAATTTCATCACCAAATTTCATATTTCATTTACAATCATCGATCACAACTTTGCCATAGATCAAAATTGTTTCACTTGAGCAGAAATATACACTTTAGTGCATGCAATGTATGAAGAGTTAAATTAACCTACAGCAAGTTAAGTCTTCCAATGAAGTCTAATATTAGAAGTCAAGTGAGTCAAAAGTTAAAAGGTAATGCCTTGTCAAGAAAGGTTATGAAGGAAAATAAATTTTTTATTTATGTTAAAGTGAAGTTCGAAAAGTTTAGTTAAAGTGTCAAGCTATGTTTGCATGAAGAAAAGAAAGTTAGAGTTTACATGATTCCATATTTAGAAAGCTTAGTGCTTATATACTCATGGTTGTGTCATTTTAATGTGAAGAAGAGAGAATACAACAACCTATGGATGTATGAGAGAATAACTAATGAATAGAACTTATTTATTCAAGAAGAAGTTTGTGTACTTATTTGTCTTGTATTTTCCCCGTTTATCTTTTCATCTAAAAATAACAACTGTATTAGAGCAAGGTTTATCAAGGTTTCAAAGAACAAGACAAGCAAGGCTACTCAGACACTGACTAAGAGCATTAACTATCAGGAGTAGTCCGCAAATCAAAGTTTGCATCCATTGGTCCATAAGTAGAAGCTAGATCTCGTTGAGAATTTGTAAACCCAACTACTAGAACATTAGGGTGAGTAGACTATAGATCCACCACCATATCAAGAGGAAATAACCACCACCACCGTCCAAATAAGGAGTCTTCACCGTAAGTCAGAGTCACATGAGCTTCCATAAGAATATGCATAGAAGAGCTTTGCAAACTTGCTAGTAGTTGTTGTGAGCCACTATTGCAACTGAAGATTAAAATGTTTATTTTTAAATATATTCAAGTCACAGGACGTTAATTTCTAGAAGGCTAACACAATAAGGAAAGAAGGTAGAAGACAAAAAGAAAGATCTTACAACCATGGGTTACAAAGTAT
The DNA here is from genome assembly GCA_034641835.2 of Pinus albicaulis. NCBI lineage: Eukaryota > Viridiplantae > Streptophyta > Pinopsida > Pinales > Pinaceae > Pinus > Pinus albicaulis. The sequence continues at coordinate 1,094,371,202 of CM076578.1, forward strand.
GAATGAATCAAACAAAGAAAATAAACTTTGGAGTATGTCTCAAAGTATTTTGAAGATATCATATAGGTTCTCTCCTATAGTTGAGGTATCTAAAAGACAATTAGACGAAGTAGAAAAATTCGAGGATGAATCGATCAGATAATCCTATAACACTTCCAAAATTTACTAGTAAAAATTTTAACTTTTAGAATCACAAACGAAAACTCTTTCGATGTAAAGAGTTGATTGAGTATCAACAATAAGCTATATGATGAAGTATGCGATACATTAGTATTGGATCTTATAAAGCATGCATTGATGAGAAGTCTCAGCAAGGTAGAAAGCTACATCTTCCTGCAGCTACGGAAGACCCTGGAAGTAGAATTTGTATAAAGGAAAGTGACATAAAGAAACACATTAGCTGCTACAATTTTTTGAAGAATCAATAGAAATTAACTCATACTTCTAATATTAAATGAGAAAGACTCCAACACCTTAGTCATGGGACACGTATTCCAAGATGAATGTTGGGCGAAAAAAATCCTAGTGTGGGTGTTCATTTGGCCATTAATGCACAGGAAATTGGCAAAGGAAATGGAAAAGGTTTTTGAAAAGCATGAGGCATTTATTGGCATTTTATTTAAGTGAAAATAATGGAAAATAGGAGAAAAATAAAAGGTGAAAGGTCACATGTTACATGTGAGGAAGAAAATGAAGGAAAATAATGGAAAATGAGGAAATTAGAGGCCTCGTTGATAAAAAGGCTTATGAGGATCAGTTGGTAGCTTTTTCCCAAAAAATATTTTCAGTTCATTTTCGGATCTCTCATATTCTTGGACACTTTGATTTTTCTAGAGCACTCTTGGAGGAGTGTGGCATACGTAGGATTTGGATCAAGAAGGAAAAATAAAACAGAAAATGCAAGAGGACAATGAGATAAATAGATATAACGGGTTTTTTTGGAGGTACTTTGTTTCATGTATGGTTTTCTTACTAGTTTTGCATGCATGACATATTTTATGTGTTTATTTGTTATGATTTTTCATTGGCATGGGGGATTGCATGGATTCAAAGTGGTTTTGCCTAGCCTTGCTATTTCCGGATAGCCATGGTGTTGTGGGTTTTACTTTTTCTTTTCAGTTGGTTTTCTGCCTTTGGTTGTGGGTTGAGTTATTGAAGTTCCTGCTTCCTGTTGGAAAAATGCTCCGGAAGCACTTGGTGGGTTGAGTTACTAGTCCAGAAGCCCCGGTTGGAAAATGATCTAGAAGCCCGACAACAATTATGGGTTGAGCACATGGGGTCCTGAAACTCCCGGCTGGAACAAACGGTTGAGCCATGGACAACTTGGGTAGAGACCAGCCATGGTGATAGTTAGTGATGTTGGACCGTGAGGGAGAAAACCGCCGATCGAGGGTTGAGGTGGTTTTGCCCCGAAAGCCCCGGTTTTGTTTTGATTGATTTGCCCTATAAGATCCCACATTCATGCTTGGAATATGGCATGGGGGTGACTAGTCGAAAGAAATATTTAATTCAATCTCTAGCTCTGTGGTTGGGTGGTTCATGGAAGTCCCATACCTGGTCATCTCATGCAATAATAAATAAGAGCTCTTTCTCCTGGTATTTTATGGTTAAATATACTTGTTTATATGTGGCTTATATCGTTGTTATATCCTTGATATTTCTATTGAGTTTTATGTCGTTGATAATATGTCAAGGATAATGTATGGCTCTCATCATTTTTGGTTAATAATTGAATGTATAATTACTATATGGCTTAAAAGATGGTAATGCAGTTATTGTGCAAGATGAGGCATCAATGTTTCTTAGTGATTCTCAAATAATTTTGCGACCTTGTGCTCGTGTCTATTGTTTTAACTCAGAGAATGCATATTTTGTATGTTTGATGAAATAGCCGTCATGGCTAGTAGGGGTCCACTTGTCCTTGTTCAATTATTTACATTTATATCATTTTTTTTTATGTTACTTTTAATTTTTTGTAAGTTTCATGAGTTCTCTAGACAATGGCCTAAGTCTTTGGCCCCGAAAAGCGGCTCGTAATTCAAAGTCATTGGCATAGAACTACCTAGAAATGTCCCTAGTCATAGGCATTCCTTGGTTGTGGGACCGAATATATGTTCTGGGTCACATGCATGCCAATTTCAAGGAGATATTAATGCTTTGATGCAGCCTTCTATTTTTCAAGTGTTATTCACTAGGATGGGTTGATGGCTCTTGTGGGTTTTGTTGAAGTGCAGAAGGTTAGGTTGGTTGTGTTATGTCGTGCCCACTTAACTAACATATAGGGAGTTGAATCATATCATAGTAACATTTATTCACATGTTTGCTCCGGTTATCGGTAACTTGGGTAGATGTGGGAGAGGGTGCTATAGATAGTACTTCAGCATGGTTATATTCTCTCGGGTGATGTCTCAAGCCTGGCCCACTTGGATGAATGTGTTTTCGTATCTACATTTTGGTTGCATATATAGGTCTTTTGTAATTTTTTTCGATGTGCTTGTTTTTTATGCATGGTATTGATCCGATCGTAGTGGTGTCACGCGTGAAAGTTGATGGTAAGCGTTCGTCGAATGTGTATTTTTTTGTGTTTATGTCACGTCGTGCATCGATTATGTGTATCAATGTTTGTATGTTGTTATGTATATTTCTGCGACTAGATGATGGTCATTGTGCATGAAGTCATGGTATGTGGTCATGTATATTTATGCAATGATAAATGGATAATGGTTGAAAAGATGTTTATATGTTTATATGATTATGTTTATGTGTGTGTGTGTGTGTGTGTGTGTGTGTGTGTGTGTGTGTGTGTGTGTATTGTGCTAATATGGTTGGTCTTGCGTATGACATATCCTTCGAGCTATACCAAGGTACACTAGTTTTCTTATGATTTGCTTAACTCGCTTCTTAATATACCTTGGCAGGAAGAAGAGATCAAAGATGACTAACAAGATGGTAGACTACAAATATTTCGCTTATGAATCGATGAGTAGCGTGGTGTCGGAACACTTCGCATCTCAAAACATATCGAGGGAGTTTTCTGAAGGAGGAAATAAGGATTTGGTAAAAAAAGAAGATAATGACAAAATCATGTAGGCATAGGGAGAAATAAATCAGAAGCCAATGTAATAATTTTGAGAGTTTGCTCTAATTTTGTATTGTGACCACTTCGAATCAAATATGGATAGGAATATATGACTAATGGGGCAAAGCAGATCCATAGTGGGTACAAGTCAGATAAATATGACACGATCGTGATTTCAGGTTCCTAGATACCCCGTAAAGGAGGGGTGATGGACAAAGGTACTATTCTTATTCCGGTTCGAAAGGTATCATGGTCATCATCGTTATAATCCTTAAATGAGGAGTGACATGGGCATATTTTTCCCGATGACGTAAAGAAGGAAAATCCACCTAAATTTGATAGAAATGAATAAATCACATGATGCAAAAGCATGGTTGATTAGAATGAATAAATTATTCGTATTGCACAATTACTTAGAGAACATGAAGGCCAGGATATCTGCTATCTTACTCTAAAGGTAAAGCGTATATTTGGTGTGAATACAAAGAAAATTAGAGATATTTATGATTATTTGACTTGGAGTGAATTCTAGAGACTATTCAAGAAGTAGTATCTATCAAAGATGTGTACTATGATGACAAGGAAAATAGTTTTGCGAGCTAAATATGGAATTCCATATTCATGAGGAGGAATTGAACATTTATGGAGTTATGCGATATGTGCCTTACCTTAAGGAGGAGCGCTGCCAAGATTCAACGATTCATCAATGGGTTGTCGATAACATTCAATGACAAGATTGAGTTTGATGAGCCTAGATCATTGGAGGAGGCCATCCCAAGCTAAAGTATTTTTATGAGCAATCAAAGCATAGATCCGAGACTAACCAGACCGGAAAGGTAATGCAATGAATAAAGTGAAATGGATAAGAAGTAGCAAGGCTCGAGACACAAGTAAAAAGATAATGCAATGCCGTACAAGAATTTCAATGCATCTAACAAAGGGTAGGGATTTTAGTTTGAGGAGCAAAACAAGGGTCTAGGTTGGAAGCCTACAATGTTGGACTTGTGGAAAATATCATCACATGAAAGATTGTACACATCATCAAGGTGGTAGACCATAGATTTAAAGTTCTCAAGGCTACAGATAGTGGGGATGTTGGACAAAGTGTTCTCGATCTATGCAGCATTGGATACCTATGTGCAGATCACAATGCGTCTATTATTAAGATGGATGGTAAGCTTTGTGGATCAAGTTGTTTCTATTTTGATTGGCCTAGGATCTAATTATAGTTATGTTAATCCTAACTCGGTGGATAAGTGTGGTTTGAGTAAATGTTTACGCAGTCTTGGTTAGCATGGATACAAGTACAAAGAAGTGAGTTCATCATTGGCTAAGAGTTTATGCATTTGAGTTGAATGGTATGTCTACATCAAGAAATTTGAATCTTTATTTTCATTGAGTTCATATAACATGCTTATGCGCTTTAATCGTCGTATCTACATAGGACCAAAGCAGATCACAGACAAAGCTATTGAGTACTTGGATGACAATGGATAGCAAAGAGTCTTGCAAGGTAAGAAGAAGGTAAAACATCAGCTAGAATGGTGACAACAATGCAAATGTATAGCTCATGTGAACATGTGTGTTATTTTCAAAGACATATTTCTACCGACAAAGATAAGGACTCGTAGTTGGTAGAGCTAAAGTTGCAGCGGAAGAACCGTTGGACAAGAGATACATTAGGACAAGTGTATCACCATGTAAAGGACTAGTATTGTTTGTGAAGAATACTTGTACTCCCTTAGGTTGTGCATTCAATATGCAATTGAACAAGGTGACCATTAAGAATAAGTATTCGTTATCAAGGATTCGTGATTTTTTTGATCAAGACTGAAGGGAACAACAATGTTCTCAAGATTAATCTAATATTAGGATATCATCTCGAGAGATTAGACTATTGACTAGTAACATTTCTCCTAAGGGTTGTGAACTAGGGTTCATATATCAATTTGTATTCTATGGTTTCAAACCCTTCTGTCTCCTTCAAGGGGGTTTCTTGAGGTCTTCAAGAATACTTCATTTTTCCAACCAGATGGATTGTTTCTTTCACACATGTATGGAAACGTACTTTACAAATCATATTGTATTAGATTCATAATATGATATTATGGGTATTGACTACACCTTATTTGGAGACATCATTTTTATTGTAGTTGGTACCTTTCTAGCTGGATGTGGTTCATGATGTGAATATCACTCAATTCTCTTGTAAAGATTCATACTAATCCTAACAAGCCTATGGATGCTTGTTTACAAAGGGAGACCCATCTCTACTTAGATCATTGGATTCTTTGTTTGTTCATGCTAATTTTTTTCTCATCTTTCTTCTGCTGGGTTGAGACTATTTTATTCATTTATTTTACATGGCCTAGTGAAAGAAGAAGAATGGAGATTATCTCCACATCTTTTCCATTTCGCTAAGTTACAAATAAAACTGAGTCTCATTCTATATAACAGACTAATAGCCCACGACACACCTTTAGTGATTTATGCATAGCTCTCACCTATCACTATAGATCAATGAAATGAAAATCTAATGTATATAGCTCTAAAAGAGTTTTATTTTTATGCCCAAGACACCTATATAATGGAGTAGTTGTGAAGGGAAACGATATCCATCAGGCATTTCCATTTTTTCAAGAACATACAAGAAAAATATTGGTGTTGGAGGAAGAGATAAAATATCTTTGCCAAAAACACAATATCATAACTCTCCTAGTGCCATTTCGTTAACTCATTAGAATGTAGGTAATGCATAAGGATTCATCAAAAGATTTGCTGATTTTATCTCTTTCCAATAACAAAATAGGTTCATCCTAATATTAATATATAAAATATGGTTCATTAATATGCATGGTTTTATTTTTATTTTTTATGATCCTATTTCCTCTAAAGGATATCTATATTTTTTGAATTTTTTTGGTATAGGATAAGGCAGGATACCTTTAAATATGAGGTAATTTTGGGTCAAATTAGAAGTGGAACAAAAGTTTTGGTTTGAATTTCCATTGTAGTAGTAGGCTGGCATGCAATTTCTATCGAAAGGTTTGCTGTGGCCCAACATGGAATAATATTTGGATGAAAAGCTTCATTATGGGTGGTATGTTTTTTAAATCTTAAACTCATTGGGATTTTGTCCGTTCATGGTATTTGTTGTTATCAACTTAGAATCCTCGAATCACCCCCCGAAAGGTCGTGACAATGTAACTTTTGGAGGCATTGATGGAAAACCGCTTCCCACCCAAAGAATTTCATTAGAATAAAACTTTTAGAAGCTTTTGTTAAATGACCGCCTCCAAATGTTCAATCCCCCGTCTCCAAAAATCGTGTGAAGACATATTTTAGAAATCGGGAAGATCGGTAATTAAGAAGCCTCGAACCGATGGTCCTCGAACGTGCAAGAGAAGGGTAATAGATTGGGTGTGGATGTTATGCAGGTGAGCAAGCTGACCCTAGCTAAGGAAACCCACCCATCACAAAGAAAGTGTGGTTATATCCTAACTTAGAATCCCTATCCGTGGCCTTGATCTCCTTTTGGATTCATCACCTTCTGCATTCTTTTTTGAAGTCTCCATCTTCTACAAAGAACTCCAAATCCCGACTCCCACACTCAACAGGGTTCCGTTTTCCGCACCCTCATAAAGCTCCGGGTCGGCCCACAGGACAAAGATGTCGCGGAACCGTCGTTTATATCCGAAATGCCCAACCGCCTTTAGATCCCCCGCACGGTTCGAGGGCCCGACTGTGCGACAGCTCCGCTTAAAATCAAAAGTTGGAGTTTGGGTTTTATCTATGCGTATCGAGGTGAGGTCTTCCCAAAGGCTCGAGGGTTTGACAAAACTTGGGACGTGGAATTGGTACACAAATTTTCGGTGAAGGTTGCGACGTCTCGCCTTCTAAAGGGAAAATATGGGCTTGCGGCTTCCAAGCACAAGGACGATCAAGGGACTTTGAAAATTGAAGGGCCAGGGTTTTGAACCTAGGAATCTAGTATGTATTAGTTTGATTAAGTGTTGTGTCGTTGATTGCAATGTTTTTGTTTAGTCAATTCAGCTTTTGCTTCAACATATGTTTGCTGTGCGGTGACACTGTGGTCGTGTTTAACCGCTTCAACATATGTTGTTGGTGCAGGATAATGGGGGTCAGTTTTTGTCCACTTTCTATTGCTTGTCCGGCATCTCCAAACCTAAGTTGGGCAGACAATGGGTTAGGGTTTTGCCATATTCTATTGCTTGTCTAAGCATCTCCAAAAAGCCTTGAATATTTCTTGGTAGTATTTATATTCTCTGCCATCTTCATTTCTTTTCTAGCATCTCCAAAATCCTTGGGATCCATTCAAATTACTAAATTTTCAGGTTTAACCACCATGAGTCATAGTAATGTGAAGATATCAGGCTAGGTTTCACTACCGCCTTCCGGATTCCTCAATAAGCTCATATCCTTGTCCAATCCCACTCATTATTCCCCAACTCCCTAAATGCACTTAAATCCCCTAACCCCCTAAGCCCCAATCTCTAACCCCTTAACCACTAACTCATGATTCCCCTAACCCCTAAACCCCAAACCTCTAACCCCCAAGCCCCTTTTTCCTCTAACCCCCAAGCCCCCAATCCCTAATCCCTTAACCACTAACTCATTATTCCCTAACCCTTATAAAAATCTCAAAACTCGTTGGGATTAGCCATTCCAAACGAAAAGTCGGTCTAGTTTGGACCTACGTATCGAGTTAATTCCCCCTTGTTGGCAAGGTGGAATTTTTTTCCCCGTCAACAACCCTATATAGTGCTTAATCTCTAACATATAACCTATATTATTTTTAATTCATATGAACTTTAATCCTAAGCCCTAATTCCTCTAAAACTTATAAGACCTAATCATTATTACCCTTTGCCACACTTGATACCTAAATATTACAACCCTTATCCTCTAAAAATAATTTACCTTGCCTAACATTTAATACATATAATCATTGACACCTGACCACTATACTCCAACACATATAAACCATACCCATAATACTATAACCATTATATCTATTTACATTTTACCATCATAAACCCTAAATTTTATAACCTTTAATCCCTATCTCTTTAAACCCTAAACCCATACTATAACATTATAAACCATATTTCAAATAATCCCTAATATTTAGAAATCCTAGTCCTTATAATCCTTGCATTAAAACCCCTAGCCTTATAATCCATATTTCCACCTGTTGCTTAGCCTTTCACAGCCCCTTTATCCTTATAATCCTGTACTATAACACCAAAACCTTATCCTTGTAACTACAACCATCACTTAGTGACCGTAAGCACCTTATCTTGCCATTGCAATGTACAAACTTGATCACCACTTTCATAGGAATTATCTCGTTGATCAACGAAGTCATTTATGTCAACCCAAGAAGACTACAGTGGGCTAAAATCAATATTGCATGGAAATTTTGACCTACCAAATTAATATATTCTGGTCAATAATACCCTTATGGTTTCTACTTGTTGATATTTTTCCGTTGATATATGGCACGCCATGCGCTCTTCATGGTTTGAGAGATATTCACAAGTTTGAAGTTTGTACCCCTACCTGCTGGGCTAAAACCCATGGGGTTGGGGCATGGGTCATTGAAAATTCATAATTAAATTTTTGCCCTAAAATCCCTCCCATGTTCACTTCTTTAAGTCTCTCTCAACTTAAGAATTTATATAAATTGCAAGATCTTCATTTCTCCTTGGGGCAAGGGATTCAGCCCATCTCGAAATGTATTTCATCATGGAATTTTCTACTCTAAATTTTTTTTTCACGAAGGTTTAGAAGCTGAATTTTTTATCCGGTGTGAAGCCGAAACATCGAGTAAGCTACCGTAAAAAAAAATTTCAGACTGGTAAATATTTTTGGAGATATGATCCTGGGAAGTTAGGTTTTTGTGCTCTTTGAAGTTAATCTCAAAAGAAGTGACCTTGGTAAAATCGTCATAACTCTCTCTTCCCATCGGATTGGAATTCGTAAAAGTGATAGATAGAATAGACTATGCAGTTTTCTCTATAAATTTTAGATCCGAATGAAGAAATAGTGACACGGCATGCCATACAAGTTTTCTATGTCAATGGGGCCTACACTAGGGCATTGTGAGAGTGACAAATCTCAAGAATCCAAATTGGGTCAGACCTATGGCATTGGAAAGATGACCTAGAGGATCACTACAGACCAAAAATAAGGATATTTAGGATCCGAAATAACAAATATACACCGTATCCAGACGAGCTCACAAGGCAAGAAAATCTAGACCTATGTGTTGTCAAGGGTTGCAAAAGGACCGTACTTATGGTTAAAGAAATAGCAAGGTTAAAAGTAAAAGCAGAATTTAGGATGACAAGAGCAGCAACCAAGGTGCATAACAAAGAGTGTTAGAAGTTAATCATAAGGAAGTTTTCAAGTAGTACACACAATCATTGTAAAGGTATGATTGTACTAAGTCAATAACACAAACATTGTAAAAATCGTACTAGTGTCTATCTACCAAGGGTTGAAGAGGCAATGTTGGGAGGTCTAGGATCATCATTAGTGGTTGTGTCAAAGTTGGGGTTATGATCTAGTATATTCTTCTTCTACATCATTCTATATCATTGTAAAGTGAACCATTTTCCGGTACTTGGCCCATTCTTCTTTATTCTTCTATAGGGTGGTAGGTGGTGCTAGGGTGAGGCTAGAACTAATAGTGTTGGGGCATCCATTTAGTTGACCATCAAGAATCTTGGGTGTTGGAGTGTCCATCCGTTGGGAGCCAGAGAAGAATGCTTTTTCATATTTTAGGAAGTTGGAGCTTTATTTTCAATTGGAGTTGAACATTAAAGAATTATTAGAAAAGCATTAGGTGGTTTTTGTCCTTGAGTGGGTTTCTCACCTAAAAACTATGTTCATTTGTGTTACTCTTGTTTTCTGCTATCATTGTACAAAATGTAATGATAATAATTTAAGATTAAGTAATTCTCTAATTGAAAGTACATCGATTCACCAACTCCCCCTCTTATTATTTCCAACAATTAGTATCGCAGCTTGGTTCCTTCATTAGAAGTTTAACAACCGGAAGGGAGGTCTCAAGCATACCACGAATGGTGTACCTCATTCAATGAAAACAATTATGCACTCGGAAAGGAAGAATGGAGGTCTATCTTCGGGTGCAAGGTTACGAATTATGGGACACAAATTAAAATGGATTTACATCAACCGTTGATGAACAAGGTAAGAATAATTTGGTAAATTATGCAAAATAAAAGAATATTATTATCAATGGACTGTATTGAATATGTTATCATAAGGTGTTCGGGTTGTAAAACCACCCAAAATGTATGATGCTTGAGAATATATACAGGTGACTCAAATGTCAAAGAAGCAAAGCTTCAAATCTATGGTGAGAAAATTTTACAACTCTTAATGAAAGAAGATTGCAAATTGCTACATACTTCCAATACATTGATGAAATAAACAATACTCTAGAAGGGATTGGGAGAGCCGCCTGACAAGAATATACATAATATTATTAGAACGTTACTGTGTGAGATTCAACCCAAAGGTACTCTGCCTTAGAATATAGTGTGTAACTGACAAACTCAAACAAGGAATAACTACATGGAGTTCTCATAGCATATGAAATGAGACTTGATGAAGAAAAGTTGGGTACTAAATCTAGAAAACCGCGTTCGTTGCATCTAAGAAAACCAATAAGGACAAACAACCTTCAAATTGAAATGACATGCACCTACAAGTGGAATAAAAGGGATATGATGGAGAAGGTTCGTGATGAAGAATATGCTTACTTTACAAGAAAACTAAAACCCGGTAAGGAAAATTCAAAGGTAAAATTCCATTGATATGTTTCGTTTGTGGTGAGGTTGGGCATTTTGTAGAAAAATGTCCGAGCAAAAGTGACAGAAACTCAAAAGGAAAGAAAGGCTTTAAGAAATTCAACAAGCAAGGCAAAAGAAAGGATCCAAAAGGAACTTTCTCTAAAGAAGATAGCTCATCATCCGATGAAGAAAATGACAAAGTAAAGAAGAAGCCAATGAGAAAGTATTGTTTATGGCCAAGCACAATAAACAAGAAGTATAAAACAAATGAAGAAGGGCTGACCATAGAAGAATTTTATGAGGAGGCAATCAAGCTTATAAAAGAGCTCAATGATGAGAAGATTCATTCCAATACTCTTGAATAAAAGTTCAAGGTCTCAAAATTGAGGTTGAAGAACACAAATGTATAGAAGAGTCACTACAAAATAAGTTGAAGAAAGTGAAACCAAGAAAGGAAGCATTAGAAGCCGAAGAAGTCTTGTTGCGTAAGGAAGTGAAGAAGGGAACAATTGTCTAGAACTATGCCAATGAAATTTTAAGGGAATTGGAGGAACTCATCAACAATCAACGATCTTACAACATTAACTTGCCTCGTAAAGAAGAAGAAGTGGCACCTTCCACAACAAAATACAATGAACCTATGAGATCTAACATACATGTAGGCTTCATTGGAAAAGATTCGCAAGCACATCCTTGGAAGATCACCGACGAAGAGTTTCCATCCAGGTACCAACATATTTTTCATGGCTATTGTTATTATTCCCTGTGGAAAATTTGGTCATAAAGTTGTAGACCCCCGCACGTACCCTAGAACCAATACAATTCCAAGAGATTCTTCAAATATGAACCTCCAGGATCAAAAAACATCAATAGATTTGAACATTTAAGAAATAATATGGAATTTTACAAATGTCGAACTTTGGACACATATCCAGACCGTAGACTTGAAACTTCCAGAAGAATCTTCGGCTGGCGAATGAACGATATGGAAGAAGAAGAAGACCGACAATTGTGCCTTGCTCTCAAGGCTCAAAAAAATAAAGATGTGTACATGTTGAAAGCGGTTGCTCGACGCATATGACTAGAGACAGAAGAAATTTCTATCTCTCAAAGAAAAGAAGGATGGAACCATATCCTTTGAAAATGATGGATCTTCAAATGTTATAGACTCACTACCGTCACTCTCGTAATACAAAGATGTTATAGCCAAGAATGTTCTATTGCTGAAAACACAATCACAATCTACTCCGTGTTGGACAAATGTGTGATCAAGGACACACAATTCTATTCAACTCCACAAAATGAAATCAGAAAGGCAGTATGGTAAAATTGTGCTGCTGTGCTATAGTCGAGCTCCAAATGACATATATGTTCGGGATGAAGCAACTAAAGCATGTCTACTAGCTAAAGAAGATGAAAGTCGTTATGGTACAAACTAATGGGCTTCACATAAAATTTGACAATCTTGTCGGGATAAGAAAGGAAGCGTACGAGAAATGCCAAAAATCTCAAAACCTTCCAACACACTATGTGAGGCATGTCAAAGATGGAAAGCGTACAAAATACCAATTTAAAACAAAAGAACACTTTGCATCACATCCACTAGAATTGCTACATACCGATCTACGTGGTCCTATGAGAACAAAAAGTTTATACAAGAGAATTATATTTCATGTTAATGATAGATGACTATACCATGATGACAACTGCCGCTTCCTAAAGAAAAATCTGAAGCATTTGAGTGCTTTACGTATCTACAAGGAGTTGGTTGGAAATGAAACTGATTTGAAAATAAAGTGTTTGAGATCGTGATATCACAGAATTCACTTCAAATTATTTCAACAATACCGTGATGAAAATGGAATAAAAAGGCAATTTTCAACAAAGATGAACACCTTAGAAAATGGAGTTGTCGAAAGAAAGAACAAAACCATACATGAAATGGTAGAACAATGTCAAGGACTCAAAATTGGATGAAAAATTCTAGGTTCAAGCAATTGATATGACAGCTTCTCATTATCAACCGAAGTCTTCTCTTAGAAATAATTGCAACAAGACCTTACATGAATGATGGAAAGGAAAACCGCCTATTTTAAAAATATTTCAAAATATTCGGAAGAAAATGTTATATCAAAAGAGAAGATCAAAATTTTGAAAAAAGTCATGAATCACGTGTTGATGAAGGTATTTTTGGTTACTCACGTAAAAGAAAGGCTTATAAATGCTATAATCTAAGACGAAAATAGATAGTGGAGAGCGTAAATGTTACATTTGATGAAAATGGTGTTCTAGTGAGTAATGATGAGGATCTATAATGTTTTGAAACTTGAGACAAAGATATCGAAAGACACAGATAAAAAAATATAGAACAAGAAGAAACTATCAACGAGGAAGAAGTAAACAACCCATCATCAAGATATACCAGAACAACAACAAAGAAGCTCCTCCAAGGAGAAAAAAGAGTGGATTCAAAAGAACCATCCATCAAATCAAATCATTGGTGACATAAGTGAAGTTTGATAGCTTCATTCATCACAACAAGCTCACGTTGCTTTTCTAGCAACCTTTGAGCCTAGTAGTTTTGAGAAAGCTGCCTAGAATGAACATTGGGTAGAAGCTATGAATGAAGAATTGGATCAAATTGAGAAGAATAACACTTGGGAATTAGGTCCATGACCAAATATAAAAATGTGTTCGTGAACAAATTGAATGAATATGTTATGTAAACTGTAAACAAGGCAATATTAATACAAAGTTGGCACAAGTGTAAGGAATTGGATTTGGACGAAACATTTTTCACCGGTATTTCTGCACGGAAGCCATCCGAATGTTTCTCGCCTATGCATGTTCAAGAAAATTAAATTCTACCAAATGGATGTTAAGTCAACATTTCGAATGGAGAATTAGAAGAAGAAGTTTACATCAAACAACCCTAAGGTTTTCTACTATCACAAAAATAAGACTATGTCTACAAGTTAAAGAAGGCTCTACATGGTCTCGCGTGTTCTGCAGCATGGTATGCCTGCCTCGATGGATATCTATGCTCAAGTAAGGGTTCAAGAAAGGTATTTTTATAGCAATCTTTATGTACAAATAGATAAAGACACTTAACAATCGTTGAGGTATATGTGGGATGATATGATGTTTGGTAACGATGATGATCGACTTACAAGAACTTTTATACAAAGATGCAAAGTGAGTTTGAGATGTCTTTACTTGGTGAGCTGAAATATTTTAGGGCTTCAAATATCTCAACATGAGAAAGGAATATTTATATGTCAATCCAAGTACATCAAGGTAATGCTCAAGAATTTCGAAATGGAAGATTGCAAACCCATCATTACTCCGATGGTAATAGGTTGCAAATTGAGTTAGTTGCATTTCACTCCATATATAAGGATGTGGATCGTAGGTTGTGCGTATCTATGATTGGTTCTTCATATGTAACACCTCTTTGGCCGTAATGTTACAAGATTTTGGACAAGAAGCAAGATTCCAAGCGAAAGACCAAAAGAATCACATATTATTGTCATTAAAAGAATTCTTCGATATCTAAAGGGTATCGAAGAACAGGAGTAGTCTAACTGGCGGAGGAATTGCCCGTTCTGCGGACCGGTCGGAAAAACATCCGTTCCTTTCCGCTCCGGCTCGCGTTCACACAATCCCTCCGCCGTCCGACACCCATTCTCTCGCCGAAGGAATCGACCGAATCGTGAAACTTCGATGAATCGTGATTTTCAATCGCAGAAACATCGGGGACGCCAGCAATGTTTCCACCCGTAGCGCCCTCTCGCTCCGGCTCCCCACGCTCCTCCATTGCTCCCCGCTCATTGCACGCCCGTTCCTACTTGAAACAAAACAAAACATCGACCCGTCACATTTACCTTCCCGCACAGCTCTTCGTTCGAAATCTCATCTCAAGTTTCGATTGCACAGCTCCATTCCGAACTGTAAGTTTTCAATATGCTGAAATAATTTTTTACTTATCATTCGCCTAAATTCTTTTCTTCGTAATTTCAGGTACGATTTTCTTGTAATTGGTTATTCTCCCGTCACTCCAATCGGTTTCTCCCCCCCGCCCATGCGCCGTTTAGCTAGGGCATGGGCGGGTGCGTTTAGCTGTGAGATTGGGGAGCATGGAAACCCCATGTAACCAGTCGTGAAACACATTGTATTGGGTAAATTCAAGGTGATATCGCTGCCCGAAAGGATTGCAGATCTGATCAAAGAATTCGACGAATCTCGTCAATCTTATCAAACCCATGAAATCTTTTGAATGGGAGAATACATCATTGGGTGGGAAAATTTGTTACAAGGAGGTTTCACCCATGTTTTTTGAATCTACCTTTGACACCCGTAAGGGCGGGATGCCTATCTTTCCCACCCCGCTCATGTAGAACATGAAAGGTGTACCTAGCGATGAAAAAATTGTTATTGATTATAAGCCATCACATATCATCCGATAGTATGGAGTTTCAAGAAGTTTACCGTAAGTAAGCTTCAAGAAGTTAAAAAGAAGTACAAATGGGGCTAATATATTAAATAAATTGATTCTTTCATAAATCTTCGAAAGAACGAAACGATCACATCGAGTTTGAGTTCTCAAACTATTACTTTTTTGCGAAAGCACTTAAGCGCAGTTTATAAGTGTCATTTGGATTAAATCATGCATATGTTTGTTCTAATTAAGCCTCGCTTTGTTTCGTAGAGAATGAGGGACATCAATAAGTTTAACGACATGAAAAACGTAAGCCTTACAATTTACAAAGTGAATAGTTCCGTGACACTACAAATGATATAAAATAAGTTGAGATTTAAAGGCTTGGTGTGCTACGTATCATGGGTGCATTAATTTTTGAGTAATCGCTGAATGTAAATATTGATAAATCTCGAGTTCACAAACATTATTTTCCGTTCACCGTTAGGCTCAACAAATATGGCTGACAGGAGTGAAAGGAACACACATCAGACATATATATTGAGTCGAGAATGATGCTCGCTAATATTGACAAAATAATGATGCATTATAAGGCGTCCGATAATGGAAAAGAAGATTTAATGACTGGAGGGAAATAGATATTTTAATATTCGTCATGAAAATTTGAGTTACCACAACGTAGATTGAATTTTTAAATGAAAATTCTTCACTACTACATTATTTTGTATCTCCTATGTCAATGTTGGATGCCATACAAAAAATTACCAATCTTCTCGAGGGTTTAATTTCCTCATCTTCCAGACATAGCTTGAAAGCTTTCACATGCAAGCGTATTCTTATTATGGCTATCAATTGATAGATGATCCGGTCAAAGATATTTTATTGAGCACTTGTAGTATAAATCAACATATTAAAGATTGTGGCTATCCATTGGGATTTCTAAGTAAGATGCCAACCATTTGACAACCGGATCATGATAACAAGGTGGAGAAATCATGAAATTAAAAGATATATTCATTTTAAACATGGAAGTCAATTCATGAATATTTTCCCATGATAGAGTATCAATCAAACTGTTTGGAACACTTATCAAGATCTTGAGATCCTCGTCATAATCTTTAGCAAAGGATGAAGTGTCTCGATCTCTTTTCATGATTCTGAAATGTCGAAAGGTAAATCATCAAATATTGGTGGCTCGGAAAGATAAAAATTGAAGATACAAAATCATAATTAGATGAATCAATGAATACATTAAGAAGCCACTATTAATATCACGTTTATAGTCGAGTCTAGTGGCGTTCACGATTTGATGATTTCGAAAAGGGGTTTGATTTAAACATGAAGTTGCAATCCGTGCTCCTTCACATTCAAAATATGAGAAATATCATAGATCATGAACAATTGGTTCTTCCTAATATTATTTCAATCTAAATAAATATCCCACCACTCGGGTTCAGAATCACTACCTTTAGCATTATGATATGAATCACTAAAGAATAAACCAACAGAAAATTCATTAAACATGTCACTAAAAATTCATTAAACATGTCACGAAATGAGTGAATGGAGGAGAAGAAAAAGAAAATTCAAGAAAGTAATCATTTTTAATATCATATTCTTTTTCATAATAGGAAGCCCACACATAATCACTATGAAATATATCTTGAATCTCTTGATCTACATTAATACCATCTTGGACTTGATCCTCATAAGATTCAATAAAGGTTCATATAAGAGGTTGATCCAATTAAACGAGATAAAGCGGATCAATGAAAATGAATGATAAAAAGTAAGAGATATATGTAGAAGAATAAATTTCATTGATTAAATCATATTTTTTATTGAACATCAATATGAAAAAAATCTATACTGTGGGAAGAAGGACATGGCATTTGATTAATAATTTGATCTTGAGTTTTTCCAACCTTAACAATGGTACATGGAGATGCTGCATTTGATAAATAAATGAAAGAAGTAAAAGAAGTAAAGGAAAGATCAAATTATTCCTTTGAAACTTTAAGAGCTCCAAGTACCAAAGAAGAAGTGGGATACTTGAAATAGTTTCACTTTTCCACTGAACACAATGAAATATGAAGAAGATACTAAAATTTCTCTTTCATAAAATCCTATTCTATGTCATCATCTAAAAACTCATAACAAAAAGTGAAGAAAGTGATCATGAAAATATTCCAGGGATTCATTAGATTTCATTCTAAGATGAATAATATTATTTTAAAAATTTTGATTTCCATACTCGTTAAAGGATTAGAGAATCCCCATGACTAGTTGTTTGAAAGAGTGGATAGAAGCAATCGACAATTCATAAAATCATTTTTTAACATATCCCTTGAAAGAGAAAATGAAAATAATGCAAGAAAAATCAACAAGGATGGTTTTCCACCCTCACTCATTAAATTTCATATTTGAGAAGTTATGTACTATCCACATGGGAAACTCTACATTTGCAACTATGGAAAAACATCACCATGTTTTCATATGGGAAGAATCCATTCCGTATAAAATTTAAATTGAAATCCTATTGAAAGTGTTGCCTGTTAACAATAGGAAATGGGGGTTTCCCCACCGTGAAGTGCCAATTAGACCTCATTAATCGTTTGGAGTAGGATCCCCCACGAAGAGTACACTGGTTACCGAATATGTGGCATCAAAGATGTGCCTTGGTTGCGTAAACAGTAAGATTATAAACACATAGCTTTGGTGATAGCAAGTGTGTGAGCTTTGTGAGATATCAATTGTAATGTATAAAAGGTTATTTCACAGCAGAAAAGGAAAATAGTGAGCTCCCTTAAGAGAAGGAAATAGTAATATCTAGGAAGAGATAGACGAATGCATATAGAAGAGTCATTAGCTAACCCGCAAAAAAGTTCACAAGGTAACAATGATCATGGTAGCATAAAAAACAAACATTCAACAATATACATACTAAATTAAATGAAACAATTCATTAAATTTAGCATAAATTAAATAATATACACAAAAAACATATAAATATTAGTATTACAATATTCATGTATATATGCATGAAATTGTGTCAGCTTCCGAGATCTTTTATCATTAAGTGAAAGCTCAGATGCATACAATTACAATGATATTCCACTAAATTTTTTACTGCTGAATATGAATCCACCACTTGCTTCTCCAAAGAATGATACTCTTCCTTATGGTATATTAGAGAATCCAAAGCTACAAATATTGGGATCCAGTTCCTTTGCTTGAGTTATGAGGGTTTATTTATAATAAATGTGATGACTTCTTATCTCCTCTCCTATCCTTTTAACTTCCCTCATGAGTCTTGGGCTTCACTTGTCTTCACTCTAAGTAATGACTCTTCACAATCCATATTTAACTCTTGAGTTACACACATACACTTACATTTTATTATTTTTCAAATACAATAAGGAAACACTCCATATAGGACAAAAATAACTTGATCCTAATAACAAAAAAACATGATAGATTAAGCTTGATTTTGAGGAAATTCTACCTCAACAAATTCAATTTCAAATTTTTTAGTAACATATTGATGCCAAGATTTATACTTGGAAACTATGTCCTAAAACTCGATAGAAACTTTGGTCGATATCCAACTCAAGCATCCAGTATCATATTTAGTAAATGGTTTTAGATCCAACTCTTGTGCCCCATTCCATAATATGAAAAATTTCATTTTAACTTTAGTGCGTCTAGAAAAACACTACTTCATGTTCTATCTAGTGATCTCTAGGTCTTCTAAACTAGCAACCTACTTCTTTTATATTGTCCAAGTATTCTTGGATTTCCTTCGTGATGACGCTTTTTCCCTTTGTCTTTGTAAATAGTCTAAATCCAAATGGATATTTTGTGTTATAATCAAGTATTCTTAAAATAATTGCACAAACATGCATAGCCAACTATAATGTTAGCCATAAAGGTACCAAGTTGTTTGTTACTTTGTGTGACAATTCCCAACTCGACCTTCTCCAATTATGCTTATTGTCTCATTTTCCCCGGCCAACTCAACTAGTGTATTATTGTACCTGTACCTAGCCCTTGGATCACACTAATGGGTGCATGAATTTATTTCAAATATTTCACATTTTTTCCTGACCTCTTTTGCATTTCATGTAAGAGCACTACCGTCGTATGCAAGGTGATCATATTTTTGTAAATCTACCTAATGGTGTCTCCCAATGCTAGGATTTCACCATATATTGTCTCTTCAAGTTCTTCAAGTGAAAATATGAAAAATACAATTTTGGCTCTCAACTTAGAGATGATCTATTTGTTGTCTTGAAGCATCTAGATCTTGTTACAATCATATTTTACCGTCAAGAATATTGTGTTTTTCTGTGGTTCTGCAAGCCAAGCAGTTTTCTAATATAACTATCTTTGGATTATTCCTAGTGTTTGGCATTTCAACCACCTTCTCTAAGTGAATGAAAGAAGGATGAACGTGAAAGATAAGGTGCCTAAGATTTGACTTTGATAATATCGTAACAAGTGAGGTAACCCTAAAAACTTGAATTTGTTTCCATTAATCATATATGCATATATATACAATAACGTTGTGACATTTAGTTTCAACTTCAAGGTTTAATGTTTGTTCCTATTCTAAGGTTTCATATTTTCATACTTAAATATTTACAAAATATTTATAAATCACCAAATCCCTATAGATTCGGTCTCTAACATCAATATTAGAGTAATATTACTACCTTAAATAAGAAATGAGCACAAGTTGGAAAATGGTATAATTAGATGAACAAATAGTTGGCACTTAAAGTATGTTTTCCAAATTTTGGTTAACCCAAGTTTCAGAATGGAAAATATAAAAATTCGGATACACAAAGTCTTAATTAGATCCAAAATACAATTTCCATTAAGAATCCACACAATATATTTTTAATTCTATAAGCCAAACATATTGTATTCTATTTTAATATTAACGAATCAAAAATTGCTACTCAAACAACAAATTAATTGAAAAAAATATCTCAATTTTTTTTTTTAATTTGTAATTGAGTTAAAATATAAATATAACTAATAAACAAAAATTTCAATATTTTTTAAGTTATAATATTATTAAAATTAAATAAAAAAATTATATTTGATTTAAACATAAACGAATGGTGAATCCAAAATTCATTTTTTAAATGATACAATTTTCATAATAATTTTTTTATATATTATGAAATTAGAAGTTTATAAGTGTCATGCTAAATTTTAATAAGAAACACACAAAGTTGAAATTGTAATTCTCTTTCTTGTTTAGTTTGTCATACAAAAGGTTTAAATTTATTTCAAATAAAACAAAAATGAAAATAAAAATAAAAAATTACTTATCAAATTTAAAGTGAAATTTATTTATTATTTTCTCATTTGAAAAGTGAGACAACTTTGTTTTTACTTACCATCAAAGTGCATGGTATGAGATATTTGTTTTACATTAAAGTCTATGGTATCGAGTATTTGTTTTTACTTTCAAATTCGTTTTACTTACTAATAAAGCGCAGATGTAGATGTAAAATATGACATAGGACTACCAATCAATGCGAAGGTATATCATTGATCAGCATATTTATAGGTCCTAGTAGGCACGGGTTATTAATGTATTATTTTTCCCAACTTGTAATCTTCATTTACGTTTTATGGCAAGTGAAAATATATGGATTAAATATAATATATTCGATGTATATGGATAAATGTGACGGGAGAAAATTAATCGTTCATGGTCTCGTGTCGCTTATTAAAATAGGCGCGTCTCCAACTGGAGTTTTGCGTTTTTTTAATTTTGGCTAGGCCTAGTTTTTAAATATTTTTTTAAATGGAAATTATTATTTAATTTGTATTGTCATATGCTACCGCTATATTTTTGTTGGAAATAAATGCTGTAAATGGGCGCGTGCACCGCGAAGAGCAAGAATATCTACATGATCATGAAAATATGTGTATACTTGTTTTTATAGGAGTGATATGTCATTTGTCGCTAGCTGCTTCGTTGCTCTTTAAGTACTATCATAGTAAAGTGGAGTAGCATTAATCTAAGCTTCGTTGGTTTTTTTATATTTATAAGTGCAAATATATATCAGATTATTCTTGCAGAATTTTAGAGGACTACATTAATATTCAAGATCATGATATGTGCTCGACAAACATGAACATGCATAGTTAAAATATGTAGAAGCAATCACAAATCGATTTAGTGATCATGTTAGCATCTGAATTTTGATTATATTTTGGGTTTAAAATAAATGAGAAAATTGTTATTCATCAATCATATAACGTGAAATCTTCATGTCAGGACAGCCGTAGATCAAACAGCCACATGACAAGATCCTCATGTCAACTTCTCCCACTCCGTTTAACTATACAGATAAATATGAAGTTCAAATATTGCATCCTGCCTTCATATAGTTGGCATAACTTTCCAATCTCCTCCACATTTTTTATGACAATATTGGTTGTAGTCCTCGATCATGGGCACACCCCAATTTTGATTCGCTTGAGTCCCTCGGTTTTGAGTTGCTTGTCATGAGTGCCCATAATACTACTTTTGAGGACTAAAAGAACCTATCGGGGTTCTCCATCACATAAGAGGATGCCGCAAACAAAGAATAAAATCAGAAGGAAATTCGCACTCAACAAATTAGCACAAGAAAAATATCGATATTCACATTATATAAATAATATATCCGTATATTGTACGTATTTTGTTTATAAAGTCATAATTGGGTCTAGTGGAGATGGAATTATAAGGAATATTAAGAATAGTTTTACATTAAAAAAACCAAATAAAAATGAAATAATCCTATGCAAGTTACTATGCAATTAATTGACCCATCACATCGAAAAGTACATGGCTACACTTTTCTGGAAAGTACTTACATATTGTTTTTGCGTAATCATTGATTCCTTACCAGAGTTGAAGCACTTCAATGGATGATCAACATGGTAGAATAATAACTAAATGTCTCATGTCCGTAGCCTATGAGGCAAGAACTTATCGCATAGTGAGTGATAACCGAATATTAGTTCTTCTTGGGAATTTCATTTTGCAATGAATCCAATATTGCGTTTGAATGCGTAAGATTGTAATGAATAGATGAGTTGAAATCCTTAGATGAAGTTTTCATTGTAGCTAGATGAAGAGAGGATTTACAATGCAACTTGAGTTCGCTTTTTAGGCAAGGCCTTGGTCCCAGAGTTGCCTGCAAGGTCTTGTCCGTGTTGGGTTCCGCATTGGAATTCTACTAATTATTGCTTTAGCCATGGCAACTTATGTACCAACTCACCATCAAAATGGGACTAAATCTTCGATTGGCTTAACTAAGGAGACAATTTAGAAAATGGTATCATCCATGTTTGTGGGTATGTGTATATGTCGAGCCTAGTCATCCTATATGGCAGCCATGTAAGTACTTTCCGTAAAGTGTATGCATGTACTTTTAGAAGTGATGTGTCAATTAATTGCATAGTAACTTGGATAGGATTCTTTCATTTATTTGTTTTGAATGTAAAACTATTCTTAATATTCCTTATAATTCCCTTCCGCACTAGACCCAATTATGAGTTTATAAATAAAAAAATAAACACAATATATAGATATATTTATCTATATAATGTGAATCTCGCATTTTTCTTGGAGCTAATTTGTTGAGTGCAGATTTTCACAGTTTTATTAACGTTTGTGGCATCCTCTTATGTGATGGAGAACCACATGGGTTTTGTGTCCCCAAAAGTAGAATTATGGGCACTCATGACAAAAGCAACTCAAAACCATGAACTCAAAAGCAGGTTCAAACAAGTGTGCACATGATCAGGGACTTTATTACGCAACCAATATTATCATAAAAAAAATGGAGAGATTGGAAAGTTGTACCAACTTATACCAAAGCTGGGAATATAATATTTGAACTTCATATTTTATCTATATAGTTAAAGTTTAGTGGGAGATTGACATGAAGGATACCCAGAGCAAGAGCTGATGATCTTCGTTGTTCATTTCTATGAAAGATTTCATGTTATATGATTCGGATGGATATGAAAGCAATTGTTCTCAAGTTTTTTTTAAAAACAAGTAAAATATATGAAAGCAAAATTCGAATCTTAACATGATCACTCATCGATTTGTGATTTGCTTCTACATCTTTTAACTATGCATTCTCATGTTTGTCCGAAACACATATCATGATCCTTTTGTCATTAATGTGGGTGCTATTAATGTTCTATGCACAAAAAATGAGTAGGATGTATATTTCTCGCTATAAATATAAAAAACTAGCAAGCTTAGATTATGCTACTCCACTTTTATTGTGATAAATATATAAAAACCAACAAGCCTAGCCCAAAGTGATAGATGACATGTCACTCTTATAGAAACAAGTGTACATGTTTGTCATGATCACGTGGATAATTTTTTAACTCTCATGTATTTACACAATTATACATTTACAACATTTGTATCCAACACAAACCTACAAAGTATGCATGATGATACAAATTAAATAATGATTTCCATTAAAAAAAATATTTCATGATTTTAGCCAAAAATAAAAACATAAAACTCAATTAGACAATGCCATAATGTTTTAATAGCAATACACAAGACCATGAACTAGTTAATTTTCCAAATACATTTGTCCATATACATTGAATATATTATATTTGTCCATATATCTCATACCCTTATAAAAAACCGTACTAGTTACCATTGGGGAAAAATAATACATTAGTAGTTTGTTTAGTGAAAGAACCATGTTGTGATAGAGTCAAGACAAAATGATAACAACAACCCATTCGCACATGGGGGGACCTATCTAGGATGTTAATCAATGATGTATGTTGCTATGATGGTGATCCTATGTCATATTTTACATCTACATCCGCGCTTAAATGGTAAGTAAAACAATTGAAAAGTAAAAACAACATATGATACCATTCACTTTGATGTAAAACAAATATTCGATACCATGCACTTTAATGGTAAGTAAAACTAAGTTGTCTCACTTTTCAATTGAGAAAATAATAAATAAATTTCACTTTAAATTTGATAAGTAATTTTTTTATTTTTATTTTCATTTTTATTTGAAATAAATTTAAACCTTTGTATGACGAAAGCCAAAAAAGAAAAGAATTACAATTTCAACTTTGTGCTTCTTATTAAAATCTAGTATGACACTTATAAAGAAGGGACTCCTAATTTCATAATATATATATATTTTTTATTATGAAAATTATATCATTTAAAAAAAATCTAATTTTGATTCACCATTCTTTTATGTTTTAAATCAACTATAATTTTTATTTAATTTTAACAATATTATAACTTAAAATATTGAAATTTTTGTTTATTAGTTTTATTTTATGTTTTAAATCAATTACAAATTAAAAAGAAAATGAGATATTTTTTTCAATTAATTTGTTGTTTGAGTAGCAATTTTTCACATTCATTAATATTAAAATAGGAATACAATATGTTTGGCTTATAGAATTAAATGTATTGTGTGGATTTCAATGGAATTTGTATTTTGGGTCTAATTAGGAACTTTTGTGTATCGAAATTTTATATTTTCCATTCTAAAGCTTGGGTTAACCAAACTTCCGGAAAAATACTTTTAAGTCCCAACTATTTGTTCATCTAATTATACCATTTTCCAACTTGTGCTCATTTCTTATTTAAGGTAGTAATATTACTCTAATATTGATGTTAGAGACCTCCATTCCATAGGAATTTGGTGATTTATAAATTTTTTGTAAATATGTGGGTGTGTATGAAAATATGAAACCTTAGAATAGGAACAAACATTAAACCTCGGAAGTTGAAACTAAATGTCACAACATTATTGTATATATATGCATATCTTATTAATGGAAACTTCAAGTTTTTAGGGTTACCTCACTTGTTCTCGATATTATAAAAGAGCTAAGTTTAGGCACCCTGTCCTGGTTCATCCTGGCTTTCATTCACATAGAGAAGGTGGTTGTTACTGACACCAGGAACAATCCAAAGATAATTATATTATAAAACTTGGCCTTTGCAAGAGACACAAAGAAAACACAATATTCTTGACGATAAAACCAACAATTGTAACAAGATCTAGATGCTTCAAGACAACAAATAGATCATCTCTAAGTTGAGAGCCAAAGATTGTATTTTGCATATTTTCACTTGAAAGAACTTGAAGAGACAATATATGGTGAAATCCTAGTGTCAGGAGACACCATTAGGTAGATTTACAAAAATATGATCACTCGTATACCATAGTAGTGCCCTTAGATGCTACAAAAGAGGTCGTGAAAATGCGAAATATTTGAAATAATTCATGCACCCATTAGTGTGATCCAAGAATGGGTACCGTATACAAGAATACACTAGTTGGAGTTGGCCAAGAAAATGAGACAATAAGCATAATTGGAGAAGGTCGTAGGTTAGAATTTCCACACAAAGTAACAAGCAACTTGGTACCTTTATGGCTAACATTATAGTTGGCTATGCATGTGCTTGTGCAATTGTTTGGAATACTTGATTAAAACATCCCTTTGGTTGGACCATTACAGACAAAGGGAAAGCATCATCACGAAGGAAATCCAAGAATACTTGGACAATATAAAGTAGGTTGCTAGTAGAGAAGACCTAGAGATCACTAGATAGAACATGAAGTAGTGTTTTCTAGACGTACTAAAGTTAAAATGAAATTTTTCATATTATGGAATGGGCACAAGTTCGATCTAAAACCATTTACCTAAATGATATGGATGCATGAGTTGATGTCACCAATTTTCTAACAGTAGTTTTAGGACATAGTTTCCACATAAATCTTGGCATCAATATGTTACTAAAAAGTAGAAATTGAATTATTGAGCTAGAGTTTCCTCAAACTCAAGCTTAATCTATCAAGTTTTCTTTTTTTATTATTAGGATCAAGTTATTTTTGTCCTATATATGGAGCAATATTTCTTATTGTATTTGAAAATAATAAAAATGTAAGTGTATGTGTGTAACTCCAAGAGTTAAATATGGATTGTGAAGAGTCATTACTTAGAGTGAAGACAAGTGTGGTAAGCCCAAGACTCATGAGGAAAGTTAAAAGGATAGGAAAGGAGATAAAGAGTCGTCGCATTTATTATAAATAAACCCTCATAACTCAAACAAAGGGCTTGGATCGCAATATTTGTAGCTTTGGATTCTCTAATATACCATAGGAAGAGTATCATTCTTTGGAGAAGCAAGTGGTGGATTCATATTCCAATATTCCACCGAAGTACTGTGAATATCATTGTAATTGTATGCATAGAGCTTTCAATTAATGATAAAAAGATCTCAAAGCTGACACACTTTCATGTATATATCATGAATGTTGTAATACTACTCTTTATATGTTTTTGTGTATGCCATTTAATTTATGCTAATGTTAATGAATTGTTTCATTTAATTTAGTATGTATATTTTTTAATGTGTTTTGTTTATGCTACCATGATCATTGTTTACCTTGTGAACTTTTTTTTCAAAGTTAGCTAATGACTCTTCTATATGCATTCATCTATCTCTTCCTAGATAGTACTATTACCTTCTCTCAAGGGGCTCACTATTTTCCTTTTCATGTGAAATAACCTTTTATACATTACAATTGATATCTCACAAAGCTCACACACTCGCTATCACCAAAGCTATGTGTTTATAATCTTACCTATTTACCGTAACCAAGGCATATCTGATACCACATATTTGGTAACCAACAGTATTCCTTGTTGGGGATCCTACTCCAAACAGTGTGGGGTGTAATTGGAACTTCACAGTTGGGGAACCCCATTTCGTATTGTTAACAGCAGTCAGCTTCAATAGGATTTCGATTTAAATTTTTTATCCTGAATGGATTCTTCCCATATGACAACATGGTGATGTTTTTCTCCATAGTTGCAAATATGAAATTCTCTACATGGATAGTACGTAACTTCAAATATGAAATTTAATGGCGAGGATGGAAAACCATCCTCGTTGATGCTTGCATTATTTTCATTTTCTTCTTTCGAGGGATATGTGTTAAAAAATGATTTTATGAATTGTCACTGTTTATCCACTCTTTCAAACAACCGGTCATGGAGATTCTCTAATTTCTTTAACAAGTATGGAAATCAAAGTTTTTATAATAATATTGTTCATCTTAGAATGATATCTAATGAATCCTCGGAATATTTTCATGATCACTTTCTTCACTTTTTTTTATGAGTTTTTAGATGATAACATAGAATAGGATTTTATTAAAGAAAAATTTTAGTATCTTCTTCATATTTCATTGTATTCCAAAGGAAGCTAAATCTATTTCCAAGTATCCCACTTGGTCATGGAGCTCTTAAAAGTATAAAGGAATAATTTGATCTTTATTTTATTCATTTATTTATCAAATGCAACATCTCCATGTACCATTGTTAAGGTTGGAAAAAACTCAAGTTCAAATTATTAATCAAATCCCATGTCCTTATTCCCATGATAACAAATTTTCATATTGATGTTTCAATAAAAAATATGATTTAATCAATGACAATTATTCTTCTACATATATCTCTTACCGTTTATCATTCATTTTCATTGATCCGCTTTATCTCGATTCATTGGATCAACCTCTTATATCAACCTTTATTGAATCTTATGAGGATCAAGTCTAGGATGGTATTAATGTAGATCAAGAGATTCAAGATATATTTCATAGTGATTATGTGGGCTTCCTATTATGAAAAGAATATGTTATTAAAAATGATTACTTCTTTGACTTTTCCTTTCTTCTCCTCCATTCACTCACTGCAGATACATGTTTAATGAATTTTTCGTGACATGTTTAATGAATTTTCCACACCGGTTTATTCTAGTGATCCATATCATAATGCTAAAGGTGTTGATTCTATACAAGAGTGTGGGATATTTATTAGATTGAATAATATTAGGAAGAACCCATTGTTCATGATCTGGTCATATTTCCTCATATTTTGAATGTGAAGGAGCACAAATTGCAACTTCACGACTATAAATGTGATATTAATAGTGGCTTCTTAAAGTATTCATTGATTCATATAATTATGATTTTGTATCTTCAATTTTTATCTTTCCAAGCCACCAATATTTGATGATTTACCTTTGGACATTTCAATCATGAAAAGAGGCTCTAGACACTTCATCTTTGCTAAAGATTATGACAGATCTCAAGATCTTGATAAGTGTTCAAACATGATTTGATTGATACTCTATCATGGGAAAATATTCATGAATTGACTTCACATGTTTAAAATGAATATATCCTTTAATTTCATGATTTCTCATCTTGTTATCATGATCCAGCTGTCGAATGGTTGGCATCTTACTTAGAAATTCCAATGGATAGCCACAATCTTTAATATGTTGATTTATATGAAATGCTCAATCCTATTTGCACTGTGTCATCTATCATTTGATAGTCATAATAGCAATCCCCCCCCCCCTTGCATGAAAGCATTCAAGCTATATCCTGAAGATGAGAAATTAAACCCTCGAGAAGATTGGTAAAGTTTTGTATGGCATCCAACATTGACATAGGAGACATGTATTAATGTAGTAGTGAAGAATTTTCATTTAAAAATTCAATCTACTTTGTAGTAACTCAAATTTTTGTGACGAATACTAAAAATATTCATGTCCTCCAAATATTAAATCTTCTTTTCCATTATCGGATGCGCTTATAATGCATCATTCTCGTCAATATTAGTAGAGCATCATTCTCACCAATCTATGTCTCTGATGTGTTCCCTTTCACTTATGTCAATGTATTTGCTGGAGCCTTAACAAAGTTGAATGGAAAACAATGTTTGTGAACTCGAAATTTACCGCATTTGTGTTCAACGATGATTCAAAATTAATGCACCCATAATATGTGCTTTAAATAATCAAATCTCAACTTATTTTTGCCGCAAAAGTTTTAGGTACCGAAACTATTCACTTTGTAAATTATCCGAGCTATGTTTTTCATGTCATTAAAATTATTGATGTCCTTCATTCTCTCTCGAAATAAAAAGTGGTGGAATGGAATTAGAACAAACATATGCATGCTTAATCCAAATGACACTTATAAACTCCTCGTAAGTGCTTCATAAAGAAAGTAATATTTTGAGAAGTCAAACTCGATGTAGCATTCGTTTTGTTGTTTCATATTTGATGCAAGTAAATCGATTTATTTAATATACTTAATTGTTGTACTTTGTTTAACTTCTTCAAGCTTACTTCGTTAAAATTCTTGAAACTCCACATTATCAGATAATATGTGATGGCTTACAATCAATAACAAGGAATTTTTCAACTACCGCGCACACCTTTTCATATTCCCATGAGCAGTAGGTGGGAAAGATAGGAATCCCGCCCTCTCGATCCGTCAAAGGTAGATTAAAAAACATGTGGTGAAACCTCCTTGTAATTTTCCACGCTGATGTCTTCTCATTCAAAAGATTTCATGGGTTCAATAAGAATGACGAGATTCTTACCAATCTTTGATTAGATCTCATAATCCTTTCAAAGGTGATATTTGCTTGAATTTACCCAATACAATGTGTTTCCACGATTGGTTACATGGGGTTTTCGTGCTCCCCAATCCTATAGCTAAACGCCGATGGCAGAGAAACCAAATGACAATGACAAAGAGAATAACCACCACAGAAAATCGTACAAATTACGAAGAAAAGATTTAACCGAATGATAAGTAAAAAATTGTTTCAAAGATATTGAAAACTTACGTATTCTAATCTGAGTCGTGCAATCGAATTGGAGATGATTTAGAACGAAGTCAGTGCGGAAGGAATGTGATGTGTCGATGTTTTGTTTTGTTTCAAACAGAATGGTGCGTGCAATGAGCGAGGGGAGCAATGGAGGAGCGATGAGGGAGCCGGAGCGGAGGGCGCTACGAATTGGAAACATTGTCGGCGTACGATGTTTCTCTCGATCGAAAATCTCGATTGATCGAAGTTTCCTAATTCGGTCCGATTCCTTCCGACGGCAAAGAATGGGTGTCGTACTCTATTGCAGGGATTTGCGAGCCGGAGCCGGAGTGGGAAGGAACCGGAAGTTTTTCCGACTGTCACGGAAACCGGCAATTCCTCCGCCTGGGCTAGACTACTCCAAAATGAATTAACAATTGTAATATGGGTATTTTTTTCAATTTATTATGATTTATCTAAAGATAACTAATATGTCTTCATTTTTAATGTATTAACAAATATTTCAAATAAGAGAGTAAGCATGAGACCGTATCTCCTTTCATCAATCGAGAATGGTCCCATAAACCTATTCAAATTTCAAAAAATGTGAGATTAATTGAAAATGAATTCACAATGGTAATATGGGTATTCTTCAATTTATTATTTATCTAAAAATAACTAATATGTCTTTATTTTTAATGTATTAACAAACATTTCAAATAAGATAGTAAATATATATTTAAGACAAAGATAGACAAATTTAATTTACAACTACAATTGCAATTAAAAACCATTAATATGTGAACTAAACTTGTAACTTCAAAATCAACTACTATTTAATATATGTTAAAAAAAATTATTAAAAAAAAACCTTATGTCCAAAATAGACACAACCATCCGCTTCATACTCCATACCGATTAAAAACGAATAATAAGAAATTGCACCAAGTATACTTACCCATTCCCTCTTGTCATTCCTCGAATAAATTTGTGACCTAATAATTATTATAGTTCTTAATTTGATAGAAAATAATATTAACAAACAAATTTCGATTAAAAAATGAATATACATTTAAAAAAATATTATGAATAGCATTTTACCGGCTTACGATGCCAAATTTTTCAAGTCCACCATGTTTTTGTTAATATGTTAGGTAGCTCGTCAATTTCCTTGACTCGCATCATGTTGTTTTTTTTGTTTTTTTATTCGTAAAGAAAAAAATTCATCAGACACATATAAAGTATAACCAATATATTTTCATCATTTAGTTTTGTCATACATTTGTTCATATGAATTTCTATGTTTCAATAAGGACTCCCCCCCGTCGATAGCCACATTTTCATTTCTAATATTGCATTGCCTATGAGCATTATATTCTTCATCTTCGATACATAGACAAATTTCAACCGTGTATCAAAGTATACATCTTATAGATCATTTACATCTTGTTTTAACACATTTTATCCTTGCTTAATTGTTAGTTCTAGTAATGCTTGCTTAATAAGATATATCTTTTAGGTTCACTTGTTGTAGCATAGGAGGGTTAATATTAATTGATATTTTTCATGTTGTAAAACAACAAAATTACATTTCGGCTCGTTGTTGTAGTAGAGTGGGATAAAACTAAAAATGCTATTGTATTTCATCTCCGATCGTTTGTCCCTTCTTTTCTCGCTTCTCCACCTTCGTAAAAAATGTAACAATATTTTAGGCTCGTTGTATATCTTTGCTAGCTCCCATGATATTGTGCTCAGCTTTGCTCGTTTTTCGTGCTCGCTTGATTCTCGTGATCGTGCTCACTTGATATAGAGGGTCGTTCGCTTGGTTTTGCATCGGTGCTCGCTTGATATAGAGGGATGGCTCGCTTGATGTAGTTTGCATATACTCATTTAAGTAGCAAAAACTAGGAATTATTATGAATAATACTCCGTAAGTAAAGAGATAAGATCCGAGTAATGAAAATGCAACAAAAAAAAGGTGCCCATTAAACCGGGTCTTCAACCCTTTTCAGCCTCATGGAATGGGAATTTCTACTCCACCAAACCTTGATGTTATTGACATATTGAGACACCCATGTACAACCATATTTTACCCCTTGTCGCTTTAATTATATTTGATGTTCGTAAGTAATACTCTCTTATCAAAAGATTGTAAATGTGTAAATACAATATAATATTGGTGAAAATAAATCATAGACATTTTTTATATAATATAATATAATAATACAACAAGTATATTTATAGAATACAATTTATTAAAGTTGAGTATTGGTTGAAACATTTAAGATTAATTGAAAATGAATTCACAATTTCACAATTTCAATATAGATATTGTTTCAAATTATTAATATTTATTTAGAAAAATATATATATCTTTATTTTTAATATATTAATAAATATTTTAATGAGAAATAATTAATTGTCAAACTATATTAATAAATAATATATATAGATGTAATTTATAACTACAATGGCAACCAAAAAAGCTATTAATATCTAAAGTAAATTTGCAAACATTAATAATATATACAAACTAAACTTGTAATCTTGAAATTAATATATATATATATATATATATATATATATAAATAATTGAAAAAAACTATTAATATGTAAACTAGACTTATTACTTTTCAAAAAAATATTAATATATAAATTAAACTTGTTACTTTGAAATTAAACATTAACTAATATGTTCAAATAATATATAAATCCAAGCAAAATAATATATAAAACCCACATTAAAAGTAAAGACTTAAAATTAAAAATGTGAAATAAAAACTTAAGCCCAAATTAAAATGTTTATCTACTCACTCATCTTCTTGCATTGTAAACATTGATTAAACCAAAATAAAAAGAGATATTAAAGAAAATATAAATATTTACTTTAGCTATAATGCCAAATTCCTTCACATCCATCATGTTGGTGTTAGTCTGATATGTAGCGATGTCAATGTCAATTTACATGACTCACATCATGTTGCTTTAATGATATTTGGTGTTCATATGTAAATATAATACAATATATCTGGAAATGAATAATGAACATTTTTATATAATATAAAGAATATTTTTTAATTAAAATTTTGAATATTTATATGTTTTAAATTAGATACAATATAATATTTCTGAAGGCTGAAAATTTAAAAATGTGTAATATGGAAGGTATGTAATTGATTTAAAAGTACAATATAATCATAAATTTATTTATTTATGACTAAAAAACATAAAAGTTTTATTTTTATTTTTAAAAAGTAATTATTTTACAGTTTGAGGAGAGAGTTTAATTGGTGATGGAAGCAATATAAAATTTGTGAAAATATCTAAAGTTTAAATCTCTTTGGTTGTGACGTGGTATATGACAAAGAGGAAAGCTGGTAGACCTCAATGGTTTACTACTTAGTTACATGATTTTGTCTACAATGTCAAATCGAATAACTATATAATAATTGAGATGGTAAATAAAAATGCAACTAAGAAGCACGAAACTATAAATCACGAAAATATTATGCAAACGCTTACACAACTAACCCTTTGATTTTCAACATTTTTATAATTCATATTTTTTACGCGCTTTTATAATATTATATTTTAGGTTTTATAATTCAATGTTTTTTAAAATATTAGATTTCTATAATTCAATTAAGCTTTATAATATTTGAGTGTTATATTATAATGTGATATTATATATTAGGTTTTGTATTTTAATATTAAGTTAATATTAATAAAATATGATTAATAATATTAAAATTGTTAATATAAATAGTATTAAGATTAATATTAATAAGTAACATTAAAAAAATATTTACATTATAAGCATTCAAATCAAACGTGGTTAATTATTATCACTCATTGCCACCAATGCTCAACAATACACAACGTGAGTTGAAGCAAGCCAACCATGGTCAACATTTGTCAAGCATAGTTAACCTTATTCAACTATGGCCATCCCTTTCACAATCTAGGAAAGCCCCTTTCTCTACCCATTGCTAATGACCAACTAGGGTCAACAAAGATTACAATGGACAAATATAGTCAACCTAGTCTCTATGGTTAAACGTGGTCAACCATTTTCAAAATGGGAAACCATAATCTTCAAAGAAGACCAGGTGAACCACGACAAAATATGTGAAATGATTGGTAGTCGTGCTCAACCATGGGAGTTCCAGGGTCAACCATGGTCAATCATGGTCAACCGTATTCACCATAATCAACCTTTGGAAATCATGGCTAATCCACGCTCAACATGGCCAACTTTGGTTAATAAGGTCAAACATTGTTAACCTAGGCCACCATGGTAAAACATGGTTAATCATAACCATTTTTTTCAATATAAACACTCATAATTGGTCATATAAAACTATGGTCAACCATGGTAGAATTAGCCAAAACCATATTCACCTACGGTGATCTTTGTCAAGTCATGTTCATCCATGGTTAAAGCATGCTCACCCATAGTTAATGTTTAAAAATGTTTAATAATGTTAATGCTAATATGGTTTAAAACACATTTTTTTACTAATGTGGTTGATTATGTTTGATAGTTAATACTCCTGCGAAACTTAAGTCAAACATAATCACCTAATATTATTATTGATTAACATCAATAGTAAAAATATAATCAAACACATTAGTAAAACATAATAAAAAAAGTAAAATTTTATAATCAATGTTTAAATAGTTGACCATGATAAAACTTCGTAAAAAACCCATGTTTACTCAATTTAAGAATAGTCAACCATGTTGAGCCATAGTGATCCTTAGTCAATGCACTAAACCATATTCAATTATAGTCAACCACGCTAACTAAAGTCAAACATTGTCACCCTTAATTAACCAAGGTCATCCATTCCTCACGATCAAGATCTAAAAATGTTCAATAATAAAAATATTAATATTATTAATGTTGACTAATGATATAGATACCTAACTAATGTGGCAATGTGACAAATTGTTACAGTTGGTACATTAAATTGAAATTTAACCAATATCTCAATGAGACATTAAAAAATTAGTCAAACACTACAATTTATTGAATGTCACAATGCAACATTACAAAAAGTTACTCAACCAAACATACTAATGTTGTTGATTATAAACACTTCATGTTTCACAAGGTTTGATAGAAAACACTCTTCAACATTAGCTAAACATAATCGCCATTATTATTGATTAATATTAAACACAAAAAAATTCAATGACATTAGTCAAATATAGAGAAAAATAGTCGCAGAAATTCAACTATTAGTCAAATAGAGCCAACCATAATGGTCAACCAAGGTTTCCATTGTCAACATCGTCTAGCAGTCAACCATGGCCAACTATGGTCAACTTTAACAACCAAGATCATCCAAGATCAACATGGCTATAATGGTCAACCAAGGTCAACTAATATAAACATGGTTAGAATGATCGAAAATGGTCACCTAAGGTCAACGATGGTTTACAATGAAGATCAACCATGATAAAAAACAATTATCCATGGTCAACCATGGCCCACTCATGATTAAGCATAATCAACCATATGGTCAAGAAATATCAACATTTTTAAAATAGTCAAACATGGTCAACCATGGTCAACCATGGTCAAGCATCATCAACCATGTACAACCATATTCAACCACTAGTCAACCATGATCAACCATAATTAGTAATTTTTGATTTATAATATTACGATTAATAAATTAGGTTTATAATATTGTTTATAGCATTATGGTTTATAGTATTTTGTTTTTTTATACTAAGGTTAATTATTGGGGATTATAATATTCGACTTATAACATTAGTATTTTAATATAGTGTTTAATATATAAGGTTTTAATACTAAGGTTTTATTAATATTAAATAATGTTAATAATAAATAAAAGTGTTAATATTAATGTCAAGGTTTTTATTGGAAATTAACGTAATATTCATTATTTGTTTTAATTCTTATGCATTCTCTATCCTCTTAATATTAAGATTAATCTTTAAGGTACAAAAAATTGGTTTATTTATTGTTTACCCAATATAAATATTATTATAAATTTTATTTTTGGAAAAGTATAATGTTGGCATTGTGATGCAATGTGTTGTCCGTGATGGCAACTTATGTTGTATCCACATGCCATTTCGTACAATGGAGAAAGGAATACCTGAGTGATAGAAAAATGATGAAGGTAATGTTTTAGGAAATATATGTGAAGTCGTGTATATGCAGATGTATACATGTGTTCAATTCATCTATATACATAGTTTTTATAAAGGGAAGTCACATATTCAATATATATATATATATATATATATATATATATATATATATATATATATATATATATATATATATGCGTGTGTTCAATGAAGCCAATTCGTGTATATATCTAGAATATACATTTAATTTGTGTATACGCAATTTTGTGAAGAAAAGTTGTGTATACACGCGAGCACAAAGAAGAAAATTAGCGATGTACTTGCATACTAAGTTTATGATACCATGGGTCTTTACCATGGTCTTAGCCCATAATATTGAGTGCAATAACGGTTAATTGATCACGTCCAAGAATACCATATTAGCACTTGTGTGGTTTTGTGCATGGTATTGGCTAAGCCTCACACTTTATAAGGAGGTGAAGATCGTAGTGTGGTGTGCATGAGTATGAAATTGAATGAATACTTCAATATGAAGTATATCTTCATGGAATGGGCTATAATCAATATTTATATATGATATTATTATGCACTCATGACTACAATAATGGATCAATCTCTCTATACCTCAAGTGATTACGTATTTGCATGATCTCGTTATGAGTTGTTTAGATCCGCGGTCCGGCGCATGATTGATGAAGTGAAGGGTATGATCCGAGTTAAAATTTAGTTTTTTGAAGTGTTGCGCAGTCCCCGTACTATATATATATATATATATATATATATATATATATATATGAGCAGGTTTTTCATAGTGAAAGCGGGTTTACACACGGGTTCGGTTCTACAAAATCATGTATGAAGCTAGGTTTCATGAATCATACCGAAGGAAATGTTAGATGAGTTTTTTTGTATTTCTTTTGTATCCCAATGATGCCTTCATACATGTCTCAAGTTGTTTGAAAACCGATTATTCTACAAGCGATTGGGTATAAATATTAGTCATTGGTTGATTGAATATGATGGATAGTACTCACTATATAAGGGTTCGTAAATCTAAAAAGTGTCTAAATGTCTTCCGGTCCATTTAGATTATAGTCGTAACTCTAATATCCGAATATAAATATATATACGTATGTTTCTCTACATAAAAGCGTACAAGGCATGTGGGTTTCCTTAAGTGAAGTAGTGTATACATTTTGTTTTGTGAATTATCAAAGGTGAAGCCAGATTCAATGTGTTGATGCGCACTGGGTTTAGTTCTCGATATTCGGGTGACAATGATATCACTTTTCTATATCAATTGAGTTGGTGATTGGTTAAGTGATTGTTTTATTCAATGTGTTGGTTCAGATTCCGTTGATTGGTGATTGTTTGGTTTAGTGGTTTTTTCAAGAATGGGACAATATTTTGGTTACAATAATCCTATTTTTGATATTTGGTTTATCTGATGTTAAAGGTTCATAATGGATTATGTGATGAAAATAGTACTACAAGTTGTGATGTATTGAAGCCGGTGGATCCACTCGAAAAATTTATGAAACGTGGTTCTAAGGGTAGTGTCGAGAGTTCGATCCTTTAGTGAGGAAGTTGAAGCTGTGTCAAAGAGAAGCTAGTGATCAGCTCTGGGGTTGTATCTTCCGTTCTCTAGTAGTGGCCAGGTAAATGTGGAGCAGTAAATGCCCTTCTCGATGGTTGTCAGAAACGAGATCAAGGGGTTGGTGCTTTCCTTCAAGTAGTAGTCGGAGAACGAGAGAAGGTTGCGTACCACCACAGGGTGCATGTGTGATGGTATAGTCTCGTATGAATACAACTTCGTAATAAGTTTTATATATAATTAATATTAAAGATAGAGATGACAACAATGGTGGTTTTCTCCCACATTAAGTTTCCACCTAAATCTTGGTTTTCTTGTGTCTTTCACGTGTGATGATTTATTCTACTCTTAATGCACATGTTTACGATTACCAAATTTCTAATGAATAAATGGTGCATCGGTCTAAGAAAAGTTACTAAAGATATATCTAAGTAATACGTTCACTAGGCATATATACCTTCATAATAAAATTTGCGTACATATGCGAGTTGGTTTAAGTAAAAGTCGCATTTATAAATTAGTAAAGAAAATAAATTTTGTATGAGTTTTAAATAATGATTCACTCCCCCCCCCCCTCTCGCATTTTTCCAAACACCAGAAAGGAGAGTTAGTCCTTCTATAGAAGCTTGATCGCTTGAAGGATATCTCACGATGGGAAGGAAGAAAAAGAACAAGGCCACTCAAAGGAAGACGATATCTCAAACCATGTGCGTAGAAAATTAAGTAGATAAAGGAGACACCGATTCTTTGTTCCCGTGATTCACTTCTTTCATGCAATGTTGAATATAGTCACAAAAGTGAAAGTAATGTTATTTATATAGAAGCATAAATTTATAAACTCAAAAATCAAGCTGAAGATCAACATATTCAATTTAATAAAAGATAATGTATCTACATATATGTTGTTAGTCAATGCGTATTTTTCAGCCGTTTAGATGAATATATGCTTTACCAAGGTTTTCTTAAACCAAATTCAAGCAATCATTTTGTCTTCTAGAAATCCTCGCAGAAATTTCTCACTTTCCCCTTTCTCGTCCGTTGTGATTAAAATGGTCATCTCTCAAAGCTCATCCTAGACCGG
The DNA here is from genome assembly GCA_034641835.2 of Pinus albicaulis. Classification (NCBI taxonomy): domain Eukaryota; kingdom Viridiplantae; phylum Streptophyta; class Pinopsida; order Pinales; family Pinaceae; genus Pinus; species Pinus albicaulis. The sequence continues at coordinate 1,094,410,079 of CM076578.1, forward strand.
TAAGCCTTACCTCGTCCATGATTATTATCGTTCTTAAAAATATTACTTCTAATTCCTAAAATATTCCTATTTCACAAAAAATGTCCGGCTAAGATGAGTTAAGTTTTTCCCTATATTTTCCTACCGCCCAAGTCATTGTTGATATGAAAGTCCGTCTAGAAAACCTTCGGCGTAATGAAAAAATATCTAGGTTTATAGGTGATGGTGCTTAGGTAAAATATATAAAAGCCCCGTGTCTCAAGTTAAAAGCTTTGTTTTTAACCATTGGTCAAGAGCCCTTTCCTAAAAATAGGTTGCTAAAAACTGCTATTCTTCCTCAAGTCATGCACCATCATGTCTCATGCATTTCTATTTCGACAAAGCTCAAATGGTAAAATCAAGAAAAGAAAATCCCACATGGTCATTTTTCGAAAAGAAGGCGCTCGAACACCTCCAAGGTGGCCCCTCCCCGAACCAACAAAGAAAATCGCCAAGACTAAGTCACCCTATCACTATGACCGTTAGGATGTCTTGATGGTTGGCCCAAACTGCATCAGTAAGTAAAAGAGAGGCACCAAAGAAAAGCTTCACCAAATACACTCGGGCATTTTCACAGAGGTACATGAGCTAACACAGGAAAATCAAGTTTTTCACTACAAATTAGGAATACCTAGAAGATTTCATAACATCATCCATAAGGGTTAAAATCACAACAAACCGGAGGCTAACAGTGCAGGTATTGATGTCACCGTAAGAGGTAACACATTTCTCATTCAATTCTTTGTGGAAAATCTTAGAAAAATCTCTGATATGTGAACAACATGGCACATTTTGGCAAAGGTTCCCTATGACAGCTTTTATGCCTCAAAACATAAATAAGATGAAAGGACAACTGCCTCTCTTTCCATGCCCCCCTAAAACAACACAAAAATCATCAAGTGCCATCAAAGGAAACGACTAAGACTACCGAAAGGATAGTCACACTAAAGAAGAAAACAACAGGATGTTTTGTTCGAAACACAAAATCAAGCCATAGACCCCATAGCGAAAATTCTACTTAGACATTTTCAGAAATTTGGAGAGATAAGAAAACATGCATAAAAACCTCCTTCTTCAACAAGAGAGGGTAAAAGTTTTTTAAGTTATCTCCTAAATATAAGTGAAAGAGTACAAAGCTACACTAAAATCAAATATGTGATTTGAAATCCAAAAGGTGAGAAAGACCGATTTTAAAGGATCTCGGTGCCATTTTCTATTAAAAGAGTAACAATCAAAGTTTTTTAGTTAAAAATCGATACAGTGACAGCCACAACTTAGTTTTAAAGAATATGGAGGCACAAATTTTCTAAACCTGCCTTGCAAACATAAACAATTGTCATCACAAAAATCAATTTCTCTAATGATAATCAGTGTTTGTAATAAGAATAGGATTGGCTCCAAAAGGCTATCACATTGAAAAAAATAGTCAAAATAAACTATGGAAAGGTGAAATTTAGACTATAAAGAAAAGGGGGTTTTCATCCTCGATCGTTTCAAAAGGGACAGGCAACAACTCCCCAATGGCCCTTTTTCTTCGTTTTTCACCTTAGCAAAGAGGAGGAGGGTTTTGATTTTTGAAGAGCTTTCTTGGGGAGAAACCGCAGACGTTTGCATGCCTATAGACCGGCACCTACGCTTGCTTGGCACCCAGTGCACTTTTACACCGTACGTTACGTAAAAATCAATGTTGTGTGTTCTTCTCGATCGCCTGCCGTGTAGGAAAGTTCACCCAACAAAGGCCCAAGCCACCACCCGACAACCATACACGGGTCGCTTCCGGGCCCAACGCCGTTCAACCCCAACACTCCTCATTTTTCATACCTTACGTGCAAAGATGCCTGCCGAGGGTGGCAAAGCTCACCATTACAGATTTTGCATACTCCGCGTGAAGAGGCGCCTAGGCCGAGGGTGTTGCGCACCCACCATGGTGTCCGTCGCACATGCCGCGCGCAGGCTACCCGAGCAGGCGTCGTGCGCCCTCGATGGAAAAGTGCAAAGACCGCCAGGGAATTCGCGTAAAAGGCCAAAAATTGCTCCGTTTTCAACATAATTGGTTTCTTATCGCGCAGAAGGGTTACAAGAGGTATTTTTCATCAATTTTTATCTCCTCATCTAGTTTTTGAACTATAAAGGTGCCAAGTAACGTTAAATTTGAGTTCATGCGTTTGAGAAAAAAAAACTAAATGTAGGAGTAACCTTTTCCTCTTTTTGAATATCCAGGTTTGTTTTAAAGGTCCTAAGACTCTCCAAAGCCTTTTCCTCTCCGCACTTCATCTACAAAGAGTATTTTCTTTCAAAAATTGAAAGAAAGATAGCCTAGTCATTATGTCTCAAGAATAAAGTGATGGAGCCCTCAAAAGCCAAGAAGACAAAGCCAAGAAAGGAGGCAAGCCCAATAAATTTGAGCCCACAAACACCAAAGAGCTAATTGCCTCACCTTTTTGTCTTGTCTTATTTCCAAGAATTAGGATTCTTTGAATTTTGCAAAAGGTACAAGAAATCAAAATCCATCCTAAATTGACTCCAGTTATTTGCCTTAAGGCTTCACAAGCATAGGGTTCATCTCATGTGGTTAAATTCTTGAGTTCACCCCTCAAAGCTCTCTCCAAAGCCACTAGGATCCCTTACATAGGGGAGAAATTGTTTAAACAAACACATCTTGACTTGATTAATTATCATCCTTTTCTAAAGCCTAGTCACAAGTCAAGGTAAAGCCATTTTCCTTTTTCCTATCCATCGGAAAAATATGCCCCCTCCTCATGAAGATTGTCATGAAATACTTTACCTATGAGGGTCAAGCTCCGGAATATACTCCTATCATATTAGACTCCTCATGCACTTCACCAGACCAAGATGCTGAACTTACGTTATTTCCTTTGCAAAATCATTGAAAAGATGTCCACCATCATGAAAAATAAGCCTCCACTTCAAGTTAGGATGGCAAGCTCATTTCATCACTCTCTTGTCAAAATAATTATAACTCACCAACCGGAGCAACAAGTGAATTCTTTGGGAAGCTTTTATCACCCATTATGACTTTACCTCTTCGTCCTCCCATCCCATTGCAGAAGATGTGCCATCCTCTTTTCAAAATCTTTCTCATAATCCTTCATCGCCCTCCATCGATTATGTTTCACTCTTCTCCCATGAATCACTCTCCCAAGCAAAAATTCATCAAACAAATTCTCCAAATGTACTGATCCTCAAAGAAAGCAAAGTATAGCCCTAAAATAAGCACTGCTGATCCGGAAGAAAGCAATGATGATAAAAGTGAGGAAAGTATGAAGAAGATGAGACAGGGGAAGAAAGCAAAGGATAGCAATAAAAAGGAAGATGAAGGTGAGGAATATGAAGGAGGAGGATGAGAGTGAGGAATAATATAATGGAAGTAAAGAAGGAGGAAATGGCCTTGAATAAAGCAATGAGGCCCTAAAGAAAATAGTGATTATCAAAATGAATAAAGGAGTGATGATCATAATAATGAAGACAAGGGAGATGATACAACAAAGTGAGGGGAAAGATGTTGAAGACCTTGAGGAAAATAGTGCCGATAATGGAAAACAACAAGAGAAGATGAAGACAGAAAAGGGGAAGATGACAACAACAACAAGAGAAAAATGAAGATAGCAAAGTGCGCATAGTAAAAACAGCAAAGACACCCAAGTACCAACGACAAAACAACAAAGAAAAAATAGCACATAAAAAAGGAAAAGAAGAAAGAGGAAGACATTCACATCAAAGAGAAATTGATGAGGACAATCTCGTAGAAATTTTTCGCAGTGGTCTCCAACACACAAGAAAATGATGGCAAAAGTCCTAATGATGAGAACAATCAAGATATCAAAGAAAAGGGTAAAGAAATGGACAATCTTGGAGATGAAAACACGTACTTGGGCACCACCCAATTACATAGAAATGTAGCATGACCTTTTCTCACATCCTCCTGTGGTAAGATCATTACAAATGTTGAAATTGATAATCCAAAGGACTGCCCACAACAAAGTGACAGGGAGATGTCCACCGAAAACATTTCTGAAGAAGAACACAACAAGGCTATAGATGAGCAAATTGAACAACTCAAATGCTATGACACCTCTTCATTCCTCATCGTAAAGATGAGAAGCATGTGTTTGCTACCTCCTATAGGAAAGGGGCCATGCACTCCCCCCCCAAAAGCAGTGAAAGGTAAATTCTCCAAAACAGCAAAGTCACTTGAGCAAAAGAAAAAGGCAAAATCTCCAAAACAATGATAGTAAAGTCACTTGAGCAAGAAAAATAAAAATGTCACTAGGGGAATTAAGGAGTGAAAATCGCCAAAGAAAGGAAAGGGTTGATTTCAAAGAAAGACATGGGTAAGAAGCCTGGGAAGACAAAGGCAAGAAGGCAATGTAAAGAACAAGAAAGAAACCATGAAAAAGAGAGGGAATTTGAACTCATCCATATTACTGGAAAGCGATGAGTGAAAATGAAACAAGGATTATTAATTCCCTCTACAAGACCAGATGCACAAGTTAGAGATTTTGTGAATGATTTGAAAATATCAAAACATACTGTCCATTTCCAAACACAAAACACGCAAATGAGTACAACTTGCCATTTATGAAGTTCTCGGCACTCAAGTACAAAAGAGAGGCTCGTAAATCACAAATGAAGCTAGAAGAGTACATGGGTGAATATGAAGAATATTAGGAAGAAAATGATAGTTTGGAAGAGGCCTAAGACTATGGGTCTTAGGAGAGCATTAGAAAAATAGTAGAGAGGAAGAATCAACTCCAAATGCAACAATTCCCTCTCACCGAGATCCTAGCCCTTGGAAATTGAAAATGACAAAGAATCTTGGATATAAAGGGAAAACCTTCTATTTAGAGGCTAATTGGTAAAATCAAACAAGGATTTAGGCTACAAAGGAAGATGACCCGCATTACAAAAGGCTAACCGCTTGCTAGAAAAAACAAGCCGCCAAAGGAGGCGCTCGTATACAAATATGTAAAAGACCAAGATAGGCTTGAAACATGGTTCAAGCTTCATTAAGGTGTCTCATAACCCTTGAGGGAATCACTCACAAATTTTGAGCAAAATTGGACACTTTTTTGGTTTTTTTTTGTAAATTCTTAGCTCAGGAGGCAAGACCTCGGATGTCGTGTTTTTTCCCGCAGAATTTTCTGGCAAAGAACATTTACATTTTTGGATTCCTTTGGAAATTTGGGAGTATGCTCATAAATTTTCTACCATTTGGAGTTGTTTGGTCCCTCAAAAGGCCCAAAACCAGCCATTTTTTCACATTTCTCGCCGTTGTTTTTTGATGTGTGTCGCGCTCTGTTTTTGCACATTTTACACTTTTTGAGAAGATTCCCGCAGACAATATTGGAAAAATAAAATATATTTGGAATTTATACATCCATATCTTTCTGTTCCGGCCATCACAAAAGTATTTTTTCGACATTGAAAGGACTCAAAACCCTATTTAAAAAGGCCTTTTGGTGTTGTGCGCTCTGAAATTTTTGTAAAAATAGAGATAGTTTTATGTATCTCTGTGTGAGGACAAGGAAAATGTGAGTTAGATAAGTTCAATCATGTATGTCAGAGCTTCAAAGTCAGTTATTTTGTTATTTCTGTCCGAAAAAAAAAGGATATTTTGAAGAGATATTTTGTGCTCAAATCTTGGTAAGCGTCTTCAAGATAGTTTTAGATATTTTTCTTTTGGCCAATGGCCTTCTAGTCGCTCTAGTAAGTTTTTTTATCCTCTTGGCTTATATAAACCATGAGGATTGATTGTAAAATGAGTGCGTAACTTGGACACGTTAAGAAAGAGCAATACATAGTTTTATGAGCTTGAAGAAAATATTGGTTTTATGGAGTGGATGAATGTCTTGCTTGGCTTGATGGTGGAGGAGCATTGTGTGTAGCATTCGATAGCTTGGTGAATGGTGATTTTTCACTAATTTTTTTATGTATTCTTGTTTCCATTAATTTTTCTCATACCTCTTATTTGTTGTAGAGATCGAAAAGTATATGTTGAGATATGCTCATGGAAGCACCTCAAACCTCTTGTTTATTACAACTTTGATGTTTTCTTCTTCTTTACTATAAGGAATTCTTAATTGCTCCTTAGGCCCACCAAGAAATTGTCATTTGTTTCATTAATGGTCAAGATTTTACCTATCAAATATGATTGAAGGTATGCCCCCGCTTATTTGAAGTTCTAAAACTCTATTTCTCGAAACTTTTCATGAAATACCGATTGCTTAGGTTAAGTCAAAGAGGCATTGTTTGGATTCGACCTTTTTCCATGCTTACCAACCCGTTTCAGCTCTACAGTTGGATACATGTTTTTTAGGAGTTCCCTCTTCATATATTAAATTATTTGTTTATCTTATATGTTTTCCTTCAACAACCGAAAGGTGAATTTATAAAGTTAGGAGTTATTACGCTTCTATTTCTCACCTCGAATGTTTATATTTTATGTTTATCATATTAAGTGTTATTCAGTGATACGTAATGGTTTTCCCTACCTCATGAGTATTTTATTTCAAACTATATATGTTTAAGACTTCTTCCTTTCGTAAACTTAATGTTCATTTCCACCTCACATACTTCACCCAAAGGATCCATTGACCTTACAATCGGCCTCACAAGACACCTTGTCCATCATTCAGACATCCTGACTTTATCCTCTGACCCCACAGTCTCGTTGATTTTATAAACTTCTTTCTATTTTTCCTACTTGACCGCCTTCACCTCAAAACCAAAACAAACCAAAATATACTTAACAACTAGCCTAAAATCAAACTTACAAAGTGAAAAATTTCACATCCTTTTCGCGTAATAGAGAGAGCTGCCCTTCTCTCGAGTCTAGGGAAGGCTAGGTCCTAGGACTCTAAATATTGGTCTGATGTTACCTCCGTCATTTGGTTTACCAATTTTCCAAATTATGGGACACAAAACATATGTGATTAATATATTGAATAATCTAATATCATTTTTTGATTCAACTACATTAAGCAAGTCATTCATATATGACCATTTTCATGTGAGAGGTAGTACAATCGACTAATTTCTCATGATTTTTGAATAATCCAATTAACCATTGCATCTGCTGATGCTCAGGGTGAAGAAGTGGGATTGAAACTAGTGAAAATGAATCACATAGCATCAATCATCACTTTCGGGCTTGCACTCCGGGTAAACTGTGACTTCCTTGGAGGTCACCCATTTCGTAAATCCTCTAACCAAGCGTGCTTAAGAAACTCCATTACAAGAAAAAAACTCAATCTTGAGTAGCTGAACAAAGAATAGTTAGACTAGTGTCCAAAGTTGCTTGATGAAGTAACCAATCACAAAAGTGAAGGACTTGAAGCAAAAACCATCTCTCTCCAAGAAGATTTGGAATAATCAAATAAGAATATTGATGAACTTATACAAAGATTTGAAAGAAGTAAAAATAGCTAAAAAGAAGAGATTCTAAAATTGAATGAGCAAGTGCAGGTTAAATAGTCAAGGGTTCAAGAAAGTATGAAGAATAAGAGCCAAAGATTGGAGGTTGAGGTAAACATTTTAAAAAGTAAATTATAAGCAAAGGATAAACACCTCTGAGGTTCTTCCAAGATAGTACTAATATTCTAGATAATATTTCTATTAGTAAAAGGTCTCCTCTCTATTAAATTTGGTCTTGATTTACACAAAACCGTAAAAGGAGAATCTAGTTCATGAGTCAACGCTAAAGGTTCAAAGGATATCAATCCAAAACTTGAAGTTTTTCAAGAGACGAAAGGTAAAACCCACAATCATGAATTCTCAAAGGAAATAATTTTCTCCTAACTATATAAGTATCAATAGATTTTCCTTGATTAGTAATGTTGAATTATTTGTATGTCCTAATTATAGACATGTTGCAGCCCAATTAGAGAAGAAGATTATTTCTTGGCCACAGACAAATAGACACTACAGTTAGTGACTGTCAACTCCTTGGTGTAATGAGGTTTCTTTCATGTGGGTTATTACCATGCAAAAATATTGGACATAAAGCTATTGATTGCAATAGAAGGAACATGATGCAATCTTATTATTATTCCTCTTCTCATGTTTCCGGGTCTCATAAGATGTTCTTCTTGTAACAAGTTTTTGCATGTAGAAAGAAATGTAGGAACAGACAGAATGAATCGTCAAAGACAACATGGAAGAAAAATAAATGATATCGTAAGACCAAATAAGGTTGATTCACCAACATTCAAAAGTAATAAGGAGAAGGAAGAAGAGATAAGATGTGGTCTTGCTCTCTATGCAATTAAAAGTAAAAATGAATGGTACATTGACAACGGATGTTCTCATCATACGACCTGCAGATAAGAGTAAGATGGAGTCTCTTAATAAAAATAAATATGTAAGTTTATTCTTTGATATACTCTAGCAAAAGTATTGGAAAAAGGTAGAGGCATAATTAACAAAAATAGAAGCGCACGGATACCTTATTAGTTCAAGTCCTAAAACAAAAATAGTAAGTGTAGTCCAACCGAAAGATAAAGAAAATGTAATTATGTTCACATCAACTAAATCGAAGGTTATGGATGAAGAAATTGAGAAGTCAAGAAAAGGGGATACAAAAATCACTAAAATTGTACGTGTTTAAAGATCCGACCTCTCACAAATATTCCTAATTTTTGGAACAATAGAACTCGTGGCATCATGATCAAACTATCTTAAAACCATTTTATAAGAAATAAAATGATGAGATTTATGAAAGATAACATAATCAAGTAAATCACATGGTGAAATTTGTCTTAATACTATAGACATGGCCCCTGCACATGCAGCATCCATAGCTCTCAAATAGGTGTTTTTGTGACTCAATGAAATGCTTCGTGTCCAACTTACAAAATATTTATTTAGATTTATCTTATTTGGTTTCAAATTAGATGAAGGCTACTACCCCGGCTTGGAAACCAAACTCGATGGTAGTCCCACTTAGAATAAGTAACATGATCACTGTGCCGCCTCGTGCTGACACCTCCGTCCTCCACCCGAGCCTGGGGTGCGCCATTACTCTGTCAGTGAGTAGCAGCGTAATGTCATTCATGTTATGTCTCATGATCATGGTATCTCGGCTCATATGAGATTCCTCCGGTCCTCCTACAAATGGTTTTAAATCGATCACACCAACCAAAGGTTATCGAATATGTGAGGAGGAAAACTTACCCTAAGAGTATGGGATGTTGTGATAGGTTTTTAATGACTAATCAATCGGATAATTCCTCTGGTCCCTTTATAACTATTAAATATGATGTTCCGTATAATTACCGAAAGGTTCTTTAAGTTAATAATTCTAGCGTTATCATGAATGGCTCATTATGATCTTTACAAGAGTGGTCTCGCTATATGATTTTTTTTTCAATGATATATTCTAAGAGAAACGAAAAATATATATCTTAGGTGAAAACTCATTAGAGTTATTAATCATGGTAAATTTTATGAAATGGTGAGGTAGTAGAGTGAAACATAATCGTGTTCTTTCCGCAGATGTGTGCCAACAACTAATGTGGATCAACATAGCTTTCAAAGTGGCTATGATTTGGAAGTCAAAACCCTAATATCATTGTTATAACATGTTTATTCATGGCATTTATTTATTCCACTATCCTACCCCATATTAAAAGTTGAAGAATTCCTTTTAAGTATAGGAGTACTTCTAATGTAACCTCGTGCATAAAAAAATACTAAATATATGCACACTCGCCTTTAAAATGTAAAATTCATCGCATAATGGAGTATGGGAAACCAACTTTTACTTGATATTGTACCAAGAGTTTCTAGTTAATGAGGGAATGGGGTGTGTTAAAATTGCTGAAACTGTGCTTCAAATAAGACCCAAATATTGAAGGTTCTCCAACTTGGGCAAGTCTTCCACAATTTGATGTTTTATCTTCATATTGACAAGTGGGTTGGTTAAGGTAAATTATAGGGTTTTATTCTTAGTGAGTCAACAATGGGGCTTTTTAGAACATGTTCCAATCATATATTTCTCCTCTAATGGTTTATGGATTAAAATTTATTCCTAATATTTTGTGGTCAGAATAGGGGCATTTTTTTAATTCACTCCTCTCCCCTCTCTAAAAGATAAGGCATTGCATTGAGTAGGGGAGTGAGTAGAAAACATGTGGTTTAAATTGATGTGCAATGATAATAGAATTAGGATTTGGTTGCATAAAATGATTGGTTCCATAGAGAAGGATAACACATAAAGTACTGGACACTAATTGTAGATGTTGTGGCATAGGTAATGGAGTTTTCATGGGGAATTTCCCTAGAGATGAGGCTCCAAACCATCCTTGAGGTTGTGGGAATATATGCCTTTAGGGATATGTCCAATGTGGTCATATGGCTGGGCATTTAATTAGGAGGAGGATTATAAGTATTCCATGGAACTCAGAGGGTTATAGATCTACCTCAGAACCCATTGAGAGAATGAAGCACAATGTAAAAATATTAAATGATGAACAGCTTTGAGTTGTACGTGGTTGTCTATTTATTTCCCCTACTTGATTCCTTGAATAATTATTGTAACTCTAGGCATTTGGGAAATTTATTCGAGTGATCTTAGTTGCACTTCTTCCCTTCTTCCCCGCAAATCATCCAATTGTAAATTTAGAGAAGCTTTTGTAGTCCTATTTTCCAAAAATTTAGAAGAACATTTTGATAATTGTTACCGAAAGTATTGGGGTTTCCTAGCTTCACCTACTTAATAATTAATGTACATCGTCGTATTTTAAGTCAAAAACATCACTTTCTCTCATCATATTTAAAGTTTCTTGCAATCATGTTTAATTCATTTGGAGGAGTGTTTTCAAGGTCTTTTTCCAAATTATGTTTATGTTTTAATTTTTTATTGTCTTCTATTGAAATTGCTCATCATAGTCTTCAAAATTTCATTTTCTCCATGTGTTATTCCAAAACATCTTCATCACCTCTGGCGTAGTCTTCGGGTATTTTCCAAGAACAAATTCTTCATGTCTCCCCATATTTAAATGCAGTTCCCTCCAAGGCTCATGAACCATTAGAGAGGTGCTGTCATAGTAAGAGGAAACACATGCAACCCTTTGATTTAGTACACAACCATATCCTCTACAAAGTACTTCTCAAACTCAATATATATATATATATATATATATATCGTACGTATAGGGAGGAAATGTTTCATTCGCACTACGTTTCATGGTTTGGAAATGAAGACCCATATGTATATATATATATATATATACATATGGGCTCTATTTTCCAAACCATGAAATTTTAGAAAAAGAAGATGGGGGAAACTTTTTTATTTGTTCCACTCCTATATCTTTGATCGTAACTAAAAGTAACAATGTTTTCTCTATTTATTACCAAATGAAAAGAGGTTCTCCATGTACTACTATGATATCTATCTTTCGCAGTTCCTACCAACTAATAGTGAAATAGGTGCATGATTATTGATATTAGCCTCAAACTCCTCATAAAAAAATGCCCTCAAAATACAATTTCTCTATTTTCAACAAGATATGTTGGTATACTCTTGTGCGCGTACGGATTAGATCGAGGTGTTCATATAGCACCAAGACACTAAGAAAACCAAAGTAAGAAACCAGGATTGTGAGTCAACAAGAAAATCACACTTAAAGGATAACTAAAACAAAAGAAGAAACCCAAGTATTAGAAAAAAACCTCATTTGTAGTAAAGGAAACCCAAACCAGCCATCACATTTTGCAACAAAGAAAATCTGTACTTAAAAACTCATTTGGAGCCAAAGAAAAAAATAAAACAACTATCATAAGTTTCCTCCGGAAATATCGTATAGTATGATTCAAAAGCAAGGAGAATCACACTAATATAAAAAATTCACTTGAAAATAAAAGGAAAAAGCATGAAAACCTCTCGCCGAGGCCTTATCCCACAATGCCTCCTCAACAACACCGCCAAAATGTCAGCAAAAGATAAATGAAAATTTACCCCAACATTTAAATTGTTTAACTAGGTTAGTAAACTTTTGAGGCGTAGCACAATATGTGCCGTGGTTGTAGTCTCATGATCTCATGAATAAAAAATCGAGCTCTTGCACAGCATCATTCAAAGAAAAAGAACAAGATTCTCAAGGTAAGGAGAACACACTACGAACCTACTGGATCCTCTTCCGGGTTGACCGACCTCGAGAAACATTGCCCCCGCTTATTGAGGCATTAGGGGTTTTTGAGGTCTAAATGAGTCTCCAAGGAAATTATAAAATAATAGTGGAAATAATAAAATAAGAATAGATTACATCATCAAATTTCGAGGGAAAAAAGGAAAACTATATTTTTTCGACTCGTTCTTCAACCGATATCCCCATGTTTACTCAAATTTCAAGTGGTAACACTATTGGATGCCGAATTTGACTTCCTCATCCAAGGAGTCCGCATGTTGCATATTTTCGATGTACCGTTTGCTACCTTAAAATATGAATACATGAAAAATGTGATTGCAATCACGTTTTTTCATGTATTTCTAATTTTTCGTGTATTTGCGTCCATTGAAAGTATGCAACATGGTACTTTTGGATGATAATTAACTTTGGTATCTCAGCAATCCACTGAAATTCTGAGTAAAAAATTAAGGAGATAAGTCGAAATACGAGTTGGAAAAGTAGTTTTATTATTTTTTTATTATTTTTTAATAAAAATGAATTGTACAATTTTAGAGTTTATAAACTGATTTCTAAATCAAAATAAAGAGTCCGTTGATCTAACCAGATCCCATTGGATCTTAGGTTACATATTTAAACACCATTAATGTATCGAATCATGAAATGTTTACCATAGTATTCACAATATCATGCTCTTTAATAAATCTTATGGATTCTTGAAATTAGTTTCCGTACTATGATGATTTGTCCTTCATTGATACACGTTTGTTTTGAAGACATGGGCACGATTAGGGAAAAAAACAACATACTGAGCCTTTTCCCCCAAAACCCATATGGTCATTTCATCGTGAAGTGGGATGTATGGGAAAATCTTGGAGGTGAGAAGAGTGATTGCACGCCCATATGAACATGAAATACACCATTGGAATAGGAATTGTAGTGTCTCAGAGTACAACATATCTCACACTATATGTTATTGGTGATATTACACACAAATCTCTTCAAATTAGTAAAACAAGGAGAATATATATACAATAAAATGTTACTTCAATGCATTTATAATAGTCCAACAATGTATGGAAAAGGATAATAATAACTATGAACACCTAGTGAATGCATAAGAGATCCTTAGCAAAAAATGTGAAAATCTAAACAAAATGGAGGCTCACCAAGGTTTCCATGAAGGATACATGTCACACCTAGGTGTAGAAACAATATTCCTAGCACAGAGCCACAAGCCAGTTAGGTCGAGAATTTCTATGGTTCCATGGATGTCATTTTTTGGAATCGTTTAAGGGGTCTCAGTTTGACAGAAAATGAAGCCAACAACAAGGATGTCCCCGATGAAAGGTCCAAATTAGACCCTCACAATCGTTTTGGATAGGAGCCTCCGAATGTGGGCCCGAATGCCCCCACAATTTTTTCCACTCTTGGTTGTCGATGAGAAGATGACGGAGCAAAGGCGAAGGTAAATGGACCAATCAACGAAGAAAAATCAACGTGATTAATGAACCATAAACAAAGATACCGTTGTAAGTCTAAGTGAAGACAAAATGAAAGGGGATATGTCAGAATCGGGATCTACGTTAGTCGAAACCACTAAACACAGGAGAAAGAAAGACGCAAGTTAATCGGTGAAAGTAGTTCACAACAGACCGTCGTAGCAAGGTGGGAGAAACAAAACTTAATCCAAAAATCGTACATACATACAACCATCGAGAAACAGTTCATAACCGATGCAGACATGCATGAAATCAAACGTACAACATAATGAGTAGGTCAGGGAAAACTAGTACTATCAATGCCAAACAAGCACGTGAATCGTTGCTGGGAATGAGAATATATTATTAATGTTGCTTAAAATGTAAATACATTTTTACAACCTATTTAAACCCAATAGTTGGAACATGGCCATTCATCTCAAAGCATGATGCAAACCTCAGCCTCGTCAATTTTTTCTACTTGATACCAAGAGTTGAGTGTGTTGTATTCTTTAGCAACAATTCCTCTATCATACTATCTTTCAATGGCTTAGCCAAAAGTCCTTGAATGTTTTATTGAAGAAGACATAGGCCGAGATGGCCCTTGAGTCGCTTCTTTGACTCTTGGTCTTCCCGACCGTTATCAGTTTGCAACTGGGTCTGCGACCCGCGACCGGGAAATCGCGACCCGCTACCTTGGGAAAATTCTGGTGAATTCGGGCGTACCTTGAGCAAGTCACGGCACTGCGACCTTAGGCAATCCATGACCCACAACCTCAACTGTGACCGCAACCTCGGGCATATCCCTTATGTATTTCTTCGCAGATACTCGAACCTTGTTCTCCGTATAGCCTTAGCTCTCGTCGCGTGAACCAGCATGTTTGGGTAAGTGCAAAATTTTTCATTTGCATCACCATCATAATTTCCATACCTACACATGGACACACTAAATTATGCCATGTGTATAACACATTAAATTAGCCACACACACACACACACACAGATATATATTGGAGGCAACAAAAATTGTAATGCATAATGAGAACATCGAAAATAAAATTAGGGTTTTAACAACTATCCTAACTTCTCATTTTAGTCCCCGTCTTTTACAAGAAATGTATGAAGAGTTTCAGTGCATATCCATTATGAGCTTGTTTACAATAGAACAAAGAAAGAACTTGAGATGCCAACCGATGTTCATCATTCAATGTGTAGGGTTAACTCTCTACTTCATGTTTGCTCCCAATGGACATGTCGAAACCAAAGAAGCTCCCATGTGTTGTTAAGTGTTGGGATGTTCTTACGATGTGAGACTCCAACAAAGCATTGCAAGGCTCTAACGTAATGAGGATTTTGGCGATAATTCAAAAATAATGGATTGTTGCTCAAAGAGATATGGCTTAGAAAATATGAAAATTAAAGGGGGAAATATGTTGGGGCTCGTGTTGTGTATTTGTCATGTATTTAATGCGTCGTAGCGGAAAAAAATTTCAAAGCAACTTATGAAGCACCAAAGGCAATTTTCAAAATGTCGTCAAACACCAGTGGCTCCTTCAACACCAGGCTTACACCCTCTTACACCATCCATTCCTACATCCCTTCTTCGCAGGCGTAGATTTTGTATGAGGTCACAATCGTGGCGTGGAGGTCGTGTTGTCGCAGAATACGCCGGGCGTGAATTCCTTCAGGTGCGACCTGGGACTTCTGCTGGTAATTGGAGAGAGGTAGCGTAGTTGCAAATGACAATGAAAGGTATCTTCCTTGAGTCTTGAGTGAGAGTTGCAACTATGTGACCAAGGAGAGGTTACGACTTGGTGAGAGGTCGATACGTACATGACGGTGTTGAGTCGCATTCTTCGAGTCTTGAGGATAGTTGGGCACTATGCGACCAAAGATAGGCTACGACTTGGTGAGAGGTCTCATGGTCGCATGTTACCGTTGCAACGTACGTGGGACCATAGGCTTAATCACCCACTTCTCCTCGTTGAACTCGTGGTGAGGCATTCATCTTTCTCTCGGGAAACAATTTCCTTATCTAAAATGTTGTGCCACCAGATGGATGAGATGCCATCAACGAAGTGAAGAATATAGGTGCCAACGTAGATAAATGGAGCTCTCGTGATAATATTTCATGCATGCCCCTTCTCTAGCCCCCGTCGCCAGACAACCACATTATGACCCTCAAAGTCCTCGTTATATCGTATCTTGCAACTCGGAAATTTATTTTTTTTTCCTTCCATCACCGTGGTGCCCTGGATGGACTATGATCTAGTGGGTTCCTCCCCTCACACACTATGTGTGCTAGTTGTCATTGAGAAATCTAAGCGTTCCTTTTATCTTTAGAACCTAGGGGATTGTCGCCGGGAACCTGAATGCACATATGTCAATATAAGTGTAACAAATACATTTACCAATGCCTTGTGTGACACAAGAGGCAACAACCTTTCCATCAACGTGTGATCATTTAACTTCACATTTCAACATGGTATCTTCTCTAGCGATGTGACAAAAACAAACTACGATTTCTTCGCTCTTACCGAACAGCCAAAAATATGTGTTTTTAGTATATTCGAATTCACATTTTTATTGAGCTTTGTCCCCGACAAAACACAATGTTCAATCCATCTTCAAAATGGGCTCACGATGTTAATCACGCGAAAACCTTTTCATAATATGGCTAAGGGATGCACGATGAAGCCACCACATTGCTTTCTTCTTGCAAAACAGAGAACATATTCGGCCATAATCCTTTTGAAGTGCACTCGTATCTTTGTGACGGCATCCAATATGGATCACGAGGTTTTTACACGCACATGTAAAATCCTTATCAAAAGCGTCGCAACCTCTTTTCCTTTCTCGAACTTCCACCATACCATACGTTAAACATTTGCCACACGTCAAAGAGCGTATTATTTCCGTTGTACCCAAAACTTCTTAGAAGATTCGTAAAGTCAAACAGATGCTTAAACCTTTCATGAAATTGCTACATATTTCAATGTATAATAGTTATAGCATCTTCACACACATTTTCAACTCATGAGTTTTTACGCATATGTTTGAGTCCACTTTCTAATTTGCAGGTCATAGATTGAAAATATGATATGACATATTCCAAAAGGAAACATGAGAGGTCGTATAGGTTTATCCTTTTGATTAACCGCACTAAGCTTGACACACTTTTCCACACTATAAATACCGATGCACAAATTCCTCACCCCAATACGGGAAGGACAGTGAGAGTATTTCATGTTCCGCAACCGCATCCTTTAGTTTCGCTGGCTTGTGTGGTGATGGCGATTATTGAGTATATAATCCGTAGGGTTGACCCGTATGAAACATTATAACATCAATTAGTTCATGTTACCCCGTAGGGAATGATGCCTCCAATAATTTACATAAGCTTGGCGAAGTATCCAAACAATGCCTAAATGATTCATGATGAAAGGGCTTCTAACGAATATACTTAACAGTGTCAGTAAAGGTTTCCATTTGAACGTATGCATGGTGATCCTCCCACACATGGTGTGGCTATGGTGAAAGAATCTCATCATGATGGTGAGAAGGTTCAACGACTATAGGCCGGGTCAAAAACCCTAATGGCTAAGCGAGCAGGGGGACCTGAAATTTAAATATACCCAAAATTTTGGGTGGTGTTGTAGCGGTTGCTAACAGGTCCTTACTCCCATCTCCAGGAGGCATTCACATCTCGCAGCCTGGTCCTATTCCCCGGCATGTCTTCTCCATTATTTAGATGACATAATAATAAGATTTTCTAAGTGTTTTGACACTAACTCGTTAATAATGGATCTTTTTCCACTATTGCAAGTGTTCTCACAATCCTAAATTTGGGTATTGTCACCATGGTAACACTATGTCTATTCTTTATAGGATGGGTAATTACCGTGCACTCCTTCTCGCGCTAATTTCATTGATTATAATGTTTGTCGTCATTTTCCATTTATAATCGTTATCCCCACTGTAACAATTTTGATGGGTGAAGTGATAGATTACTCATAGGTAAGAAATGCCCCTATATTTCAGGTTTCTTTGTGCTAAAAGAGAACACAAAGGTGAGTATTGAACCATTTTATTCTATATGTTCTTTTACTCATTGTAGGAGGGTAAAAATTTAAAAATTAAACTTCTAATTTTCCCTCTTTCATCGCCTCATTTCTATAGGAGGTTCTCTAGTACTAGTTTGGCCATTCAAGCCGAGTTTTCCTTCCGTGGATCTCGACATACGTAAGTACTTTGTTTTTCCAAGTCCTTACTATTGTTTCTTTTCTTTTACTTATCCAATAATGTCTAACCGTATGTCATGGAAACCACTTTCTTTACAGTTTTATTGTTCCATTATTTTCGTGTATTTCCAGCACAACATGGTTCTCATTTCGAAACAAAAATCATCAACTTTATTTGGTGGAACAGGAATGCCTACTCAAGTTAGTTTCCATTACTATTTGATTTTTTGGAATTTTGATTTACACATTATTATTAATTGTGTCATCTATGTCTCTCATAGGTATGAGGAATGTACTCTTATGTTTCCCTCTTACCAACACTATGGTGGGTTTCTAAATCTTTCAATGGAACCCTATGTCGCTACAATGTGTGCTTACACGCTCGCATTTGTCAAAAAACATCCAAGCCATAGTATTGTTGGGGTTCTTCTATACTCATTGTGTTTCAATTATTATGGCCTTAATTTTTGCGCTATTTGCTTAATTTTAAATTATAGTTTTCCTATTGGAATAACCTATAACATTTATCTTTGAAGGGTTATGCCCTTGATAAATTTTTTATAAAATGTGAACCTAATTTCCAAGGTTTTGTTATTGTACCCTCAAATTCTTTTTTTGCGCATTGTTTCTCTTAATATGATAATCCCCGTTAGGAAAATAATATTGGTGGACTTCTTTATTTTAGTGTTGCTTGCGGAAATACATGTTCTCTATGTTATTTGGTTAAATTATTGCATCGAATTCTAAATTATGGCCCTAAATACATCGCTCGTCGTTTCAATTTTTTTTTTTGCTCGTATTGCTTATAATGCATGTTATATAATACTTTTCTACAACAAATTTATTAACCCCTTGTATTATTTAATGCTTTCGAGCGAATCTTAATATAGAAATTTTGCACTTTGATTCAAAATATTGTATCATATATGCATGAAACCAATAAGTAGGGGTTTTAGCCCTAATTAACTATCTAGTTTTCCTTATATGCAATTTTTTGTTTCTTACTCTCCTTTTGCTTACTTTTATGTCAAAAGTGTTCTAGTTAGTTTCATTTAGAATCTCTTAGTTTTCTAGTATAACTTCTCATGGAGTGTACTCTAATCCCTTTTTGTAGTTATTGTTTTACATTGAACTCAGTTTTGTAGAAGTAGGAAAATATAACTAAAATCACTTGAGCTGCACATAGTAGTTTACTAACTCATTCCATACCATATCTCTCTTTGTATTTTTATTAATCCATAATTTTTTTTATATGATTTGAATTGGGGTATCTCTCAATTTAGGACTACACGTTAACCGATGACGCCCTAGTTTTTTATCTTTTTATCTCTAGTGTTCAGCGATATAATCACTTTTCTGGGTTCTAAATCGATAGCCCATGACAATTGTAACAATATTATAATTATTTTTTTCAATGTGATTAAATTGATCCGTATACCCTCACACGCACCTTTTCACTCGAAAAAATACTACGTTTTTGGCTATCACCACATGCCTCTAGAAATCATGTTATTTACATCTTCACCCTCTTTATGATTCCCTATGCATGAACTGTTACGTATGGGTAGTCATCCGACAAGTGTTATTAAATTCATATTCAGCGATAGTGACTTAGCATCACCATAAATAAATTCATCACATAACATAACTTTTTCTTAATTTAGCTCAATTTTTTCGATCACTTAATAACACTTTAACCAATATGAGCGTAGGATTTAAAATCCTAACCAATCATATAAATCCTACCCAATATTATCTAGATCACGCCTAAATGATTTGACACAAACTTTTCCATGTAATCCGTAAATATATTTTTAATAATGAATCGAGTGTTTGTTCACGACATTCATAACTTAGTGTGAGCACTATTAAAGGAATAAAACTATGGCTTGATAGAAATAAAATTTACACCTAAACTCCTAAAGAATATCATTCACATCATGTTAACTACAACAAGAACATTAAAATATTAAATACCCTCGAAGAAGAAATTCAAACTTTAAACAACTTGAAAAAAAAGAACAACTTGCCACCCAACCATAAAGTGTCACCTCTCGCTCTCCCCAGTCAGCGATTCTTTAATCAACAAGCATTGTGATTCTTGGTCAATGGCTTGCCATTGTTTCCCTACTAGATTCTCTCCTTTAGCGGGGTCCTAAACTTAGGTATCCAACCCCCACAGCCAGGTTTTTCTTTTATTTATTTTTCTAAAAGTACGCATTTTTAGTTAATGCTCACATTTTTTTCCACCTATTAGTGAGTATTATTTACCACTTAATTATTTAATAGATTTTTCTTTTCTAATCATATTAAATTTTAACAAATGACCTGATTTTTTAGGAGTGAATTGATAGAAGTTTATTCAACTTATCCATGATTATTGAATTATGAATCTCCATATTAATCTAATTAACTCAAGTGTTCCCTTTCCAAGTAAATCTTAAAATTTATTTTTATTAAGAAAATCTATTGATTGCATTATTATATTCACTCCCAAATTGAATCTACTATGAGTCAGGCCATCACTTAAAAGTCATTTTAATTAAAAAATATTTACATAGTTCGTTTTAATTAAAGAATATTTAGCGAAGGTAGAGGGGGAAAACTTGAAATTTTTTTTTTCCAAAACCTCACTAAAAGGTACCTTAACAATTTTTATGGCGACGTATTAGGATTAGTGAAACTAAAATAAAAAAAATAAAAGAAAAAGGAGATAAATCAAAACACGAGAAAACAAATATTTCCTAATAATTACAAAGAGCAAAAGCGTGATGACCTATTTAATATATTAAAGAACAAATAAAGAGTGAACGTGGATTTTGAAACATAGGTGGGTTTATGAAAAGTTCCTCCCCATCATTCTCCTCCACTCGTGTTTGTAGTTCCCTCCCAGACCGCGATAAAATAAATAAATAAATGTGATTGTTTAATAGAGATCACTGGAATTTAATGTGCGTTCCCTTTTGGGAGAATGCAATTGAAGACGTTTCAAATGTAATTACTGTTTCTCCATAGGTCTATAAGACGAGCTTTGGTTTGTTTATTTTGTTGACATTCACATTCTCGAGGTGTTTTCTTGTGCAAAATTATGCCTTGAACGGTGATTGCTCCAAACAACTAATGTTGTATTCTTTGGCTATTGAATTTTTAATCCAATTGTTGCAGCAATCCGTGCAAAAGGATTTGTGTTGCAGGACAGAATTTTGTGTTGAAGTGCACTTCATTGTGCATTTAACATTGATTTAACAAGCTCCGCAAAGTTGATTATTTTTGTTTGTTGATGAATGGTTGTAGCCATTTTTTCCGTAGTTGCATTGAAGGATCGTGGTACTACCCACCACGCAATAAAAACTTTGAAGCTTCATGCCGCGTCATAAACATGGACAACAACCAAGACATAAAACAACACACCAACTACGCATTGCTTGAAGTTTGAATTTTCCAAGTCAACAAGACGCATAATCAACCGCAGTTTATCGCGCGGGTTTTGTGGGGTGATGTCACAAGAAGTTTTTGTATGCGATAATTTCATCAAATAGAATTTAGTTTTCTTGTTTTGAAGTCCGAGGGGGTCCCACCGCCGACCAATCGTATCACGACTGGCGTGTGCTTGGCCCTGACGTCAAAGTAGAGGAATTGGTATGTGATAGATTTATACAAAGGAATTTAATTCCATGTTTTTGAAGTTTGGTAACAGATGTCAAAACTTTGGGTTAAGTTTACTTTGTGATTTAATTTTGCTTACAAAAGAACATGTGCTTGAATTTTTAAAAAATATATATAAAAGTGTTATATATACATATATTATATACTTTGAAATGTTTATAATATATATAACTTTTCGTTTTGTTATATATATAATAACACAACAATAGTTTTTAAAGGTCCATTGTATTGGTACATTCCATACAAACAAAAGGTAGTCGTGTATTTTTTTAAAAGGTGGTTTCCGTATGAAAAAAACATAGTGCAAAAAATTTTGTAATTTTTTTATGCTGAAGTGTATAAAAGCGCAGTGTGAAACACAAAGGAGACTATATTTCAAAAAACATTTTTTCAGCATTGTGTATTATTGAAAAGCTTAAAAGGCAGAAGAGTTAAAGGTGAAGCATCAGATGTGCATTTTTATGATATGACAGAGAGCATGGAAAACATTACACGTGGAAGTGTTGTCACTGTAATCCTCCTAAGGAGGAAGAATATCAATTTGTAGTAAAGGTTTTTATTTTTAATGAACAGAAACTATTTGTGTGCCATCTCTGGCCCCGGTGCTGTTTTTTTAACATCCGTGTTGAGAGGAGGAATTATTTTTATTCCTTCCGTGTGTTTTGGAATACCTTAAATTCTTAAAGATGGTATCGTAGCTAGTCCAGGTTTTGAAGTTTGTCAAAGACGCCTCGAAGGAAGGAGGAGTTGTTGAAGCATTTCTCCAAATAGCGTGAAGGCTCAACATAGTCCAGTATTTTACAAAAACATATTTTTTATTTTGTGTTTGTTACACTAAAATTGTCACCATGATTTTCTTACCGTTCTTTATGGGTTCATCATTACTCATACAATACCCTTAGAAGTCTACAAACATGGAGTTCCCAAAACCAAGCCTTGAAATTGAGAGAAAAGCTTATAAAAGTCATAAAAATACTTACCGCACTTTCTTAGTATTACCTCTCGGTGCCGCATTTGTTCTAGAACATGTAGAACCACCGCACTTTTTCTTCATTAAAGGTGTGGAATTTCGTAAAAGGTAAAATGAAGGCGGAAGTAAAATTTGGAGGCCCAACTAGCGAACCTGAAGCTTCGAAAGCAATTATTCGGTGGAAAGTTCACCCTTTCATGTACATTCATCCCTCCATTAAAAGAGCCTACCCCTTGGTATGTGGAACTTAATCCCTTTGGAAGAGGATTCTATCCCCTCTTATTTGGAGTTGAAACCTCTTATATTTTGGTCGTAAATTGAGGACATAGTTCAAATTTCAAGGGAGTTAGGCTTTGAGATTTGTTGAGGAGAATTGCTAGAAAACTTAGACTCCTCTTAACCGATTATCATATGGGAATGATTACACACACTCATGTACAAGCGACGAGAGAGTGCAAAGGCTTGTCAAATTAGAGAAACGCGTATTTCGGACCCCGAAGGACTCCGTACAACATCAAGGTGAACACAATAACGTTCCTTCTTTCATCAAAGATAATATATATGGATCCTGCTTTTCTCAATGTGTCGTTTATTTAAATGGATTATTTCTTCAATTCCTTGATCATCAAGATAGGTTTATGGTTTATGAATTAATATATATTGCGGTAAGTGCTTTTGGATTTTTCATGTTTTTGATTGCGTATCCGAAAGGAGGCATATTCAAAGCGATATAGGAAAGAAGACTACGATTAGTGCTGGACCATGGTAAGTCCCAAATCTTTCAAGATAGATAATTCTAGATCAAATATAATCTAGAGAAAGAAGCCACATTTGTTCGTTTGTTGTTAGTTATCGTAGGATACTAGGGAGATATGTCTTGTCCGCAAGAATGATTTTATCCATCCAACAAAATGGCCACTCCACTTGAGAATAGATATTGAAATTAGTTTTCTTTTATTTTTGACTTGTGCAATTATTTTTCTGATTTTGATTTATTGATATTGGCTTTAAAAATTTATCTGTGAGAATTCCCAGAAAAAGCTTTAGAATTTTTTATTTTTCTTTATGTTTTTCTCGTCTCCACACTTTGTCCTTAGGCATAGTGCGGTCATCTCCGTTGTTTTTCTTTATACATAGTGCGGCACCGGCCCCGTTTACACTAAAACCCGTACCTTGAGAAAATTTCTGAAAGCCTCAAAATTCTCTTTTCTAGATCATCTTGCAAGATCTTAGTATATACCCAGACTTGTATTTTCTATCGTAAAGCTTTGTATGAGAGTTTCTTTTGGCTTTTTAAATTTTTGAATGTTTTTCACAGCATCCGTATGTTATAAGTGATTTTTGCTTTATCTTTTTGTGTTACTTAAAGATCGTGTAAACCTCCGTATACCTTAGATCACCGGTATTTCATTGTTTTCTCGTCGAGTCTTTGACTTCATAGCATAAATTGCTTTATGAGAATTAGATCCCATTTTCTCATTTTCAAATCTTTTACTAACTTTTTGATTAAGTTTCAATTTCACTTAAAAACCATAATTGGATGTTTTAAGTTTTTGCTGATTTCAAAAAGGGATTTCTAGTTAGATCACAAACTACAAAACTTCCTTAAAATATCTAAAGTTTTGATTTTAGATTTAATTTTAGAATTTTTAGATCTCGAAATTAGTGTTTTTAGTTTTGAGTGTTATTTCTAGAAATTTTAGTTTTCTTTCGGATAATGTTTGATTATAGTTTCGATCTTGAAATAATAAATGGATTTCTTTTCAAGCAATTGATCATTATGAATTTTCATGAGATAATATTTCTTTTGTATGTTCTTTTTTTAAGGAAAGAATTGTTTTAAAAAAAGATTTCATTTCTCAACTCTTTCTTTTTAGATATAATTCATCAAAAGGAAATCAAAATTTTCTCATAATAGATGCATTTTTAGTGTGTTTTGGAGGTGGGTCACTACATACTTTATCAAAGTTTAACTTTCGTACTCATTTTCCCAAGAAACAACTTATTAAATGAACGCTTAAATTAAAATCGATCTAGTAATTTTTATACTTAGGACTCTTTTCACCAACATAGCTTAGGCTAGTGTCTTGGACTAGGGAGTAAATTTAACTCCTCCATACGCTAAAACAAACAAGTAGTAAATCTTGTGTAGGAAAAATCCAATAGTACTTTGCGTTCCGGGAAGCTCTTCCTAAAGGATTCAAGCACGAGATCATATCCGAAATCAAAGGAGGTGATCAATTCCATATCATTGGGAACGATAGAAGATGTGCGTGTATTAACAACCATAAACTCGGATTGACCATTGTCGAGGAGTCAGTCACTTGTCGTATACCTTGATTATGTCAAGGAGCCTTCAAGGGGATTGAGCTTTGTTACTCGCCTTGCGTGCACATTTGGGATCGTAGAACTTTCCTCAAGTATATTTGTCTCTGGTGACCTTAGTGGCCAGCAAAATTTTAGATTTTTTTTAAGGTGACGATGGAGGAAAGATCCCACCGTACCGGATCGTACGTCGACAAGACTCACTCGACCCCTTCCGGAGGGTTATCTTAACTCAAGATGGTTTAAGTGGAGAAACTTGCACTAGTCTATTTCATTGGCGGTGCTGTCGTGTGAATCGTTCCAACCTGCAATTTCTACATTAAAGACTACGATGTTGGATTTCATCACCAACTAGTGTTTTTAGTGTGGGAATCTACCGTTTGTGTGTGGTTTGATCTCCTAGATTCTATAAGTTTTTGATCATTTTTTTGTCTCCTTACACTTTAGGACTTTGATTGCGTGTGATTAATAATTTTAATCGTGGCTGAATTACCAAGACAATCGCGTAGACTTCAGTGGGAAAGCTCTAAGTATACACCAAGCCAAATTGAAGTGAATCGAAAGCTTGCATCACATAGTATTAGCAGGATTAGATCAACGGAACTAGGAGAATCATCCATAATTACTCATCCTCAATATCATGAAGTAAATCAATCACAAACAACAAAATATATTCAAGAGCCAATTTCAATTTTTTGAAATCACTAACATTGCTTCTACAATCCGTTGAATTAGCTAAAGAACCTAAAATTCTCCGAGCTTTAAACTCGAACTCCGTTGTGTTAGAATCATCTTCAGGATTTTTTACTCCAACTTTGAAGTGATCCTAATTCACCTAGAGTAAGACATCGCATTGCTGAAAATATTCCTTTCCCGATCTCATATGTATTGAAGAACTTATTGGTACGACGAAGACATAAGCCCCGAAACCTAAGAAAATTTAAATCTTAGAGAGCGTGAATCAATATTCTACAAATTCTTTTAGAATTGGATGATTGGTATTTATCATTGACAATTTTTTTACAAAACGCAGTCTTACTTATTCACCACCCCGAATTAATTTTTACCCTACACCGAGAGGCTATCGACCTTCATTAGATATGTCGGGTGAGTTCTATTTTTTTTGAATCTCCAGTAAACATTTTTATACGATGGTTTATATGTTCCTCTAGGATACCAAATACTCTTCCGGTACCTTCTCGTATGGGGCCCCTCAACCAATTGAAAAAATGTTATCATCTCGGTGTACGGGAACAAACATTGGCACGTTGAACACAACATATTTTTATGATGTTCCAGAAATAATCCAAACCCTCAACCTCAAGGAAGTTAGTTACCACTTGGGGGGCAACCTCAAGGTAGTTAATTAGTGCCCCAGGGCAACCCTCGTGCTATTTCTTACCACCTCGGAGGTCAAAATTGTAGGACAATATTTCCCCGCCTAGGGAGCAACTCAAGGACAAGATACCTCAAGGTCAATATCAACCCCAAGGATAGTACATACCTCAAGGTCAATATCAACCCAAGGACAAGACATACCTCAGTAGTCAATATCAACCCGAGATTCAAAAGATATGCCCCGGTAGTCAATATCAACCCCGTGGTCGCACTCACTCAATGTTTTCAACCTCCTTCTGTGTCAACCATTATTACAAGGAGTTGGGAATTTTCCGCTAATTATCAAACTTATGTTCAACTCCGGTTATGGTAACTCATATGCACAACATTCTATGGGTCACCATTCCTGCACTAAATATGGTTTGGGATTTGTCTCAAATTCAATGGCCGTATACACCTAAATGTGCACACTCTAATCAACTCCGGGCAGTCCATAGGTTCGGTCCAACCCAAAACCCCTATCTGTACCTACCATTCAAGTCTCTCGTACCTCGGTTCTATTCAGGCAAATTTTGGCCTAGTACACCTAGAACTCCGCCCAAACTTCTATTGCTACTACAACTTATGTTCAACCTACCACACCTATTTCATAGTATTTATAGCCTCTTGTTTCTACTACCCCCGCATCAAAGGTTGAAAATTCCTCGAAGTATATGTACCACAACAAGACCTACAATTCGACTACATCCTGTATGCTCACAGACAATCTCGTATGAGTATGGTTCTCACTAGTCAACCATAATTTACTTATCAACCGTACTGTGCGTATCAATTGGGACATACTACAAAAAATCCAATATATCAAAAGATTACCGTATCCTGGTATACTTATCAAGCTCCTCAAAAAAAAAAAACCCAAAGATGGTCCTGCTAACTCGGTTATCCAGGAGCTTTCACACCCCAATGCACATCCAATTTCAAGATATCTTGGATATCCTCCTCCCGGAACTAGTTTGATCACATAATTTTAAGAAGACCCTAGTCCGTCGGTTACCATTCATAGCAACTTTAGATTTACTTGATCTATCACGCCTTACTTAATGATCTGATTTTTTATCTTTCATATTGGTCGTTGATGCCTAATAAGTTGCCCGTTGATATTCCAAAGTTTGAAGGTAAGCTCTTCAGAGAAGATCCATCTAATCATGTTATGACTTATCCTCTCCGGTGTGCATTCAATTCACTAATCGATGATTCGATTTTATTAAGCTTTTCAAATAATCCTCATTGGTCTACTTTCCAAATGGTACATTGAGTTACCACGAGCTCATTTATCAATTTTAATGCACTAGCTGCGTCTTCTTTAACCCATTTTCGCCATCTGCCAAATACGACAATGGTACGGAATTATTGACCCTATTGGTAAACCATCTACGTCTACGTACATATCTGATCACATTCATGAATGGAGACGTAGGAGACGTTTAGTGAAAGTCTTTATTCTAAATTAAATTTTGGCTAAATGGTTTATCAAATCATTATTGCCCAAAATTACCGAAGATGTGGCCAAGGGAGTACTGTTAGCGAAGATCAAGTCATCGCTCAACTCCAGTGCCTTGACCTTTGCATATACACAAATGTGTACTATGTATGAAAAAATCCTTGGACTACTACATTCCATAATAATCTGGTGACTCTTCGGGATCTCACAAGTTGGCCGATGGTGTAATTGGTTCTATTCACACTAGCAAGAGTAAGAAGAAATCTTTCCAAGACGACTTCTCCTATTATAACTTTACCCAATTCACCCAAAGGATAGATTTATTGAAACTTCCACCAGATATTCATGTTGTAGAATCATCTATAGCCAAACCTAAAATTGGTGGTAAGAAGAAAGGTAAGAACAAAAACAAAATCATCTTCAAAAGATAAAACCGATAAAACTGAAAACCAACCGATGACAAACGAAAACCTTGTTATCCTTGTATAACTGTGGATGACGATAATTTTAATAAAGAGTGCTCGCACAGAGTTTAAGGTATCAAAATTCGTTAAGGGTTAGACCACACCTCGCTCGTCTTGAAGGATCATTTTCCGCTCAAGATAGTAATATGATTGGATCTACCTCAATACGCTAGAATATATTCGATGGCTACATGCACATTTATAAGATTATGGTAAAAATCATGTTTAGTAAAGTAGAAAATTATAATTCCGCATCAACTACATCTCCCTTAGTTTTTGATCCACTACGGATTGAGAAACTCAATCTTGACTTAGTAATCAAACTCATTGCCAAAGGTGTGTACTTCATAATTAGCTAATCCACATGCGATAGCTACTTAGAACTACGATATTGTCGAAGACTTGGCACTTCTCTTTCAACAATGTCGGCTTTGAAGTGTCAAATCATGTCCAACCCAAAGAATATTACTATTGTCACTCATAGGCCATAGAACTTCAGATTCGAACTCAATGATCTTCAATTCGCAGAATTTTACACCCCGCTATCCCATCAAAATGGATTTTCATATTCTAGTAATAGTAAAAAAACAAACGTTGCTTTCGTATTGTTATTGATGAAGGGGATTACACGTGTATCGTGTTATTAAAATGTTGGAAATCACTTGGTTCTCCGAAAATTAACCAATCGCCGACTATCCTCAAAGATTTTGATGGAAGAGGTTTCCATCCGTATGGTATTTTACAGATCTACCAATAGAGGTCGAATGAAAAACCATTAATCTAGATGTGGAAGTGGTTGATGCCCCTTGGATTAAAACCTTCTTCTAGGTCGTAGTTGGTCTTATGCCATGATTGTTATTGTATCATCGGTCTTTTGTCTCATCATGTTTGCTCAAAAAGGAAAGATCATAAAATAAATCACCATATTATTCATCCGACCTTATTCACTACCGATAGTATCCAACATGTCAGAAAATCGATTGTTCCTTATAAATATGTTGAACAGGTTTGCCTAAAGATTGTGCTTTACTAGGAACTTTTCCCCCGCTCGCTCCCAACATACCGCCTCCTATTGCTATCAATATGATTACATCAAGTACTATTTCTCGATGATCCTTGGATAGTACCTTCAGACTCGTAACTCGATTCTCGATGGCGTGATACCTTTGAGTCCTTTTGAATTAGCATATCAGAAGTACAATCATTTTTTGATACTCCTTCAACTAAACCCGATCTCGTGAATGAACAATGAGGAATCACTTTCGATATCAAGCTCGTATTCGCCATAAATTTCGGATCCTGGTTTCAACAAGTATTTAATACCGATGAGTATATTCGTGAATTTTTTTCTATAGAAGAATTACCATGGGAAGACATACATCATCGATCTTCATTTTTACTCGATATCGATCCTTTTGAAACCGATTTTTCCTCCATTTTTACCACCGATTATGTCAATGAACCCTGCATCCTCTCACGACTCGATTTTGAATTGAACTTAGCAAACATTTCTACGACAATTCCTATAAACACCGCATGAAATCCAAGCATATAAAGCCCTATTTTAAGAATTCGTGTTTCTTTTTGCCTGGTCATATGGGTCAAAATGCCAGAATCGATCCATCAATTTTTTGTTTTTGAAATTAAAACATACTTGGATTCTAAACCCATCCGACAAATTCTCATGTCGTACACATCCTGCGAAAAGCCGCCGCTATTAAGCGCGAAGTTGAGAAATTACTGTGGCAAGTTTTATTTATCCCATTCCTTTAATGGATTGCATCTAATATTGTCTCCGTTAATAAAAAGAAGGGAAAATATGAGTATGTATCTATTATAGGGATATAAATTGAGCTTGTCCAAAATGCAATTATCCAACCCCTTATATTTCCATCAAATTGTTGACGATTGTGCCGGAAGTGAAATGTTTTCATTTATGGATGGATTTTCACGCGCCACAATCAAACTGAACATACTCCCTCCGATCAACCCAAAAAAACTCTCATTTGTCCGTAAAATTTTTGGTTACTACAAATTACCTGACTTAAGAACGCTAGTGCAAATTTTCAAAGGCTAATGTCTTATGCATTTCATGAGATTAAACACATTGTGCAACCTTATCTCGATGATTTACTTGCTCATTCATCATGCATAGCGTATCATCTTACTCATCTACGTGATATATTTATGAGATGTAGGCATTATAGGATTCGTCCGTTTCCTCAAATGTGTCTTTTGTGTTGAATATGGAAGATTTTTGGGATTTGTTGTCTCAAAAGAAGGCATTCATTTCGACCCATTGAAGGTTGAGGTTATCACCAATTTACTTCCTCTCTACTTCTTCACCAACTCCAAAGTTTGCAAGGGAAAGCAAACATTTTACGTCGATTCATTCCCAACTATGCCCAGTTAACCAAAGGTTTTATGAGGTTGTTAAAGAAAAATATCTTTTCGAGATGAGATCGCTAATCTATATTTTGATTCTCTTAAACACACGTTGACCCATGCACCGTTATTGCATCCTCCCCAATTACAACCAGCGTTAATTTTTATACGAGCGCTCTCCAATTATACGATTGGCATGGTCTTAGTTCGTGTTATTTAATTCCACAACTAAAATTTGATTTATTATCTCACGTAACTGCATCCAACCGAAATCAATTACTCACATTTGGAGAAATTTTGGCCTTGGCATACATTCAAGTTGTCCAATGATTTCGCTTGCCACATATTGTTACACAAAATAATAGTGATCTCTAATTGTAACCATATGATGTATATTTTGACTAAACAACCGATAGGGGGAAAATACTCCAAATGGATTGTTATCCTGCTGTGTTTGAATTGG
Organism: Pinus albicaulis; assembly: GCA_034641835.2. Taxonomy (NCBI): domain Eukaryota; kingdom Viridiplantae; phylum Streptophyta; class Pinopsida; order Pinales; family Pinaceae; genus Pinus; species Pinus albicaulis. The sequence goes on from CM076578.1 coordinate 1,094,441,080, forward strand.
AATTTGAAAAATTCAAATCAAAGAAATCATTGGTATTCACTAACTTATGTGTAACTTCCCAAGTAGTAACATCGAAACCGTGGTAGAACATCCGATCACGTATGAATATTTGTTTTCTATCAATACGATCGATCCTTATAGTATGGATATATCATCATTTATCTCCAAACCAAAATTTTCGACCCGAAATTTCACTACTACAATGATGAAAAAATTGTTTCCGGCCTTAGCAATATCATATTGTTGGTGACACACTATACCGCCGTGGTGCGTACTTTGTTTTTCAACGTTGTCTCACTCTTGACGAAGCCGAAAGGTTTTAAATGACCGTCACTCTAGATCATGTCGCAATCATATGTATGGTATGCCACAACCCAAAAATATTGTGCGCTAGCTATTTTGGGCCGTCCTTATTCAAATATTGTATTTTTGTTATCCGAAAATACCACAACCGTCAAATATTTGATCGCAAGATGCGTGCACCACCCGCTCCTCTTCACCGTATAATTTTGTCGGTCCTTTTGCAAATGGGGTATCGACTTCATTACATGTAACCCTCACTCGGCCGGGGGCATGGGTATATTCGCAAGAGATTATTTTACCAAATGGGCCAAGGCAATGCCTACATTTGCAGCAGATGGAAAAAATGCAACTACTTTCGTGTTCAATCATGTGATTCCTCATTTCGGTGTACCCCCAAGTAACAATCACCGACTATGGGAGCCGCTCGAAACATCATGATGACCCAACTAACCGATCAATCTCCGTTCGCGCCATGATAGTTCTACGCCATATTATCCGCAAGCAATGGTCCGGTTGAAGCTATCAATAAATTTTTAGCCACCATGATCAAATGAATCATCGGAATTCATAAATCGAATTGGCATACCATGCTTTTTTCAACACTTTCGCATATCGAACCTCCAATAGGTTTTACCCCTTTTCAATCGCTTTACGGTTTAGAAGTGGTATTACCGATTGGATGCGAGATGTTGTCACTCCACTAGCTATAGAGCACACACCACTTCCGAACACTATTACAAAATGGCTAATTTGTTACTAAAAAAATGACTAAAATTTGCATATAAACGACTATTTTCTGTCAAGATCATCAGTAATAATTTGTCGCATCTTTACAACGCGACCAGCTTTTGGTCGTTTAGCTTAGTCATTAATTGGTTGTCTCAATTTTGTTATCTAGTTGTATATTTAGTCATTGATTTGGTCATTGAGTTGAATACCGATTTGGTCACTAATTTAGTCATTCATTTGGTCTTTCATTTTGTCACCGATTTAGTCATTCATTTGGTCACCGATTTAGTTGTTCATTTAGTCATTCATTTATTTATTAAATGTCACAATTAATGACCAAATATACAACAAAATATATTACTATATGATCACCCGAGAAAACCAATTAATAACCAAAGAACTATGACCAACATGTTATCGTGTTATAAGATACCGTAAATTAGCTACTAATAGTCATATATGCAAATTTTAGTCATTGTTTGAAACCAATTAATGACCGAAGAAATGTGATTAAATTTTAGTCGTGTTATAAGATACTGTAAATTAACTACCAATAGTCGTATATATGAAAAATTTAGTCATCATTTGTAGTCACAAATTTATCATTTGCGTAGAGCTATTTATTCATTATATAAACGACCAATTTAGTGGTTTATATTCATTTCATTAATAATAATTATAAATGACTAATTTAGTCACATATTCATTTTATTTGTGTTCATTATTAATCAAAATAAATTACTTTGTATGATTTAAAAATGTCATACAATGTGCATATTCATCTAATATGAAAACACAAAGTCGCATATTTTAATTACAATGCTAAACAACATCAAGTGCAACTATAAATAATTTCAACCACATGAATTATATTATATGAAAACTTAAAATATTACAATATGAGTTTCCAACTTTATATTAGTTGGACTAATTTTACACATGAAATGATGTTTCATCACTTCAAAACATTATCGTTGTGTTGTTAAGGCATTGCTGTGAACACCCACCAACTCGAAGACTTGATCATCAATCTTTATATGTGTGTCTTATGCAGATATTGGTTCTAAGGGTATCGCCGTACCGCCTTCCCCTCTTTTGCATTTGTCGCTCCGTTATTGCTCTTTTTCAATTCATGCTTCTACTATCAATATTGATTTCATTTTCTTTCCGAAAACAAAAGAAAATACAATGCACCGTAAGAAATGAAAGACAATGAACACTATAATATAACATAAATTAAACTATAAATAGTTTATACAACATATACCTTAACATCAACAATGTCAAAGAAATTTTCCTTCAACATCAATTTTCGCAAAATAAATGTCACGTTATTCTTCCATTTTCAACATGCTACATACGATAAATTGAAAACTACATAAAACCAAGAACAAACCCTTTTCTAACCAAAATAAATAAACAAACAAGGCTCTTCTAATAAAACTTTATTATAATATTAGTAAAATAAAGAGAGCTAGAGGACCATTTGTGTTAATGACTTTGTTTATTTTTGCTATAAAGCACTCGAGCTTCGTGAACCAAAAAATGTGAGCACGAGCTAAAATTGACCAACCATTCACTAGTCAACATGAGAGATCACAATAAAATCAGAAATTGACCAAGAATTAAAATTGTGAGCAGTATCACCTTGAAATTTTCTTTTTCTTGATAAATACCTCAAAATCCCCTGCTTTCTAATAAGCTTCCTGGCTATGTACTCCTCCATCCTCTGATTTTTGTTATATCTTGAATAAAGAATATCCCTTCAACAACCAATTTTGGCAGAATCCTACCAAGTAACTCGTAATATACCTTGTGCGCATCAATAGTAGCATCCTCCAAATGGGTATTAATACAATCTCCAACCTAGAACCATCAAAATTATATATAGTTATAATGTTGAAGAGTGTAACTAGGTAGGTCTTCCTTATAATGACTATGTAACTAGCATTTGCACCCAGAGGTGCAAAATAACGGGAGTGGGGAAAAAATAATTAAGTGAAATATATGGAAATTTTAGTTCCCACATATCTTTCAAAGAATGTAGGAGGTTAAAATTTAAGAAAGTTACACTAACATAAAGGAACACTAATAGCAATTGTCCCAAGAATACGAATAGTAAAAATGATGGTATCGAAGACCTGCTTAAAATAAATATTCAAACCTACTTCTAAATCCATCATCAAAAGTTGTGTTTTAAATGTGCTAGAAAGGGGCTTTAAAGGTTTTTTTAAAAACTTTCAATTATCGCTACAAGACCTGGCGTGAAGCAAGTCAAGTCCAAAACTGGCTTTTCAACAACTTTTTTAAAAGATGTCATACAAACACCTTCAATAAACTCACATACAAATACACTCTATGAAGTAATTCATATAGAGAACACACCAATAGCCCGTGAAGAGGAAAATGAAAAGTTTTGTCGGCAGTTACATTTACCTAAAAAATATTCATCAAAAATCATAATGTCAAACTAAAATTTCGTAATTTTCAAGATCCTAAGTTCAAGACCAATCGCCCAACAAACAAGCAAACTTGACAAGAAGACCGACTATTATTGGTAATGCTTGCAAGACAAGATGGTCAACAATGTCATGAGTTATAGCAAGCACCTACAATTGTTTCAGCATGTCTTATCTTTTAATCAAGATCCATCATCTTGAATCATTTCAGTATTCTCTCAATTGTCAAAATCAGCATTGTCAAGCTTTAAAAATATAGCATTCACTCCAATCTAGAAACAAAATATGCATTCACAACCTAACTTACCCAATATTTAAGTTGGCCTCATTCTTAAGTTGTAATTTGATGCCATACTCATGCAAGAAGTTCTCACAATAAGTGACCGACTATTCCTACCTATTGAAAGAGGACACCTCAAAGTTAAGCTGCTGCAAGTGTATGCCTTCAAAGAAGCATCAAAAAATAATTCTAGAAACAATTAAATATCATATTGGAAAATCAAATCCTTCTCATCATGCATGTATATTAGGTGTGATAATTATTGTCCTCACAACTAACCACCACTGAGTTGAAGTTCCCTATCCTTTCCTAAAAGTTTGCGTACTCACAGACAGCCCAACAACATCAAAAAGTTTGAATTTTTTTCCTTTGGGGCAGTGGAGAAATTAGTCAATGTATTGTGGTATCAAGAAGAATAGCAATAGAAAAGTCTCTCAAAATATCAAAATCATTTCATGATTCATATCAAACTTTCGCACCTGTGCCTCGCTATGGAAAAGAATGGTCTATTTAGTATCTAGAATCTCAATACCAGAATATTTCGTCACAAAGGAGACTACAAAAGTAGGACAAATTATCCCTTCTATATTCATTTGGAAATGATCATCCCTTCAATCATGCATCATCAAAAAGTTGGGTTTTCTCCAAGTCAAATTCTATGTACTAACTGTAAGCTCCATAAAGGCTAGGCTCATTGCTAGTGCTATGTCGCCATCAATACAATCAAGTTCTTGTTACAATTTGTTCGACCTCCAACAACTCAACTCACAAGAACACCGTGAGGTTTGCAACAAGAGATCTCCTGTGCTTCAACAATGAGTGTAAGATTTCGCTAATACTGTGTACCTTCACCGAAGAAACAGCCCAATGGTAAAAATATACATCTAAAGTGTCTATATATATTCTCAAAATAGTCGTACTGGCGTCAACACAAAGAAGTTGAAAGAAAGGAGTGTAAGTTTGAATAAGTAAACTCATTTTAAGCCAATGCTTAAAATTTTTAATTTGCAATAAAAAATCCGTAATATGAAAATGAAGGAAATAAGGTTCATGTATTTTCACAAATGATCGATCCTATGAAAGTTATCATGATTTCTATTCATCAAAAATAGAGAAAATTAGTGAAAATAATAGGGATTGTTTATTTTGAATCCTTTAAGTATGAGATCACATAAGACAATAGTCGTAAGACAATTTCAAAGTGGACAACAATCATTGAAGGCACAAAAAGTCTTAAATGTGCGGAGGCATTTGTCCTTTTTCAAAATTTTGGTACAAGGCAAAGATATTACACCCTCGACCTTGTGGTACACAGTAATTACTAGAAGTATTAAATAATTTTTGCATACATATACGTTGTCACTCAAGCAATTCAAACAACTATAAATGGTGGGCAAGAAGAGCATCTAACACACTTCAATGTTTCAAATCCTATGCTATTGTCACCAAATTTTCCAATAGGGCACATTATAAAACAAATTAGGAATTAAAAGTATTTTCCCCACAAATTATGTATAATGTCCATGGTGGGGTCAGGATTTGGCAGCAAACCAAATAGTCGATGATGACCCCCTGTGTTCCAGATCTAGATGGCATATGAGTAAGGGTACTTTTAGCTATCTAACTTATAACAAACTCATTTGTAGATGCAATGAAGTTTGAATCATCACCGTGTAGTGTTCCTCACATTGTCGACTCTCTATCGTACCATACAATACCGTGAGGGGTATATCCTTTTTTGTCATGCATGGGAACTCATTACTTCCGAGCTCTATGTGTGTTATGCAACTAGTATGGATTCACTATTTAACTTAATCAAGCTCAACTTATAGTGAGTTACCCAAGTTTCAATAATCATTGCACTACCAGGCTCTTTGGCCAAGTGTCCCAAGGAAATAAGGGAAGGACTCATGGCAACACAAATTGAAACTTAGACAGACATGGATCCCAAGGACTTAGACACTTACCGGATTTCTCATTTTGTCGAATGCCATTTCATAATGCCATTTCTCGGGAGGATAATCTCATTGAACTTGGGGTCAGCCGAGTTGGGTTAGGAAAAGTGGCTCTCATGGACATATGGGAAGGCTCCAACATGGATGGCCCGAGACACATGCATATTTATACTAGCCCTTAAGCGTTTCCTTTCTTTCCCTCATTGGAGAAGATAGGATATAAATTATAGCTTTTGGAATAGATGACACAACCTCTTCTAGGATTATTGTCCAAGATTGAATATGCCTCTTGGTATTTTCAAACTCAAAGAGTTGGCATTACTAGTTATTTTCCAATTTTACCAGGCATTTTTCTAGTTTCATGCCATTAGGTTCCAATTTTTAATCCCATGGGTGAGGTGTGCTATCCACTAATTTATATTGGGGTTTGCGTAAAAACCCGAATATGAAAATGAAGGAAATAATGGTTCATGTATTTTCACGCTTGGTCGATCCATGGAGTTAACAAGGTGCTCTATTCATCAAAATTTAGAGAAAATCGTGAAAATACTAGTGATTTGCTTATTTTGAATTTTTAAGTATGAGATCACAGAAGACAAGAGTCGTATTCAAATTTCAAAGAGACAAAAATCATTTAAGGCACAACAAGTCTTAAATGTGCGAAAGAATTTGTACTTTTGAAAAAGTTTGTACAAGGCAGAGGGATATTACACTGATCTGTGGCACACAGACTAGTTAGAAGTATTCAATAATTTTTTCATACATATATCAGCGTTGTCACTCTCAAGCAGGGCCCAAACAACTATAGATGGTGGCAAGAAGAGCATCCGACACACTTCAATGTTTCAAACTCCGTGCTATTGTCACTAAATTTTCCAATGGGGTACATTATAAAAAAAAAAAATAGGAATTACAAAGTATTCTCCCCACAGCCATGAGGAATGTCCATGGTGGGGTTGTGATTCCACGTTGTAAGCAAAATAATTGATGATGACCCCCTGTGCTCCGTGATCTAGATGGCATACGCAGTAAGGGTACTTTTAGCTATCTAACTTATAATAAAACCGATTTGTAGATGCAATGAAGTTTGAATCGATCAAACAGGAGGTACCGTTGTTGACTGGTAGACCGTACAACAGCGCATTGTGAGGGGTATGTCCCTCTCTTCTCGTCATGCATGGGAACTCATAACATCTTTGTGTGTGTTATGAATAGTAAGGATTCAATCATTTCACTTAATCAAGCTCGGGGACATGTTGAGTTACCCGAGTTTCAATAATCATTGCAATCGTCGTGCCTCTTGGCCAAGTGTCCCAGGGGAGAGAAGGAAGGACCATATGGAAACACAATGAAACTTAGACAAGAGCATGGCTCCCAAGGACTTAGACACTTAATGGCTTTCTTATTTTGTCATAATGCCATTTCATAATGCCATTTATGGGAGGATAATCTCATTGAATCAATTGGGATTGCTGGGTTGTTTAGGAAAAGTGTCTCTCATGGACATCTAGGAAGGCTCCAACATGGATGCCCAGGACACATGCATATTTATACTAGGGCTTGCTACTTCTTGCTTTCCTCAATTGGAGAAGATAGGATATAAAATTTTTATAGCTTTTGAATAGATGACACAACCTCTTCTAGGCCTATTGTCCAAGATTGAACATGCCTCTTGCATTTTCGGCTCAAAGACTTGGCATAACTCGGGGTCATTTCCAATTTTACTAGGCATTTTTCAGTTTCATGCCATTAGGTTCCAATTTTGAATCCCATGGGTGAGGCGTGCTATCCATCAGTTTATATTGGTTTTGCATGAAAATTATAGAATATGAAAATGAAGGAAATAAGGGTTCATGTATTTTCGCGTATGGTTGATCCCATGGAGTTAAAAAGGTAGCTCTATTCATCAACAATAGAGAAAATCGTTGACAAAATAATAGGGATTGTTTATTCCGAATCCTTTTAAGTATGAGACTGTCAGTGCATGATAGTAGTCGTATCTCCACCCCAAAGAGGACAACAATCATCAAGGCACAACAAGTCTTAAACGTGTGGAAGAATTTGTCCTTTTGCAAAAGTTTGTACAAGGTAGGAGGGATATTACAATTCGACTCCAAAGGCACACAATTAGTTAGAAGTATTCAATAATTTTTTCATACATATATCAAAGCGTTGTCACCTAAGTAGTCCAAACAACTATAAATTGTGGCAAGAAAGAGCACCGACACAATGTTTCAAATCATATGCTATTGTCACTAAAATTTTCCCATGGAAGAACATTATAAAAACAAATTAGAAATTACAAAAATTATTCTCCCGCTGTGCCATGAGTAATGTCCATGGTGGGGTTGTGATCTCAAAAGAAGACAAGTAATCAAGGATGAGCTCCATGTGTTCAGATCTAGATGGCATATGAGTAAGGGTACTTTTAGCTATCTAACTTATACTAAAACCTGATTTGTAGATGCAATGAAGTTTGGAATCGATCAAAGGTAGTGTTCCTCACATTGTCGACTCGTACCGTACCATATAGTATTGTGAGGGGTATATCCTCTTCCTATTGCGGCATGGAAACTCATTACGCCGAGCTCTATGTGTGTTATAACTAGTATGGATTCAAACTCATTTCACTTAATCAAGCTCAACTTGCGTTGAGTTACCCAAGTTTGAATAATAATTACATCTACCAGGACTCTTTGGCCAAGTGTCTCAGGGGAAAGAAGGGATGGAACTGCGGGAACATAGTTGAAACTTATGCCGTACATGGCTCCGATGACTTATACACTTATTGGATTTCTGATGGTCGTAATGCTATTTCCTTCGGGAGGATAATACGATTGAATCACGGAAGGCTGGGTTGGGATAGGAAAAGTGGTCATTATGGACATCTGGCTCCAAAGATGGATGTCCCTGGGCACACATGCATATTTATAATAGCCTTAAGCGTTTCCCTTGCTTTTCCTCATTGGAGAAGATAGGATATAAAATTGTTATAGCTTTTCAATAGATGACACAACTCCTCTTCTAGGCCTATTTTCCAAGATTGAATATGCCTCTTTGCATTTTCAAGCTCAAATAGTTGGCATAATCCGGTCATTTCCAATTTTACTACAGTATTTTGTTAGTTTCATGGCATTAGGTTCCAATTGTGGAATCCCATGGGTGAGGCATGCTATCCACTAGTTTATATTAGGGTTTGCACAAAAATTCCACAATATGAAAATGAAGGAAATAAGGGTTCATGTATTTTCGTCAGCTTAGCCGATCCCATGGAGTTAACAAGGAAGCTCAATTCATCAAAAATATAAAATAAGTGACAAATAACATGGATTGTTTATTTTGAACTTTTAAGTATGAGATCACAGCACGTTTAGGTCGATTTAAATTTTAAAGAGGACAAAATCATTGAAGGTACAACAAGTCTTAAATGTGCGGAAGAATTTGTAATTTTGCGTGTTTGTACAAGGCAAAGAGGGATATTATGTTCACCTGTGGCACACAGAATTAGTTAGAAGTATTCACACTTTTGCATACATATCACCTGCCACTCAAGCAAATTCAAACAACTATAAATTTTGGGCAAGAAGAGCATCTCGACACACTTCAATGTTTCAAATCCTATGCTATTGTCACCCAATTTTCCACTGGGGCACATTATAAAAACAAATTAGGAATTACAAAAGTATTCTCCCACAAAGCCATGAGTAATGTCCATGGTGGGGGTCGGACGTGCTGTGTTAAATCCACAATCGATGACTAATTTCCCGCATTCGTGGATCTAGATGCCACATTTGCAAGTTTACTTTTAGGATATCAAATTACAATAAAAACCCGATTTGTAGATGCAATGAAGCTTGAATCGACTTGGTGCGCTTGCCTCAAAGGTCAACTTCCGTGGTCCACTGTTAAAATATTGTGAGGGGCTTATCCTCTTCTCATTGTGCATGGGAACTCATTACCTCGAGCTCTATGTGTGTTATAACTAGTATGGATTCAATCATTTCACTTAATCAAGCTCAGCTTACCGTGAGTTACCCAAGTTTCAATAAATTGCATCGCTGGGGGATCTTAGCCATGTCCCAGCAAAGAAGGAAGGACCATGACAACACAAATGAAACCTAGACATACATGGCTCCTAAGGACTTAGACACTCATCGTATTTCTTATTTTTGCTCTAATGTCATTTCAATGCCATTTCGGGAGGATAATCTCATTGAATCAGCTAGGTTGCCGAGTTGGTTTAGGAAAAGTGGCTCATGGACATCCGGAAGGCCCTGATGAATGGTCTGGGCCACATGCAGATGATATTAGCCTTAAGATTTTCCCTTGCTTTCTCATCGGAGAATATAGGATATAATTTTTTTATAGCTTTTGAATAGATGACACAACCTCTTCTAGGCTCATTGTCCTATGGATTGAATATGCCTCTTACATTTTCAAGCTCAAAGAGTTATACAATCGGTCATTTCAATTTTACTAGGCATTTTTCAGTTTCATGCCATTAGGTTCCAATTTTGAATCCCATGGGTGAGGCGTGCTATCCACTAGTTTATATTGGGTTTCTGTACAAAAATTCCGCACTATGGAAATGAAGGAACAAGGGTTCTACTTCTGGGTGTATTTTCATAGTTGGTTGATCCCATGGAGTTAACAAGTGTAGCTTTATTCACTAATAGAGAAAATCAAAGTGACAACAACAGGGATTGTTTATTTTGAATCCTTTAAGTATGAGATCAAGGGTAATACGTAGTCGTATCTAAATTTCAAAGAGGACAACAATCATTGAAGGCACAACAAGTCTTAAATGTGAGGAAGAATTTTCCCTCTTGCAAAGTTTGTACAAGGAAGTAGGGATATTACACCCGACCTGTGGCAATACAAGAATTAGTTAGAAGTATTCAATAATTTTTGCATATAGATATCGTTATTACCAAGCAACTCTCCTTGAGGATCTTGGCTACAAATGAGGTAGAAATATAACATGTTAGAATCAACTTCCTATGGATGATTGTAGTCAGACCGTAGCACCAACAAGGATTATGTAACCTTTAAATGTGTTTTATTTGGAGCAAACTTGACTTTCAAGTGAATACTTGCTGATGGGCTTGCCCGTGATATTTTTTCCCACTATAGTTTGAGCAAATTCCAAAACGATGACACCCTAATCATAAGTGCGTAGCCAAACTCAATGAGAACATGGATGAAAGAAGTCCATGCCATTAGAGAAAGCAGGTTAGGCACCGGATAGGATAATTTTAATAAAGGTCTAACAAATGACCACAAAGTAGGTTAATGTCACTAAGAGTTACATCTAAAGCAAACACCGTGGGACTTAAAATGCATAATAAATGGCTGACTATAATTAAAGGAGGTAACAGGTAGACTCTATTCCAAAAGGAGTAAATTGGAATCTACATACAAGGTAATCGTTAAACTTTGCAATTCTTATATAAGATAATATAATTTTACTAATGTCCAACAAATGACCACAAAAATAGGGACAATGGGAATGAAGAGTACAACCAACATGAATACAATGTGGGAGTGCTAGTGCAACCCCTAGAAAGTGTCAAAAATAATACAAAGCAAGAAAACAACATAAGTATAACATAAGAACATATGCATAGTAGAAGAAATACATGTGGGAACCAAGTAAGATATCAACCTTCGATATCTATATGAATTTTGAAATGATGCAACCTTTTTACACCTAAGCTTATTGTTTTTGAAAAGGATATCATGTGCGTATGGTACTTCCACAAGTCTCGATCTAAGTAGAGATTGTTGAGATGAAATGACCAAATTGATTTGCCAATATTTTCCTGGGGCCTACTTTTGGAACCAATGGCCATGGATTGTTCCAGATAACTCTAAATATGTTTCTTAAACCAATACTAAAGCCTCTAATGGTTTCTCGAATTATCCGTAGACCCCGGTTGGAAAACCCTAATTGGAAGAATGGTGGCATGGTAACCTAATAGAGTACATTATATTATGACATGAGCTAACAAGGTCTTAAAAAAACGTTTTCTAAATACACAATCATGAACACTCCTGTAAGTGATGTGTACCAATTGTACAAACACGTTCTCATGGAAACTTACACCATCAACCATTCCTATCTACCTGTATAACAATGGGCATACTGAACAAAACCACACAAAACATAAGATGCAATTTAATAAGTAAAAACAACCACAATTACCTTTTTTATTAACTCCATAAATTATGGTTGTAATTCCTCATCCCTCAATCTTTGGATTCTCCTTGGAACCGAGTCAACTGTCTCAATGGAAATCGTGACTCTTGAGTCTTGAGTGAAGATATTTTATTGTATCCCTTTGTCTTATCCATCACTTCAAAACATTCTCACTTGGATTCCGTGGATTAGTTGAAGACACTTATTTTCATACACTCTTCTTACAACATCTCTTGCCTCGAAAAATCAAGTGTTAACAAACATGACAAAAGAGAACGTGGGAAAGTGTGCATCATCTATGTCGAGAGAGAAATTTAAGCATCTACACTAGCATGCTTAAGACCTTCACAAAGGATGCACACAAAAAAATATTTTCACTCATAAACACCAACACATGACCTGTGTAGAAATCTTATTAGAGAAAACCAAAAAGTTACGAGATAAAGGCATGTTTCATAATACTCAAAAGCTTACAAGATGCATGAGTCGTTTCTCTTGCCGCAGCTGATCCATCATAGTTTGTGCATGAGCTAGCATTACAATATTTCCAAAATTATTCTCTCTAAGAAGATAAAAAGGCTTTCACTTAAAGTATTCAAACACCATACTAGACACCAAGGAAGGCATTAAAATATCATGTAAGTGTGTCCATCAATCATGTTCAAGGTTGTAAATATGTTTGATATGGTAATCTTAGCTATTAATTTTATTATCTTATCATTTATGTTGGGTCATTGTAGTGACCAAAGTGTTGACCGCTTGATGAGAAGCTATAGGAGGCCTTAGGAGCTATTTTGGAGGAGCTTCAACAAGGGTTGTTAGGAAGCCCTAACCAGTAGCTAAGGTGACAAAGCAGGCACATCACTCCGAAGTGAAGAAAGGTAGGTTTTGTGGTGTTTGAAGGACTGTGCTTTCACCGCCTACATTACACAGATTGTTGGGAGCCATTTGTTGATTTTCCTTGGTGAAGAAGGAACTCAACTAGAGAATATCCCACTATGGCGTGATGTAGGTGTCCTAGTGTGGACAAAGTTGTTGGCACCGTGGAAGCGAGGAGGTAGGTTGACATGGCATGTTAGAAGCCCTAACTAGTGGGCGCTCTGGCGAAAGGAATATTGGCTCCTACATTTGTGCAATAGCTCGTCTATTGGCAGTAGAAAAGGAAAATTGGTGAAGTCTATTAAGCTGTGTAAGGGTATCCTAGGTGTAAGGATGCCCTAAATAGGTGCAACATAACGGGACTTGGTCACTCATGGACTATTGAGGGCAAATATGAGAGGACCAAGTGTGAACGTGGATTGGGCATTTAGGGTCCGTTGGAGGAAAGTGGACAGTGTCCATGTTGGAACCTGGGCAGCAACATCTTTGATGGAAAAAGGTAGTTACAGAGAGGCGCTTGTTGAAGCTCAAGGTTCTAACTGCCCAAGAGTGCTTATGGAGCCCGAGACTTGTGTGGAGAAGTACTTTCTACAATAGATGATCAACAGTCTTCTCTAGGCCGTGTGCATTGTGGGAGATGGAAATCTTGCAAGAATGGGTGGAAGCCCTTCGTGCCCTATGTTGGTCTTCACCTTACGTCAGCAGAAGACCATAGTGGGTTGAATTTCCGAGAAGCCAGGGAGAAACCGTGGGAAAATTGAGAGTTGTTCACAACCCGGAGTTGTGAAAAACTCAACAGAGTCTCGATGTGTTATGCCTCGATGGACTAAGGCAAAAATAGTGAGTAGATTGATGATGGACCTTCGCAGCGTATGGAATTGGAGTACTGAGCAGAGGCAAGAGTTGCGTAACGGAGTCAAAGGACCAAAGGGTGTATAAGGTATGACCGAGAGAGCCGTGAGAGCATCTACAACCAGATGTGGCTTTATATCTTATTTTTTTATCTTATACTAGTGTATTTATGAGGTTCATTATCCCGTGACGGGAGCCATATATTGTTGTATTATATGTTGTTTAATATAATGAAGTTGGGTTGAAAATTTGTAAAAATTTGTATATATTTTGTGCATATGTTATCTACTATTGTTTATATTCTTCTCCATGGTAAGTAGTTATGTTTAGACCTTGGTTTCGTAGCATCAGAGATTTTTAAGACTCTATCCTATACCCAAGGTCGTGGAAAATCAACAAATTCAATAGTTTTTTGCCAAAACCGATGGATCTTTCATTGGATCTTTCACAAATTGGACGATAAATTGTGAGATCCACCGCTCTCCCAAAGGATTCTTCATAGTAATTTTTTCATCATCAAAGGAACGAGAATATATTTTACGAGAAGGCCCATGGTTTTGGGGATCTATAAGACTTTTGTTACCCCATGTTTCCGCATTTTGATGCAAACACAATGGTAGTCTCAAGAATGCCGTGTAGGTCAAGTTGCATAATATTCCCCTACACTTCCGGCATCATAAGTACTAGAAGGCATTGGGAACCTCTTAGGGTGATACATAAAGACAGATACACAAAGAATTAAAGAGGGGATCTACACTTTTGCTAGAATTTGTGTGGGAGGTGGACCTTAGCAAAGTGCGAACGCTGCATCACATCCTTTGACACACAACAAGCAATGCTCGACATAGTTCTTTGATTTTGAGAACACGTACCTCCTTCAAATGTTGAATATGTCAATAGATGGGTCATATTCAAAATACATTTATTGATGCCAAGAAAGATCCACGAAGGAAGAAGAAACCCGTAAAACAACCCAAAGGATAGAAATTTGCATCGCATTTGCCCGAGGACAAGAGGAGGAAGAAGAAACAACTTTTACCAATGAAGAAGTGCAGAATCCACAGAAAGTGTAGAAAAGGAGGAATCAAATCATGAAGCGACAGAATACCCACACCCAACAAAGGCACTCGAAGAGGATTCCAAAGAAAAGGAGCTAGGGGGTATCAAACGTCACCATGCATCTAAAAGTTCTAACTTCATATAAGGAAAATCAAAGAAATAAATAGAGAACCAAACTCCGGCACTTGTATCAACCACCCCATCTCAAGGAGAATGAGAAAGTAGAAAAGAAGAAATGAGAAAAGGGTCGTCTCGTTTCTCTTCATATTAAAGTAGTTTATTTATTGGCTCTATGATCACTAGTCTTGAATGGCTTTATGGAATGCTTTGCAAGCATAGAACATGTAATTTTGTTTTCATTAATAAAATTATGATTTTTCTTGGGGAAAAAATGCATGCCAAGACTCGCACATTTATTTAAGGTAAAATGCATAGCTTGTCGATTCTAGGGGAAAGGGTTACAACATGATTCGCTTTACCATCATTTTTTTGGTGCATACCGCACCAAATTGTTCACCCATATGCCACAAAGGGTGAAGATGCAACACAATTTCCTAACCGGACAAACCCTATTGAAAACCACTTTACAATTTTTGAAAACTTTTTGTTGTTCAACCGCAATAAATCCCGCACATCCATCATGCAACCGTTTGTTTGAGAAAAATTGCGTTAATTTTCTCAATCACCTATGTTTGAATTAAAGGGTATATGTATTATAAAAGGGGGGTCCATACGTTGAAAATCCAAGAAATTTCTCTAAATTTTGAGGTGTCACAACACACCGTGTGTTGTGAGATTATTTTTTAGCATCTCACCGCTAAAGAAGATGCCAATGTTCCATCCTCTAGCTTCTCATCAACATCTACTTCTAACATAGCCAGACAACCCTAGAACCAAATTGGCACCTACTATAGGGAGAACACATGTATTTATACATGGTAGTATTTCAGCTTTAGGAACAATAACATATATCTTTAACCACCACTTTTGAAAGACAAAACTTAATAATTTGTAAGGTCTTGATTGGACACTAAAAAAGAATTAAAATGAACTTACCTTTCGACCACAATTAAATTATATCTATGATAAGGTCAAACCCTTGCAAAATCATCAATAATTAATACTACAGATTCCATTCCAAAAACACCATCTAGATATTTACTTTTAGGTGGCCTATCATCTCCATATAGATCAGCCTCATCACCATTCAAAATAACACATTCTGCAAATAAATTTCATGTGGGATCAAGTACTTTAGCCATCTTTGTGGCATAAACTTTGTTGCATATTGTATAAACATGTAGTTCATACAAATTTCTTTCCTACAACATAAAATATCAAAGAATGAAATAATATATTCATCTATTAGCGTACACAAGTTGTCAATACCACATTGTAAATCGAATGTTTCCTATAAGAACTACAGTTTGCAAGGATATTAATAGTTCAACCCAAATATTAAGAAAAGAGGACTACATTGTTTTTTGTTGCGCATTTCTGAGCTGCGCTGCTAGGTCAAGTTACTGAGTAGCGTGGCTGCCCCCTACGGCGGCCTGCCTAAGGCCCGATCCCATGGAGATGCAGGGCTCTCCCAAGGAGCCCCCACTGCCGCCTTCTTCCCCTACTATTGATGCATTTAATCAACTTCTGGCTGGTTTTCCCCTGAAGAAAAAAAGTGAAGCAACTAAATTTGTTAAGAAGCTCGAAGATATCCAAAAGATCTCTTTGCCTCCAGAGACCCCCATCCAAGTAGCTTTGTCTCTGGCTGATCGTGGTCTCATTGGCCAATTCACGGGGCTTTGGCCTTCTCCGAAAACTACTGAGCAATGGGTCAACATGAACTGGGCTTCTCTGATCAAGCAAAGTGTTACATCTTACTTTCTTGGGCGAGGGTTCTTCCTCTTCGAATTCTCTTCCAAAGAAGATAAAGATTTGATCTTCCAAAATGGGCCATATTTCATGGGCCCTCAGGGCCTCTATCTGAACAAATGGACTCCAGATTTTGATTTGGTAGTCGATGTTCCCAAGGCTGTCCTGGTGTGGGTTCAGCTCCTGAATCTCCCAGTTCATTGCTGGAACTGGGACTCCTTGAAACACATCGGAAACTCTCTTGGGAAATTCATAGATCAGGCAAACAACAAGGACCAGTATGACTGTGCTAGAATCTGCGTAGAGGTAGATCTAGAGGTGGGCCTCCCAGAGGCAATCAAAATCAATGTCGGTAGTTGGTCTCATCTGCAGATCTTGGATTATGAGCAACTGCCATTCAAATGCAGGAAATGCCATGTTCATGGAAACTTTGCTACAAACTTTCCATCCAACGCAGAGCCAGAGAAAGGAAATGAAGAGGGTTGGAATCAAGTCAAGCGTACAAAGATCAATCACAAAGGTCAAAAACCAGGAGGACCCAATGGAAAAGGCCCTCTTCAGGCCAATGCTTAGCGCCCCCCTCCCAAAAAGGCACAAGAAAATAAGTTCGATCCTCTAAGCCAGCAAATAGAAGCAATTCAAGAGATCGAGACCCAAAAACTAGTCTCTCCAAGCAAAGGCACTCCCTCAACCTCCCCTAAAGGAACAAGTGCTGAAGATCCAAAAGGAATGACTATATAAGATGAGGAAGAAGAACAGGAAATGGACGAGTCAGAGGAGGAAGGAGAAATAGGAGAGTCTCAAACCTCGGTAAGGAGATCCACAAGAGGTCACAAAACTGACAGGGAAAAAAGAGAGCAGGAGACTTACAAAGACAAGCTACAGGGCAGCCAGCGAACTCTGGAAAAAATGCTAGCCTCAAAGCCTAGGATGACGAAAAATCTGCCTCAAGGCTCCAAGGGAGCCCATCAGAAAAATAAATAATGAAGGTCATCTCTTGGAACTATAGAGGTATGGGGAGAAAAGTTAAGGAAGAAGCCATTAGAAGCTTAATAAGAATAGAATCTCCAGACATACTTCTCGTCCAGGAGACCAAGCTGGAAGACGCAGTCTTCCTGCATGCAAGTAAGAAATTTTGGATCAAAAGCGAAGCAAGAGCAATCTCTGCCCGGGGAGCCTCAGGAGGGCTTGGCACTCTATGGATTTCTAGCAAATTTGCAGTCATCTATGAGGCTAGCAACACTCATTGGTTGCTTCTTAAAATGCAGAATCTGGACACCAAAGGAATTTTTTGCCTTTTCAATGTTTACTCTCCAGTCAATGTTGGGGAAAAAAAAGACTGTTGGGATTCTATAAGGCAGCAAGAAGACTTGGAAAACCTGGAAAATATAATTATTGCTGGAGATCTCAACCTCACTCTTCACTCGTCTGAAAAAAGAGGAGGCACCGTAGTCCAAGATCCGGCAAGGGAATGGGCAGAGGATCTTATGCAGGAATGGGAGTTGCTGGATATCAAACCTTCCTCTGGTAAGTACTCTTGGTCTAACAAAAGAGCTGGTCCAGGTCACATAGCTGCCAGATTAGATAGATTTTTCATCCAAAGCTCCTTTCTGTTACTAGGATTAGAACCTAGAATGCATATTCTCACAAACAACATCTCAGACCATAAGCCCATAAAGCTAGAACTCCTGTCCCATCAAGATCTGGGCCCTATTCCTTTCAGATTTAGTCCCCTCTGGGTCAAGGAGCCAGATTTCATGTAATTAGTCAAGGACTGTTGGAGATAGCCAGTCAAAGGATCTCCTTTCTTTGTCTGGGAGGAAAAGCTTAGAAGGGTGAAAGGAGCTCTAAAACGATGGCCCAAAACCCTGTCCAATCCTGCTTCAGAAAGGAAAGCCATCAAAGCTTCTCTAGCCTCTCATCAACTTCAAATGGAGAACACTATATTCACAGAGGAGCTACTAGATCAAGAGGCTCAGCTGCAGAAAAGTCTTCATAAGGCCTGTTTAGCCGAAGAAGAATACTGGAGATTAAAATCTCAAAATCTCTGGCTCAAAGCAAGGGATAGGAATTCTTCTTTCTTCCATAAACAAGCCCAAGCCAGGAAATGCTTCAACACGATATCTGAGATCAAGGAGGATAATGTTACCCACAAGGAATTTGAGGACATCAAGAAAGCAACATTTTCTCATTTTCAAGACTTGTATAGTGAGGACACGGATCCGAACCAATATTCAGATCTGTTAGACATTGTTCCATCTTCAATGTCTCCTCGTATGAGTGAGATCCTTGAGGCCAAATTTTCCAAAAAAAAGTTAAAAATGCCCTTTTTTCCATGGATCCGGATAAGGCCCCTGGACCGGTTGGCTTTACTTCCAGGTTCCTACAATTTTGTTGGCTGATAGTTGAAAAGGACCTATTCAAAATGGTCCAAAAATCTCAAGATAGTCAGAAAATCGGAGGCAGCACAAACTCAGCTTTCTTAGCCCTCATCCCCAAAGAGAAAGGCACCAACAATTTCAACAGATTCCATCCGATCTCCTTATGCAATACAGGGTACAAGCTAATCACCAAAGTAATTTCAAATAGACTGAATCTCATCCTTCCCAAAATCATTCCGGAGAACCAAGGAGGCTTCATCCAAGGCAAGCAAATCGTGGACAACTTCACCCTTGTACAAGAGGAAATTCACTCAAGTCTGCATTGAAATGAACAAGGTATGGTTATCAAACTCGACTTAGCAAATGATTTTGATCAAGTAAATCATAGCTTTCTGTTAAAAGTCATGAGCAAGTTTGGTTTTGGAGTAAACTTCATTAAATGGACTCGGGCATGCATCTCGGAGCCATGGATTGCACCTCTAGTAAATGGCAGAGCCACTGAATTTTTTAAAGCTTCGAGAGGGCTTAGGCAGGGGTGCCCACTCTCCCCTCTGCTCTTTGTCATCCAAGCCTCCGTCCTCAGTTTTATTTTAGACAAAAAGATACAAGATCAATATATTAATGGATTGTGTATAGCAAGAGGGGTCAAAAACATAAATCTCGCCCTATTTGCGGATGGCACCCTGTTATTGGGAGCTGCTACTCTTTCCTCAACCATCAAATTTAAAGCAGTTCTGGATGAATTATGTGAGGCCTCAGGCAACGTCTTAAATAAGAACAAATGTCACATCTACAGTTGGAACACATCGCCCAGATTGCTCTCTTCTATTTCTAGATGTTTGGGCTTTGCAACCTCCTCTTCTTGGACCTCTTTCAAATACTTGGGCCTCCTTGTTTATCATAAAAGATCTGTAAGTAAGGACTGGCTTCCACAACTTGAAAAATTCAAGACCAGGATCCAAGCCTGGGGATACTCCTGGCTCAACATGGCTAGTAAATCTGTCTTAATAAAATATGTGCTCACCAGTCTCCCTCTATTTCAATTTGTTGTGCTTCTCGCTTCGGCAAGCATCTTAAAAAAAATGGAGTACATTCAGAGGTTCTTTTGGAAGGGAGGCAAACAGAATGAAAACAAACTTCCCCTTGTCAGTTGGGAAACCATCTCCAAGCCATTGTGGGAGGGTGGTTTGAATTTCAAAAACCTCTGTCAGCAGAATATAGCTATGGGAGCGAAGTTAATTTGGAAGATCATTGCGCCCAAGCCAGGCTGGGCTCAATTGGCTCTCTGGAAAAAATATTTCAGAGGTCCTCGTTCTAGCTGTTTGGACAACTTGATCCATCTGCCTAACTCGTCTTTCCTCAAACTGTATGTTAAAGCTGCTCCTCTAGTCAATGCGCACTCCTTCTGGATTCCAGGAAATGGTAAAAAGATAAACATATGGAAAGATAAAATTATGACTATGGATCCCATTGAAGACAGAGCCCCCATTAGAGCGCTGCGCTGCTGGATGGAAGGAGAGGGGTTGCGCTCGTTGTGGGATATCTCGCTGTGGAGCGATTCTGATTGGGCAGGCTGGAAATTTACTGTCGTGCCAGCTCACCTGCATAACGAATGGACCACGCTGCTTGATATCCTTCATGGTTTGGCTCCTTCGCACATAAGGAAAAGAGATTCAAGAGGCTGGGGGCTGAATACCAGAGGGTACCCTGTCTCCATGGGATATGCTAAGCTGAGAGAGAGACCTTTCGTTCCCCCTGACCCAGCACCTTGGCATGGTTTCTGGCATTTTCCTTCGTGGCCCAAAGTAGACTTCTTTTCTTGGCTTCTATGTCATGGAAAAATCCTCACGTATGACATCCTGCAGAAGAAAGGGTTCCACGGCCCCTCCAAATGTTCACTGTGTAATGAAAATGCAAAGAGTGCTGTCCACTTAATGCTTGAATGCAGATTCTCTATGCAGATTTTGTCCACCTTCATTCACAATCTGGATCCCAGCATTTCGCTCCCTTGCTCCACTATTGATCTATTTTCTAAATGGGTGAACATGTATCCTGGTCCTCCACCTAAAAACCAGATAATCAAAGCTGCATGGTCTGTCCTCCCAAAGGTAATTTGCTGGCAGATCTGGCTTGAACGAAATAGAAGAATCTTCAGAAATACTGAACAAAATCACAAGGCATTAGAAATCAAGATTAAATATCACCTAAAAGAGTGCTTGATTGATATAAAAGATGATTCTAATCTCAACCAACAAGACATTGCTTGGGGTTCTTTTCTTGATTTGCAATTTCAAATAGCAGTTAGGAACGTCCCTCCTCCCAAAGACTGGCAAATAATAAAATCTAAAACAGACTTTCAAGACTGGCTTACATCACATTCAAGACACTCCCTCTTTTTTGATGGGGCAGCAAAGGGAAATATGGGCAAAGCTGGTGCAGGAGGCGTTGTTGTAGACCCAATTGGGGAAAAAATTCATTCTTTTGCTTGGGGGCTAGGTCATTCAACCAGCATTCAAGCTGAGGCTTTGGCTCTCTTTCAAGGTCTCAAGCTTCTCAAAGATTTAAACATAAGTGAAGCAAATGTTATTGGCGATTCCCAGATCATCATAAATGCAATGGTCTCCAACTCTCCAACTTTGGACCTTAAACTTGCAAGGCTGATAGCCAGAATTAAGTGCTTGGAAAACGCTTTTCAGAAGCTGAATTACTATCATGTGCTGAGAACTCATAATAAAGAGGCGGACTTGGAAGCCAAAAAAGCTGCCCTCCTCTCTGCTGGGGTCAAGATGAAAGATGAAGAAGAATCATGGGAATCCATTCCATAAGCTGACTTGTTGTCATGTATTACTGCTTACTCTTAAATCAATTTGTATGTGTCTTCAAGTTGGGGAAAATCTCTGAAATTGAATCTATAGTTACCTCATCAAGGAGGAAGTCTCCAAGCTTTAGCTGCATTCTCAACCTTAGCGGTGAGGTGCAACAGGATTTAGACATCCTCAATGTAACCAGATTTTCGGCATTCAGGCCAAGTTTAATATAATACTCCATAACCATTACTGTAAAAAAAATAA